>CM060874.1:10176437-10776437 GCA_030737845.1 Acorus calamus | reverse complement strand
GGGCTTCGATGTCCCCTCCCATATCTCCGTCTTGGGTGCCTCAGTATGTATACTGTGTTAGCCCTACCCGAGTTGAAGCTATGGGCAAGTACTCCACGCCCCCGGCCCTTTCCCGCAAGGCTAGCCTTGTGGCATGTGGCTATGTCGGGGCCGTGTGCAGGGAGGTGGAGAGGCTGAAGCGCTTGATCGAGGAGGAAGAGAGCGAGCGCTTCAAGGACTTCTGTGCTGGCTTTAGCACGGGCTACTCGGCTAGACAGGACGGCCAGGCCTTCCCTTCGGAGTCTAAACTGAAGGAGATGTATCATCTCTCTCTTTTTGAAAGGAAGTGCGGTCCTTTCTCGGAGGAAGATCCGGAAACATCAACTCGGCCGACTCCTTCCACCTCTCGCCCTGGACGCCAGGAGTAAGGCCGGCGCCAATGCCTCATGCTCTCTGCCTCTTTTGATTTCGTTTCCTTTGTACTTTTTCCTTTTGCGAACATCTTCCCGGCGAACACCGGGTGTTTTATCCGGGCTGCGTCCCGAGTTTAAACATTCTTTTGCGTGCTAAGTCTTTTGATTCTTTAAAGATCGAGTGTGGTAATTGATTGCTTCAATGGAGGAGTTATCTCTATCGTTCCATCAATAAATGGGCGTGGCTCATTATTACATGAGCGCCTCCTCGTATCCGTCTAATGTTCGACTCATCTTCCCGTGGCGACGTCGGGACTTTGAATTTGCATTGAATGCATGTTCGTTCTTCTTCGCGTATATAATCGGCTCGTGGCAGATGTGTTGCTCACTTCTTTTCTCTTTTTTTTTAATTTTCTCGCACTGTCTTGTTTTTATCAGAATGCCTACCATTTCTGATGATGTTTCGGTCGTTCCTTATGAGGGCGAGGTGCCCCCTCTTCCGGACCAGAATTCATGCATATTCTATTTTTCACAGATAGAGATAGGGAGACTATTCTTCCCCCTTTCTGACCTCATAGGGTTTTTCCTGATGTGGTACGGTATCCATCCGCTTCAGTTGACCCCTGGTAGCTACCTGATTCTATCCAGTGTGGTCGCTCATTGCCATGCGGCCAAGGTGCGATTTAGGCTGAAGGAGCTTTTGAAGTTCTACCTGCTTAAACCGTCACAGGGGGGGGACGACAGCTATGGCCTGACCAGGCGTTCAGATGTCCCTCCCCTGATCTTGGACGTGGATGACACCTTCATAGTAGGGTGGAAGACTCATCCTCTGAAGATTTCAGGGATGTGGAAATCAGCGGACTCCTCATGGCAGCTTCCATCCGTGTTTAGGTCCTCTTCTCTTGGTAAATAATCTCTACCTGTTACGGCATTGTTGTTTTACCGCGTAATCAGTATCTTTTGGGGGACTTGTTTCCTATTGATCTCCTCTTTGCAGCAGGGGACTCGAACTGTCCTTCGGATGGAGAGCTCAGGCTGGAGGATATTGCCAAGGCGCTGGCCTTTCGGGAGCGGAGCTGGGTTAGCTTACTCGGGGACGCTTCCCGTCGTGCCGAACTAACCTTGGCTCTCCATGTCAGACCATTCCCACTGGTGGCTTGTCGCGCCGGGGGTGACGTGAGGACAGCGTCCCGTGCCTTTCCCTATTTTGTTTCCGCGGATAGGCCTTCATCCTCACGGCGATCATGTCCCGGGGGACGAGGGGATCCTGGCTCCCGTCGGATGAGGAGGAATGATCCCATCCTGATTTTTCCCTTGCCACCGAGGTTATCTTTTGCGCAACGGGAGATGGCCGGACGGCCTTCGTCTTCTGCAGAGGTACCGAGGGGACTTCCTGTCCTCAACCCGGAAGAGGAGCGGTTGGAGGACTATGTTTCTGGGTACCGAGCTGGCTTTCGAGACGGGTCATCCGGTAACGCGTACCCCTCCGTCCGCGAGCTGGACGAGTCCTTCCGTTCGTTGCTAAGGCGCCGACGAGCCGGGACTCGTGTTCGGGGGGAGGGACCAACCGTGTCCTGATCCGATGTTGCGGCCATCTCCTCCGGTTCTGGCGGTCTTGTCTCCTGTCGAGATGTTTTCATGCTGCCTATCTATGGCCCTCTTTCCTTTTAGTTATTGTACAAACAATGAATTTTATTCGGAAGGGACCGTGTGAAATTTGTCATTCCTTTATCTTTTTCTATTTTCGTTTCTGCATGCCATTGTTTTAATGCTCATGCTTTTTGGCTCGGTCGACGGGTGAGAACGGGCAGTTTCGCTAAGTCGGGCAAGGGTCCCTCCTGCTCCGGGGGAATTTTTCGCGATTTTGCCCCTGCCCTTACACTTTTTGGGTCAAATCGGTCTATCCGCGGTTCTATCTGCCGAGTTCCGTCAATACCGTTCGATTTTCCAGATTGGATGGATGATTTGCCGTTGGTGACCACGAAAAATCTGGGCTTCGCGATCGCGCGTATCTTCGGATGTCAGAGACTTGGGCAGGCTTTACACGTGGCCCCTTTGGGCGGGATTTTTAAGGCGTTCGAATCATCTTCCATGATTAGGGCTGCCGCACTTCTCGCCTTCCAAGACCATTCGTCGTTCGTTGGTCATTCGAAAAGACGCACTGCCTTTCTGGCAGGTCCGTCGCTTTTAAAACAAGGATTATATTTTCGTTTTTAGCGATCACCGCTTCATTCACCCAAGTTAAAGGTATTTCTTCTTCTTCTCAAACCTGTGTATTCGGTTTTCTTCGTCTCTGTTTGTTGTAGGGTTTATGCGTTAGGAGAGCTTGGTCCGTTACATTTGCCCTTCTTTCGGTCTCTCTTTTTGTTGCACTCGTTCTTCCCCTTTGAGGATGTCCATCTTAAAGTCGTTGGCTGGTCTTAGGGGTATGTTTGACATCCCCGAGTCGGTAGGAATGGAATGGTCACCTTACGAATCCTTCCCCATTCCGTTAGAGCGCTTAGATCACTCGAGTATGTACGTGTACCCTTCCCAGATCGCGAGGGGTGGTTTAATGCTGCCCTTTTCCCCTCTCGTTAGGAGGTTTTTGTCGACGTTTGACCTCCACCCTACCCAGTGCAATCCCAATTTCTTCAGGGTTTTAATGTGCTATGTTGCCATGAATAGGGATTATGACCTGGATTTGGGAGTCCCCGAAATTATGCACACATACGAGCTTCGAAAGTCCGGTAGGGGTTACCATTTTAGGGCTAGGGACTCTAGACGGAAGCTCGTAGACGAGCTTCCAGATTCCGACAAGGGTTGGGCCGAGAGCAAGTTAATAATCCTGTCCGGAAACTGAGAATTCGGCAATGCCCCCGAAGATATCTGGAAGGTGCCACGTTCTATCTTAATGGGAGCGATAGGTCGGGCAGTCATTTTCGTTATTCGCTTGTGGCTGAACATCTAATTTCACTTTAACTGATCCTTCTTTTGTTCGGCTCCAGCTCCCTGTGATAACTCCCGCCCTTCCGAGAGTTCCGTGAAGTTGGAGCACGTAAACGCCGCATTTCGAATAAACGACCGAGTTTTCTTCAAGCTTCTGGGCTGGGATAACCCGAATCCTAGCAGCATTCGTCGGCTGAGACCGCGCTTGACCGAGGTCTTCGAAGATCCCCCTCACTCGTCTCCAGTTGTGTCCCCGGCCGCTCAAGAGATTCACTCTTGTACGTTCGAAGGAGACTCCGAGGAAGAGCTGCAGCCGCTCTATAAGCTCGGCTTTGGTGACCCAATGGCGACCGAAAGCTCATCCGGCGGTGCTCGGCATGGCTCTCGTTTGCGGAGAGGCCTGAGAGGAAGCCCCAGATCGGGGGAAAAGTCTGGCTCCCATTCCGCTGGGAAGTCAGTGGCGGGTTCGGAGAAGAGGGGTGGTCGTCCTCAGCTCGGGATGTCTTCAACTGATGCCCGTCCTGAGGATAGGCCGGGCCCTATCGCATCCGGTTCCCGTCCTAGTGACAGGAGGGGACCCGTCCCAGAGGTGGGTTGTGCTCAGCCCGGCGTCGTGAAGGAGAGGGGGTCTGCGGCAGTGGATCCTCTTGCTCCCTCCCTTCTTATAGACAGGTCGGGCACCGATCCTGTCGTGGGGTCGAAGACCCCTTCCAGTGAGGAGAAGATGGCCAGACTGGCGGCGCTTCGAGCTGAGGTGGACGCTCAGTCGGGGAGAATCGGTCAGCTCCCCGGCTCAGAGAAGAAGCGACTATCCTCCGCGTCGCAGGCCTCCACTCTCCCTTCCCAAAAGAGCAAAGTCGTTGTGGCTAGCCCGATTTCTTTGTCTCCTCAACCGAGGCCATCTTTAACTGACACCCTTGCTAGTAAAGGGAAGGAAGCTGCTTCGGCCCTTCGGCTGCCACCTCCGCCGCTCGCCATCAGGGACTCCGGGGCCCGTCCCTTCGTCCCTGCTCCCCGGGCAACATCTCGCCCCGTTCAGACTACCGACTCTGGTCTGAAGGATCGGGATGTAGCCCTTGGCCTGATCCGATCGGTCGTATTGGAGAAGGACAGGGCCCTGGCCGGCGCCATCTCCATTCCAGAGATCGGCTCCATTTTACAGAGCATAGCATATCAGGTAATATTTGTTTCTGCGTTCCGGCGAGGGAGGGGTCGAAAGTTTTTAAATTCGTGCTCATTTCATCAGCTTTATTTTCCTTTTTGCGCTGTAGCTTGGTGTTTACACGGGTGCAGTAGGCCCGTCCTACGAACAGGTTGTAGCGGACGTTGCCCGGGCTCATCGGGCGTGCGAAGAAGAGCGCATCGCTCGAGAGAAGGTCGAGGCCAATCTGAGAGCTGCAGAGGAAGAACATTCCCGAGTCGTCGGACGACTCAAGAAGGAATGCCTCGAGTTGTCCTAGGTGCTGGATAAGGAACGAGCCGAAAGGGCCCGGGCCGTGTTGGAGTTTGAACGTCATAGTAGGGAAGTCGTGTTGGATTTCGAGATCAATGTCCTCCAGACTGTAAAGGATCGCCTGGATCCAATTGAAGAGAAGTCCAGGGAGGCTGCTCTGGATGCTTACGATCAGGGGTACCGCAGGGGCTTTCAGGATGGCCAGGAGGGGGTTTCTGCTCCTGGCGGCGAGCGAGTCACTCGACCTTCGAGCCCGTCCATCCCTGGTCCTGTGGGCGAGGACGCATGTGGTGATCCTGTGAACCTTACTACACTCCCCGAGCACGGAGGGGTCCCTGAACAGGTAAGCAGTTTCCTTGGCTGCGATTTAACCAACATAATAGACGTCGATGATTTTCCTTCTCCTGGTTGCCGAGATAACCCGGCTGCACAAAAGCCTTCAGCTGCCAGTGTTGTAGGGGTAAAGAGTGAATCCTCTGAGGTTGTTGCTGGACCGGAGAGTCGATGTTTGCAAAGTGACGCCTTACAGACCACGATTTGTGTGGAGGAAACCCCAGCTGTGTCGGCTCATTACCCAGAGGATCCTTCGGATGCTTTGGAGGACTGCGCTCCCTCGATTAATCGCACTTCGTCAAGTCATGTTACTCGAGAAAGTTAGGGTGCTTTGATCTCCTGTAGTGCTGTCCGGGACAGCGGTGCCCCCCCCTTTTTTTTTTAACGTTCCGTTGTATTCTTAAAGGACATTGGACTACCCTTGTTTTCTTTGTAATGAATTGAATGCTTGTGTTGTATTAAAATGGTTTTGCGCCTCAATTCTACCCCCTTTTTTTTTGAATGATATTGCTGGCACGTTTATCCGTATGGGGATCAATATGCGGGCTCCGTTTTGCTGTTCCTCTCGACATATGATTGATCGGGTTGAATCGAGCTCAAACTTTGCCCGTTGAGTGTTTAGCGCCCGTTGAGCTCGACTCAGGGTGCCATTCGGCTGGTTGCGCGGCTTCGAGGGCTGAGCGGTATCAAGTGTTGAAAGCGACCCCGATCAGACCCAGCCCGTTGAGTGCGGCTTAGGGGGCCATTCAGCTAGTGCGTGCTGCGAGGGCTGAGTGGTAATGAGTGCTAAAAGCGACCCCGATCAGACCCAGCCCGTTGAGCGCGGCTTAGGGGGCCATTCGGCTAGTGCGTGCTGCGAGGGCTGAGTGGTACCAAGTGCTAAAAGCGACCCCGGTCAGACCCAGCCCGTTGAGCGCGGCTTAGGGGGCCATTCGGCTAGTGCGTGCTGCGAGGGCTGAGTGGTATCGAGTGCTAAAAGCGACCCCGATCAGACCCAGCCCGTTGAGCGCGGCTTAGGGGGCCATTCGGCTAGTGCGTGCTGCGAGGGCTGAGTGGTATCGAGTGCTAAAAGCGACCCCGATCAGAACCAGCCCGTTGAGCGCGGCTTAGAGGGCCATTCGGCTAGTGCGTGCTGCGAGGGCTGAGTGGTATCGAGTGCTAAAAGCGACCCCGATCAGACCCAACCCGTTGAGCCCGTCTTTTATTGTCGTGTTGTTCTGTACTTAGAAGATTTAATGGAAGAAACAAGAAACTTCTCATTTAATGATAATATTTCTTCAAATGGATTACATTCCAAGGGCGAGGGACCTCGAACCCTCCCATTGTTTCTAGGTGATAAGCCCCATTTGGTCCAACTTTAGTGACTTTAAAAGGGCCCTCCCAATTTGGACCTAGCTTGCCGTCATTTTTGTTTTTGGTTTCTGGGAAGATCTCTCTAAGGACCAGGTCTCCGGCTCTGAAGCTTCTGCCTGCTACTCGCCGGTTGTAGTATCTGGATATTTGATTCTGGTAGTCCATGTTTCTGATGGCTGCAATTTCTCTTACTTTGTCCCGAAGTTCTAGGTCTTGCATTAGTTGCTCATCGTTCGCTGCTCCGTCGAAGTTTTCGGTTCTGTGTGTGGCCACTTCGGTCTCAACCGGCAAGACGGCTTCAACCCCGAACGCTAGTGAAAAAGGTGTCTCGCCGGTGGACCTTCTTGAGGTAGTTCGATAGGCCCATAGGACCGATGGTAGTTCATCGACCCATTTCCCTTTTGCGCTATCTAGCCTCTTTTTCAAGCCGTCCAGAATCGTCTGATTAGTAATCTCCGCTTGCCCATTACTCTGTGGGTACCGTGGGGTAGAGAAGTGGTGTTGTATTTTCAATTCCTCGCAGAAATTCTTTATCAGTTTACTGTCGAACTGTTTTCCGTTGTCTGAAATGATGGTTTGCGGGACCCCGAATTGGCATACTATGTCTTTCCAAAGGAATGATTTGACCTCAATATCTCTGATCCTTGCCAGGGGTACCGCCTCTACCCACTTGGTGAAGTAGTCGGTGGCTACTAGCAGGAAGCGTTTTTGCCGTGGAGCCGTAGGCATGGGTCCGACAATATCTAAACCCCACTGCGCGAACGGCCATGGACTTTTCATAGGAACCATTTCCGTTGCCGGTTGGTGAATAAGATTCCCAAACCGTTGACAGTTCTCACACATCTGGACCAACTCGGCTGAATCTCTCTTCATGCTTGGCCAGAAATAACCGATTGACACGGCCCGCAGGGCTAGTGATCGAGAACCAACATGTCCTCCACACAGGCCAGAGTGTAATGTGTTGAGGACTCGCTGTGCCTCCCGGGGTCCAATGCACCTGAGGTATGGACCTTGAAAACTTCTTTTATAGAGGATTCCCATGGATGAAACCCAATACCTAGCTGCCCTTTATCTCAGCTTTCTCGCCTCGATTTTGCTTTCTGGCAAGGTTCCTTCCGAAAGGTACTTCTTGATATCAGTCATCCAATTGGGGGAGTCCTCCACGCAGGCGATTGTTAAAATTTCACCGAGCCTTTCGATACTTGGGGATTTTAGGTAGCCAAGTTGGATACTTCTGGCCGGCTTCCCGCTGACGGATGATGCCAAGGTTGCTAGAGCGTCAGCTTGAGTGTTGAGCTCTCTTTCTACCTGATGTACTTTTGCGGATTCAAACTGGGAGAGCAATAATTGCACCTTTTGTTGATACGATGTCATCCTCTCATCTCTGGTCTCATATTTGCCGGTGCTTTGGAACACCACCAGCTGCGAGTCGCTGTAGACATCGATGACTCGTATTCCCAAATGAGCTGCGAGATCCAGTCCTGCGATGAGAGCTTCGTATTCGGCCTCATTGTTGGATGCCCGAAAGCCCAGCTTGATAGCATGTTCAAATAAGAGCCCATCGCTGTTTTTTAAAACCAATCCCGCGCCTGCGCCCCTTCGATTAGAGGCTCCGTCGACGTTTAGGGTCCACTTTGGGCCGGACTCCTCTTCTTGACTCTCTATCGTCAAAATTTCGCCAGAAGGTGGGGTCAAATCGGCCAGAATGTCGGCGATGACTTGCCCCTTAATGGCGTTTCTCGGTACGTAATACAGATCGAAGGGAGAGAGGTCGATCGCCCATTTCAGCATACGCCCTGTGATGTTTGCTTTTTTCAAAATGGGTTTCAAGGGATAGTCGGTTACGACGTTGATTGAATGAGCCACGAAGTAGTGTCTGAGTTTCCGAGATGAAACGAGCAAGGCGTAGACTACTTTCTCCAAGTATAAGTATCGGGACTCTGGTCCGTGAAGAGACTTACTGACGTAATAAACGGGCCTTTGTACTCCTTCGTGGTCCTTTACTATGACGGAACTGACCGCATGATCGGATGCCGCCAAGTAAAGGTAAAGTGGCTCACCGGGGTTAGGTTTCATCAGGAGCGGAGGTGACGAGAGGTATCTCTTTAACTCTTCGAAGGTCAGGTGACACTCGGGAGTCCAGTCGAACTTCTCAGTCTTCCTTAGCAACTTGAAGAAAGGAAGGTTCCTTTTGGTTGCTTTGGAGATGAATCGATTCAGGGCGGCTAATCTCCCGGTCAGTTTCTGAACTTCCTTCCGATTCCTTGGCGGATCCATTTCAAGCACCGCTTTAATCTGATCGGGGTTGGCCTCAATTCCTCGGTGAGTGGTTAGAAAACCAAGAAATTTTTCAGACTCCACTCCGAAGGAGCACTTAGCTGCGTTCAGCTTCATGCGATAACTTCGAAGCACTTCAAAGGCCTCTTTTAGGTGCCCGAGGTGATCCTGCTTCTGAACGCTTCGTACCAGCATATCGTCGATGTACACCTCCACGGTCTTGCCGATTTGGTGCTCGAACATCTTCGTGACCAGTCTTTGGTAGGTTGCGCCTGCGTTCTTTAGCCCGAAGGGCATTACTTTGTAGCAATAGGTTCCTACAGGAGTGATGAAAGCCGTTTTTTGGACGTCATGCTTGTTCATCGGTATTTGATAGTATCCCGAGTATGCATCCATGAAACTCATCAGCTCATTACCCGATGAGGCGTCCACCAGCTGGTCTATTTTTGGGAGGGGGAAGCTGTCTTTTGGACAGGCACTGTTCAAATAGGTGAAATCAACGCAGAAGCGCCATTTTTTATTCTTCTTCGGCACAACCACCGTGTTGGCTAGCCAGTCTGGGTATCGAATTTCCCGTATAAACCCGGCCTCCAATAGCTTTCCCACTTCCTCCTTTATGGCCTCCGCGTGGACGGGGGCCACTCTCCGTTGTCTCTGCTTAACGGGACGGACCGTCGGGGAGATGTGCAACCGGTGGGATATTACCTCTGGATCAATACCTGGCATTTCGGACGGTGTCCAAGCAAACACATCCCTGTACTGACGGAGTAACTCTATCATTCTCTCCCTCTCGGCCAGGTTTAACGCGGTCCCGATAAGGAAGTATCTCTCCGGATTTTGTGGGTCGATGACTATTTTTTCTAAATCCTCCACGACCCGCTGAGCGGGATCGGGTCGGGCGTCATCTGCCCGTACCCGATCCTTCAATAATTGCTATCTTTTAGGGTGAATGTCACCCTCCTCTCCTGCCTGCTCCTCGAGTCTGGCTTTCCCGGAGGTTGCTATGGCATAACACAGTCTCGCAGCAAGTTGGTCTCCGTGTATCTGCATTATTCCCTGAGCGGACGGGAAGCGCAGTTTCTGATGGTAGGTAGATGGAATGGCTTTCATTGTGCCTAACCACGTGCGCTCCATAATTGCATTGTAAGGTGAACGCAGGTCCATGACTATGAACTCCGTCATGACCGTTTCGTCTCCCGCCCTGACCGGCAGGGTTATGCGCCCGGACGGTACTGCCTGACGGCTTGGGGTCGCGAAAAGATGGCCTCGTCCTCGACTTTGGCATACTTATCCGCCCTACACATGAGCTCACTAAGGGACTCTGGGACCTTCTTCACCAAGGAATTACGCAGGTGATGCTTTGGCGGCAAGCCATTTCTGAATGCCATTATCGCGGCGTTTGAGTCGCACCGATCTACCTCGAACATAAGGAGATGGAACCGGTCCACATACGCCCGAATTGACTCTCCCGTCTGCATCTGGACCTTCATAAGGTCACCGAGATCCTTCTGTTGTTTTCTGCTGCAGATGAAGTGTTCTGCAAACAAAGTTCTGAGCTCTTCAAAGCAGCGGATCGATCCTCCAGGGAGCTGGTGGAACCAGCTAAGAGCTGCCCCTTCGAGGCTGGACGGGAACATGCGGCACATGAGCTCATCGTGCTGTTCATAAAGTGCCATTGCATGTCGGAAGCCCAACACGTGGTCGAAGGGGTCGGTCGTCCCATTGTAAAGTCTGAACTTTGGCTGTACGAACTTCCTAGGAGGTGTGCTGTGAAGGATGCGGTGGACGAAGGGTGATTCGAATCCCTTCAGAGCCCTTGAAACAAACTCCTGATCACGCGTGCTGGTCATCTCGCTCCTGTAAGTCCTCCTTGCACGCCCCTGATGCTCCTGTTCGTAGCCGTCGTCAGACGAGGTCGAGTATCGGTCTGGACTCTGGTAGCGTTCTTGTCTGCCCGTTTGGCGAGTGTTGGTTCGCTTCCTTCGTCTTTCACGGTGCAGCGAATGGTCGCGCCGCTCATCGCGGTCCTCTTTCGTGCGATTCCCTTCGGGGGGGGGGGGGGACGTCGGGTATGCCCTGCTGGTCGCCCCGACGGTGTCCTTCACCGGATGAGTAGACCGACTCGTGGCTTCGCACATTCGCCCTTCTGCTTTGACGATCACGATCACGCGGTTCCTCACCTGCTCTGAAAGAATTCGGCCGGTCCTGAGCCTCTGGTGGGGGCGGCGGTGGCTTCAAGAACTGCAGCATCAGTCCCTCCATATGTTCGAAGCGTTGGCTCATAAGTTCCATTTCCTTCGCAAGATCGCGCCCGGCCTCGGGGGTTGGGCCTTGGGAGGATGATCCGAGTTGTGTTTTACCTTTCTGCGGAGGGGGGTCGTATGGCGTCACCCTTCCTTCCTCCACATCATGTTCGTGGACAGTGTACCGTGGACCGAGTCCTCGCCACCATCTTTTCCGGTAAATTTGCTGGGACGGCTTTTCGTTCATGTCCCACAGACGGCGCCAAATGTGGAAGGCGAATTTCCTGCTATTCCCCTCCTGGGCCGGATCCTGGTTTATCAGGGCTTTTGAGTTGGTTCCGGAGAGATGGTGTGGGCCTGAGCTTCTGACTTCGCCGATCCGGTTAGCCCTTCAGATCCTCCTCGCTGTTTGCAAGTCGAACAGCTCCTTGTCAGCTTCGGTCCTCAGGTACCTGCAACTCACACCAGTGTGGTGCCGGCTAACGCCCCTCCGAAGCTCAAGTCAGTGATCCTCCTTTTTTCCTTGTTAGAAGAACCTTCGACCCAAAGAGGGAGAGAGAGAGAGAGAGAGAGAGAGAGAGAGAGAGAGAGAGAGAGAGAGAGAGAGAGAGTGGAGTGTATTGCGCATACCTTAGGAGGGAGGGGTAGCCTCCCTTTTATACTGGATTGGGGCGTGCCGATTGGGACCTCGGGGGTGTCCATAACGTGATATGATACCCCCTGTATGGCCTATAGATTCGGGACACGTGGCGCCTAGGGATCATCATTTGCCTATAACGGTTTCCCTGACGCACTGTCCTTTAAGATGTCAGAGAATATTCTCTTTGATAACCGTCTTGCTCTTAGTGAAGGGGCTTATGTCCGACCTGTCGTTCAGTCATGAACACCATCGTGCCCTTTGATCGAGGTGAGCTGCCACAGTCTTGACCGCCCTCGTGGTTACGCGAATAATAGCTTCAGCACTCAACACGGGCAATCTCACCCGAGTTGAGCCGTAGTCGGGCATATGTCCTGTCCGTCCTGACTCTCCTTTGTTTTTCTCATTCGCTCACATTTGGGCCTGTCAGGCCCATACGCTTTGCGGGCAGTGGTACCCCATCCTGGTGTTGCCCGATGGGCCCGAGCTCGTGGTTTGGCTTGTAGGCTCATCGGTTGAGGGATGGGCCCTGTTGTGTTTTGTTTCTTATTCTTTGTCCTGGTTAAATTCACCTCCTACAAGTTCTATTTGCGTTCCGGTGAACATGCATCCATTTTATACCACCGAAGTGTATATCACTGTTATGAAGTATACCAAGCTATTATAGAAAATAATATACATGTTCATATCAATAATGGCTTATATTAATATATGTTTTCTATAATAGTCTATAGAAATATAATGAAATATATAAGACATGACGAATGCAAATAAGGCTGTAAAATGGACTGAATGTATAAGTACCAATTGAAATTTTCAAGATTTAGAGTCGTGAATCTTTTTTAAAAAAAATTTTGAAAAATTTTGTTTTCAGGGGAAAATCTGTGTGTGGTTTTGAAGGGTTGAAAAATCAATATTTTGACTTTTTAGCTATATTTGTTTATTTTAATTTTTTATGATTGCTATGCAAATTATTTCAAATTATTAAATATTCTAAGGACTCGATCATTATCCAACTGTGTTAATTTTATCTTAACTTTATATACTTATAATTACTTTTTATCTTATTCTATGTCTCTCTCTACCCCCCTGTTTTAATTCCTGATTCCGCCCCTGTCTAATGATGCATATGCCTTGATGAAAAATATATATTATATCACTTGTATACTAAAAACTCAAATCCATTTTTTTTTGATGAAATGGTAGGCATGCGCCTTAAATTTTATTCAAATTCAAGCGACAAGCCCAAAGCATATAGTTGATAGAGGAGAAATCTACCGAGGCATGTAACAAATCCTACGCCATAATCTCAAATTTATCCCCACTATACAAAACTTTGCTTGCCCCTGCAGAAGTAATCCCCCACTCTCTAAAAAATTAGTAACCGAATCCCAAAAGTTTTCAATATAACCTCTAGAACCTCGAAAAATCAAATGATTTCTGCAAGCCAAATCGTCCATGTAACGGTGGGGATGTACGATTGAGTGATTTTTCCACCCACACTTCTATCCCCCTTGGAATGGAGACGCCTCCCAGCCTCCCATAATTCAGTTAGGGACGAGAACTGGTCCTCCATTCCTGTCGCGCCCTTCAGAAGCTGCCAGAGTTGGCGGGCGAACGGGCAATCAATGAAGAGATGGAGCACCGTCTCCTCCTCCATCTCGCAAAGGGGACACAGGGTATCGGCGTTGAGGACCCATTTGGCACGGTACACACGAGTGAGGAGCTTCTCCTAAAACAGTAACCACATGAACATGCTCACCTTGAGTGGGATCTTCGGTCTCCAGATCTCCGCCGCTTTCAAAGCAGTTGTTTCAAACCTTGGAAGATCTCGACGCCACCAATCGTAGCATCCCCGAACAGAAAAGGAGAGACGAGGTTGGGTTCTCCAAAGAACCTCGTCCTGAACCCCTTCTGAGATGGAGACAGTGTAGAGTTCCCTCAAAAGATCAGTGAGGAAAGAGACCTCCTCCCCCCCCCCCCGGATTCCTTCGCAATCGAATATCCCAAACTCCACCTGCACCTCTTGGACTCCAAAAACTCGCTACTTTCCCATCGTGATCCCGGGAAAGCCTATAGATACCAGCGAAACGCTCTTTCAACAGGCTATCTCCGAGCCAAACATCATGCCAAAACCTGATAGTCTTGCCGTTCCCCACCTTCCATCGAATGGCATCTAGGAATCCTTCTATAGCGGAGAGGATGTTCCGCCAAGTGAATGAGACGCGAGGTGAGATTGTCGGGAAAGGATTTTTTGGTACACCGCCTCCAAAATGAGCCTCCAGGAGTCGGCACCACAATAGCCTACGGTTGCTCAGCCACCGCCACCTCCACTTCAAAAGGAGAGCCTTGTTCAAATCCCCCAAGTGTGACACGCCCGCCCCTCCCAAGTGTCTCCTACTACAGACTAGGTCCCAATGGACTAAGTGGGACTTGCGGCCTTCTCCATGTGCCCCGCTCCATAAAAAACATCGACGTATACCCTAAAGTTTTTGAAGAACACCCACGGGTACCTTGAATATCGACATGAAGAAAAGTGGAAGGTTAGAGAGTACCGCTTGGAGAAGAGTCAGTCGACCCCCGAAGCTTAAGAGCTTCCCTTTCCATCCCTCCAACCGTCTTTGACTTTCACCACCAACGGGTTCCAATCCATCTTTCGAAGTTTACTTAAGTGAAGCGGGAGACCAAGAAGGCGAGTGGGGAATTGTTGCACATGACAACCAAATATCCTTGCAAAAGAGGTCAATTCCTTGTGATCTAAGTGGGTGCCAAGCATTGAACTTTTTTGAAAATTGATGCGGAGACCCGAAAGGAACTCAAAGCATTTGCACACAAACTTCACTCCTCGTATCGAAAGGAACTTAGCCGCACAAAGGATAACCGTGGCATCTGCATATTGAACATGAGATGTGGAGGGTCCGCCAACACAAATGGGAAGACCTTCGATCCATCCATCCGCCTCCGCCATCTTCATCATCCTACTAAAGGCATTAGCCACCACGGTAAACAAAATGGAAGATAGGGGATCGCCCTGCCGCAACCCCTTATTCATGTGAAAGAATCCACATGGTTTGCCGTTTACCAAGACCGAAGCTTTTGCAGTGGAGATACAGTCCCTAACCATCCGAATCCAGTTGGTTCAAAACCATGACAAGCTAAAAGATGGAGCAAAAAGTCACACCGAACGTTGTCGTAGGCTTTGGAGAAATCAATCTTGATGACCACCCCTCTCCTCCCATCCCGGTGCGCTGCTGAGATACACTCTTGAGCGACCATGAAACCATCGTGAAGGACGCGGCCCAGAATAAAAGCTGATTGATTCTCCTCTATCATGAAATCAATCGCACCCTTCAGCCGATTTGCCAATACTTTCACCACCATTTTGTAAATCCCATTTACAAGGCTTATCGGCCTATAGTCACCGACCTCGACCGCACCCTCCAACTTGGGTATCAGGACGAGGAAAGTAGAATTAAGACAACTTAGACTGCATGCACCTCTCTGAAACTCGTCAAACAATTCAAGCACATCATCTTGTACTACCTGCCAAAATTCCTGAAAAAAATGGAGACCGAAACCGTCTGGGCCAGGAGCTTTATCAGATGCTGCTTCGAACACTGCTTTTTTCACCTCTTCGCTGGAAAAAGGCGCCTCCAGGTCCGGCCACAAGTGATCCCGAACCTTTTTTAAGTCTTCATGGACCCATTCTGGGATTCTGTGGCGATCCTTTTTGAATGCCGCTGTGAAATGGGATACGAGGCGACTTTCAATAACTGCTTGGGCCTACAGAACCTGCTCCCCATCATGCAAAACACCAATGTGGTTGATCCGCCTGCGCATATTCGCGACCTTGTGAAAAAACTTGGTGTTATTGTCTCCCTCCTTAAGCCATGTCTCTCGTGAACGTTGCCGCCATTCCGCCTCCTCCATGCGTAGCCATTGGAACCACGATGACTTGAGGTTGGCCCGTTTGAGCTTGTCATCTTCAGAAATAGAGCTGACTTCCTCCTGTACTTCAATGGTCCGTAGTTCCTCTTCAATTTCACGTTTGCTATTTCGTCTGTTGCTACGTTGTTCTCTACTCCAAATCTTTAATGCATGCTTGACCTTTTAAGTTTAACTGCCACCTTACGTGCCCCTGCCAAACCCAGAGTAGGAACCTGCCATGCTGTAATCACCACCTCACGAAAACCCTCGCAGATCAGCCACCAATTCTCGAACTTGAAATGATGGTGTTTTTGTAGGGATTCACTGCCATTGAACCTGGATTCCTGCAGGTCAGCCCAAAGATCGGTCGGAGATCCTCCACAATAGGACCATACACTCCCGTCCAAGCCCAGGACCAATGAGTGATGGTGTCTTCGAGGAGAACCGATACAGTGAAACGACCCACCCTTTCGTCTACCTTCCTCCAGCGACGATCATTCCAAGCCAGCAGAATACCGCCCGATGCACCCTCCGAAGCCTTGAAGACGTAATCCGAGAGTCGGTCATTCCCTATCCCACGAAGGTCGCTAGGGAAAAGGCTTCCATTTTTGTTCCCCGTAAGCAAACTAAGTTTACGCTATTCTCAAAAACCAGATCCTTAACAGTCGCTTTTTTACAAGGGTCGTTAAGTCCCCGGGTATTCCAACAAAGGAACTTATACATTAACAACTTGATAAAACCCGAGCATCCACAACCACGGCCAGACAGCTACTGACAGGACTACTCCAGTTCTGCCGAAGCAGAGGGTTCCACGGCAGCACCCAACGGAAAAGCCTCAGTCAAACCAGACCGAAAACGATTTTTGACAGAGGGCTCGATGAAATTCATACCAACTTTGAGAGCCCTATGACATCCCGGCGAGTCCCAAAAGCCCATGGTTTCCAAAACTTGGCTATCTTCACTGTCGAACTCCATATCCAACACCCTCTTCCCCTTTTCCGCGCTCTCCTTTGTCTGCGAAGGGGAATCACCACTATCGACTTTCCGCTGGGCCTCCCTGTCCAAGTCACATCCACCTGCTTCTTCATCAGTGAAGCATAGGTCATCCTCAAGAAGGAGTTCGCCATTTAAAGAAACCGAACTTGAAGGGGAGGATAGTCCACGTTCCAGAATCATGCAAGATGGGCTTCCCTCCAAAGGATCTGAGAGTATGCAATTTAAACTTCCAACGATAATGGACTTTAGGCGCCTCTTTTTTCCTAGGCTGGGTTTACAAGCCGACGATCCACCTTGGACCGAAAGCGCCTCATCCAGTAAATCAGGTATTGGAGTGGATCCGTGATCAGGACCCGACTGGGCCTATTGTGGGAATGTAGGCCTTTCAAATGGGCCCAACTTTATCCGGGTCCACACGAACTCAGCCGGGACAGATGTCCCATCCCAAAGTCCCTCATTTGCCCATCCACGTGGGTGATAGAAGGGGTGTAGCCTGGCATACTGTTCCTCCCCCATACCTTCCTCATTTGATATCAACTTTTGCAGGTGAGGAGGCTGAGATGACAGTGCCTTCCTTGGTTGCAATGGGAATCCGCCATCAGAAACAGACGGCCGAGGAAGCACCATCACCTTTTGACCCTCCAGAACCGAGCGGCAACGTCGCGTGCACGCCACGTCGCTGTCATTCAAAGGGCCCGCCCTGATCAAACCACGTGATGACTCACCAACCTGTCAGGCATCTCGGGATGTGACACGCGCGAGCCCCCGTCCGTTCTCCCCTCCGGTGCCTGCCGACATGAGGAAGAAGAGCCAGGTCCACGGACCGACAGTGCCCCATTCTCTCCCCTTGAGAAACCGTAGTCCAATCCTTGCTTGAGACGACCTCTGCGAAGGATCTTCGGTGATCCCCTCCGAGCAGCTCGACCTGAACCAACACCTTCAGTCCACCCAGGTTTGCCATGATACGCGAAGGGAGGGCAACCTCGTGACTCACCCAAGTCATGACCTTCACTGGAGGAAACTCTTCCTCACTGTCCAGAATTTCAGCAAACTCAAAAAGGTACGCGAAGCTTCCAATCATCTTCCGCAGGACACCCTCCGTCCGCCAGACCAAAGGTATACTGCGGACGAGAAGATTAACCTTCCTGCCGTCTGCCCGAGGTGCTCCAGTAGTGAAATCGCATTTGCGAAGGAGGATCCTCCCTCCCTCCATGTCCAGGTACTCTTCACGGAGGATCATCTCCCGCGCCGCCGAAGACGGCACCCGTAGAATAACCTTACCACGACAGAGACCCCAGACTTGTTTGAAGTCAATCCCTCGCCAACGTTGCTTCACCCAATAAACAATGGCGGAAACAGACGGAGACCCCTGTCTCTCCCAAATGGCTAGGACGCTCCTCCCCAAATTCCTCGAACGAGCAGCCACCCCATCCGACCAGTCCACCTCGACCGAAATAGTTTGAGGGAGGGCCTTGGTTGGCGGAGCAGTCACGACCCTTCTTCGACCCCTTTCATTGCAAGTAGAGCTGCGATGACCCCAACTCCAACAAGTCCAACATCTCGGAGGCTCCCGGCACGCCTTTGCCCGGTGTCAAACCCCCAAGCACCGAAGACATTTGCCCGACCAATCAGCAAGGCGATTAGCATGGGTTGGTCCACGACCCAAAGCCGCCGCACGCGCCCCCCCAGCCCCACTGGTCTCACCCCGGCATCTTTTCCTTTTGCCAACCACCTGCCACCCTTCCTGCCGCGACTCCACAGTCTCCCCGTCGACGTCGACTCGAGTCTGCATGACCAGCACCCCCTTCCCTTTGACACTCTCCTCCAGAACCATCGCTCTTCCGGTTTGGTTCCTCACGCCGACTAAGCCTCGCTCCGCTCCGTCCGCCGTTGCCTCATTAACACCGGATGCCGCCTTTGCCAAACTCGCCATATGTTCTTTCGCCACCTTCGCCACGTGGTCCATCACTGTCGCAGTCGCTCCGTTCGCTCCGTCCATCCCGTCCTCGTATTTCTTTTGTTTGAATGAAATCCATGTTTGTTTTGTGATAAATAAAAATAAGGATGAGTCATAACGAGCTTGATTAAGAGAAAACAACATGTTTGTTCCCCGTCAATGCACTGTAATAATTTACAATAATTAAATAATAATAAAATATAATAAATCTTCATAGTAATAACCGGAGAAAGACAAATATAATTCATTCAATTTTATTTATTCAAACCTATAATCTTATATAATTAACTTAAAAGACATCTAACAAAAACATAAAAAATAAGAGTGATGTTACACTTTTTTTTACAACCTATTAATTCCACTCCCATATGCGCCGACAAAAGATTACCGAAGCATGTACTCAAATTAATGAGGTATAGACTTCGATTAAATTTTTTATATTGTCTATAAATGCATTTATACAATTAATTGGAGTATATGTTTCATTTTTTATAAGAGCATGTACATCATTAGTTGAGATATAATATTTTTTAAAAATTGAAAACACAATAGAATGAAATTGGGGCCCGAAAGTAGTTGTACATAACATTATCCATTAATTAAATAAAAATTAATTAAGGCTAAACATTAAACATGAAATATTATGTACTACTAAATATCAATGCTAAAATTTAATTAACAATTAATACTGAATGTTAGCCCTCTTAACCATGTTAAACCATCATTTTTTTTATAGCTAATAACACAATCCATCAAATGGCTTTTTTTACACTAAATCAAACTTATATAGTTTAAAAATATGAAAGGGGCCATGGGGGTAGTGGGGATAGCTGCCTTCACTTGTCCCCATGTGGCACTGCCCTTGGATACATGAGATTATCCGTCAGACTTTCCACAGGACTATGTGTAACAACACTCAAATAATAATATTTGTTTTGAGATGGGTGGGCATGCAAACTAAAGAAGTTTTAATATAGGGTAATTACAAAATAAATTTTGGGTGTCTAAATTAGAGGCATGCAAATAAAACCATTCTAAATGGATCTTATGTATCACAATCCAGTTAAGGGGGCCATGATCAAAGATTTGAGGGATGCGGCACCCTAAAAAAAAATATTACATTCAGTTATGTTTGTACAAAATCTCGAGAGACAACAATTTTTATACAAAACAACTCAATGTAGACATGGAAAGGAAAGAAGACGAATAATAGAGAGATCGCTCATTCCACTCTCCTACGTAACCTGATACAAAGCTCTTTACTCCCTTACCATGCATACATTTTTTTTAAAAATATATATTTAATGTAGTATATTTTATAAAAATTAGAGTATACACGAATTAAATGCATATAATTTTGGATATGTATAATAGAGTAAATACTGAATATATAACCTTTCATATTTTTTGGTCATCTTCATTTAGTCTCCCTTGTAGAGTGCAGAAAGATATCGAATTGACTCTTCACACCTTTTTATGGCAAGGTCATGACACTGCTAGAAGAATCCACTACATTACTTGGTCTACTATCTGCACCCCTCTCTCTGAAGGTGACCTCGGTATTAAATCAATCAAGGACTGGAATAAAGGAGCAGCGGGAGTTCGTTTTTGGGAATTAGCTTGTAAAAAGGATTCCCTTTGGTCGGACTGGATTCATAAGCGGTACTTGAGAAATAAAAATATATGGACGGCCATCTTGCGAAGTGAAAGCACAAGCTCTTGGTCCTCAATCTTGAAAGCCTGAGACTGGATCTCTCCAAAAGTTTGCTATATTATCTTTGAAGGTAAACAGATCAATATATGGAATGACCCATGGATAAATGGCTTGGGGCTCAAACACTATCTTGGGCAATCCTCTTACATCTGGGGCCCTCCTCACTCTGTGACAGTGAATGTTCTCATCCAAAATGGATGTTGGAGGAAACCTCATCGCTGGCCAACGTCCCTAGACTCAGTTTGGACAGAAATTGAACAACTAGAGGTTGGTGGCACAGGTGAAGATGTGCTGATCTGGACCCCTTGTAAATCTGGAACCTTACGCCTCACCTCGGCCTGGAGTTTTGTAAGACAGGCAATGATCTCTCCTCAATGGATGTCTTGGATTTGGCTTCCTTTTCAGCCCCCTAGGCATTCTATGTGCGCGTGACAAGCTTTCCATAACAAACTTCCCACTCGGCTTCAACTTTTGAAAAAGGGTCTACTATCTGACGCATCCTGTCTCCTCTGTCATTCAGCTGATCAAGATGTGAACCACTTGCTCCTTAATTGCTCCTTTTCAAGATTCATCTGGAGCTCCCTCCTCAAAGGGTTGTGCATTAACAAATCACTTCCAAGGACCCTTGAAGCCCTTCCTCAATGGCTTTCCTCAGCAGCCTCCTTTCCGGTACAGAAAATTATCATGCAATTTACTTTGAGTACTATCTTTTGGCACATTTGGTTAGAAAGAAATGCCAGAATTTTTAAAGGGAAATCTTGCCACAAGATCTCTATTCTTCAAGCAATTAAGGCCATGATCAAAACCAGATTTCTCTCTTCCAATCTGTGTGACAGCTTATCACCTGAAGTTCTTAGCATCTCCAAATTCTTTAACATCACAGTTACCCAAAAGCCAACCTCTATAACAGAGCTTCACTGGATTCCCCCTCGGGAGGGATTCGGGAGGGATGGGTGAAACTTAACACTGATGGCTCCCTCTCTGAGGACCGAGGAGGTTATGGTGCACTTCTAAGGGACGAGGATGGTAATTTCCAGTGCGGGTTGGCAGGCCGCAAAGATCTTCCGTCCATTAACCTCTTGGAACTGAAAGCCTTGGAGGTGGGAATCTGGTTAGCTCTCCAAGTCGGTATATGCAACTTGTGTATTGAATCTGACTCGACCACAGCAATCGCTTGGCTCAAACACAAAGGAAGTCGTCCTTGGAATGCTATTCGTTGCCTCCGAAGAATTCATCAAGGGCTTGACAAGCTTCATGAATGGGAGGTCTCTCATATTCACAGAGAAGGAAATGTGCCAGCCGACATCCTTGCTGCTTTTTGTTCGGACAGAGGAGAAACCATATTCCAGCCTTCAACATTATGGCCAGATCTTTGCAATGCCCTTGAAGCGGATAAAGCTCGCCTTCCATTTATTCGTATAAGAAAATGAAGTCATCTCGTTAACCCCAGGCTTTAATGGAAGTTCACATAAATTATGGGGATGCAGTTCGATTTAGTTCGGGCTTCCTTCCTGTGATTTTATGATCTTTTAATTGAATCCCATTTTGTAAAGCTCCATATAGCTTATGTCAAGATCTATACGTTTTATGTAAAGTTCATTTTAATATATAGAAATACAAAAATCGATTAACAATAAAAAAAAAAAAAGATTTTATAAAGTACGTCAGTGACATGATTGCTGTCAAAGTAGCACCATGTGATGGAGCCGTTGCAAGGTCCGGCGGCAGCGCCCACGCCTTGGAATGGGCTGGGAGATGTGGGTGTTGTTTTCTATTGCATTCATTCACATTTGAATGGATCTTGATTTTTTTATTTGTTGAATAAAAGTATTTTTTATGTATTTTTTAATTTGCTTAAAGAATCCATATTGAGATTTTAGATTCATTATTGTGATTTGTTTTTTATTGGTTGAATAGGCCTAGTTTTTTTTTTCCTTAACATATCTAAATTTAAATCGTAGATCTAGTTTTGTGGTTTGATTTTTTTTAGGGCGTTTGGTATGTGGTTTTTTGTCGTTTAGATTTCAATGAATTGAAATACTAATGAATGTATTGAAAAACAAATCGGGAAAGATGATTTGATATATGAGACGGCATGACAGATAATGATAAAACATGGAAAAGTTGTTGAGGATATGAAAGTTTTTTTTTTTTTTTTCTTTTGAAGGTAGCGGATCAGTAGAACAAAGGGGTGGTCATGGACTAAACAAGGTCTTTTCATTGACAAAAATATTATTTTTGTCATTTTTCATCTCTTTATGTGATAATACAAACAATAATTTTTTAATTTTTTACACTTTCCAATACAGGCATTAACAACAATTTTTATTTTTCGTTATTTTTTGTCATAGCCTCACAAACGCAAACAATAGTTTTTATTTTCCATCACTTTCCATTAGATACACAAACAACATATAAACAAATCGAAGAAAAAATGATTTATTTTTTATTAGATTTTTTTTTATTCAAATTCTTTCATTTTCCCTTTGTGTGTTTCTGCACAAATTAACACTCCCATAGTGATAGCTAGGTAATATGCACTATGTAGTGGTTTTCATATATATATATAAAGGGAATTGATATTGTACAGTCGGTGCGGCTTAATGGATTTCGTACGGATCCATTTTCAGCCATCCGATTGGAGATTCACGGATCAAGTGGATGCATTTAAAAAAAAAACAAAAAGGGAAACCGGGAGACCTTCCCAATTGGTTCCCCCAAAAACAAAACCCTTCTTTTCCCCCTCTCTTCCCCTTCCCCATGGCTTTCACTGTTCTTCCCCTTTCGATCGACGGTCGCCCCTGTTGGCGTCCTCTTGATCCTCGTCTTGACAATGTCACCCCTCCCGGCGTCAATCGGTCCTCGTCCCGACTCCGTCACCCCTCCTGACTAGGGGCAGAGCTAGGAATTAGATCTAGGGGGGGCCGCAAATAAGGGACTTCAACTATATTTTTTTTAAAATAAAATATAAATATATAGTGTGATTTAAGACAAAAATATATTAAAAGTCAAGCAATTCATAAAATCAATGCACATATGTTTATTTAATACAAAAAAATAAATTAAAAAAAATATACAGCTTCTACTTCAATTGTGCTCGACGATTTTTCACAGCATAGAATTCATCCATAATCATATCATTGTCAAATTTTTCAGCAATTTCTCTTTCAATATATAAAATCAAGCAATTTGCAAGAAATTCATCTTCCATCTTATTACAAAGTTTTGTTTTAACAAGCTTCATTGCTGAAAATGATCTTTCAGAAGTTGCTGTGGAGACTGGAAGAGTCAAAACAAGACGAATCAAGCTGATCAATCAGATAAAAAATCTGACTTTGCTGTTTTCCTTTAAATCCTCGACATAGTTCAGTAATTCTGGATACAAATTCTATTAGTCTTGTGTCAGCAGGTACATCGAGCTTATAATGTTGTAGTTGATATCTTAACAAAACAATCTCTTGCTCTGTGAAATCTTGATGATAAAATGTTTTAGCGAGGGTGCATATATCATCAATATTAAATGACTTATAATTATCTCTCTGATCAAGAGCCATGCTAAGACGAAGAAGTTTCATAGAATCCTCATTAAATTCGGTCACCTAGCTCTTGCAACATGCAGTCCATTGTGCGATTAAAAATGTTAACTAGATAGTGGATGCTCCAGAGTGACATTATCATGTTTAGTCTGAAAACATGTTTATCACCATAGTGGACATTCATGTTAGGAACTTTAACTTCATTTTGCTCACAAAATAATATCACATTATGAAGACAATTATCCCAACCATTTTCTCGCAACTTCTGAATGAGAGCCTTTTGTAGTGGACACTAAATTCATTGCATTCAACATATGTCTTGGGTTTGATGTTGCAAGCATTGACAAAGAACATCTGTAATTCCTAGAACTTCTTTCATTAAATGTAATATAAATAGGAACTAAAATTTTCTCATCTTTCTGAAAGCAGCTTCGCCATCTCCACATTGGGCTGATGTAGATGCATGATCGCTGATTTCAAGTAAAACAGAGCAAGTTGGAGCATACATTTTTATAACACTGCAAATAGAAGAATAATGAGATGGACCATGAGTATCTCCAGGTCGTTGTAGTGTGCCAAGTTGATTTAGCTCCCGAGCCTGTCTTCAATTTCGTCAAGATCAATCATATGTTGAATATACACTTTTTGAGTATCACGTAATTGATCATTACGCTTGGCGGAAGCACCAATAGTATTAACAATGTAAACCAATTCATTGAAAAAATTATGTATTGATTTAACTTCTTTCGATGCTGCAACTAGAGCTAATTGGAGTTTATGTGCAAAACAATGCACATAATATGCAAATGGGCATTCACTAAGAAATAAAGATTTTAATCCCTTCCATTCACCGCGCATATTACTTGCACCATCGTATCCTTGGTCTCGCATATTTTGAATACTTAGATTATGACGCGAGAGGACAATAGAAATCTCATTCTTCAGGATGAGTGCAGTTGTGTCTTAAACATGCACAAGATCTAAAAATCGTTCTCGCACAAACCCATTGATGTCAATGAATCTCATTACTATAGCCATTTGCTCCCTTTTAGATTCATCTCTGGATTCATCAACAACAATGCAATATTTAGCATCCCCAATTTCTTTATGAATTGCATTTTGCATCATACATGAGAAAATAGACAAAAGCACTTTCTGAATCATAGGTGATGTATACTTGGCATTTCCAGAGGCATTTTCTATAACAACTCCATCGACTTCTTTATTGTATTGTGCAAACATTTTTATCATTTCAATGAAGTTACCTCGATTTATTGAATCTAGGCATTCGTTATGTCCTCGAAAAGCGATTGCTTGAAATGCACAATAGCATAAAGCATCAATTGATGTCATAAGCCGCAATTGATTATCCGCAATTTGATTTGAAGTTTGTCGCTCCATCACTTTCTCTATGTGTCGAGATTGTGCCAATTAAATCCATACAATTTCTTACGGCGACGTTGTGTGGAGAACAATGATTTTTTCCCACATGAGTCAGGAATGCACAATTTCTTTCCATTCACTTTCTTCCACTTGCGAAATCCTTCAATGGTAAATGTGGTTGATCCAAAACGTCCATTAGATGACTTATTAAAAACATAACATGACAAGCAAAATGCAGCATCCTTTATGGGATAATACTCCAACCATGAAGAAAACTTTTCAAACCAAGAATACTGAAACTTGCGATTATGTTCACCCGATACTGGATATTCTGAAAGCTTATGTTGATAAGGTCCTACCTTAATGTAAGCTCGACGAATAATATCTTGTTGATTTATCGGATATTTCCAAATTTGTAAACGCAATCCTGGATCACGTTCTATAATTGGAAGATGAGTATCAATTACATTTTCAATTCTTGAACGTTACGATGAAGGATTTTCAATGATTGGAGGCGGAATCAATATTAGAAGAAGGATTGATATTGGATTTGGAGTTGGAGCAATTTCCCTTAAAGAAAGAATCAATCGTTTTCATCTTGCTCATGCTTTGACCTAAATTTCAATTATAAAACATAAATTAAAAATATATATATATATAGAACAAAAGTTAATTCAAATATTAAAAAATTTAATATAACAAATAACAACAAAGTGATCCAAATTCCAAATTAACGAATCAATCGTATGATAATAAAAAAAATTAAATAAAATAAACAAATAATAAATTCAATAAAGAATTAAGAATCAATTATATAATAAATACACTATGTAAATACAATATATAAATAAACAAAAATAAACAAAATAAACAAAAATAAATACAATATGCGAGAAGACTAACATGTGGGTTCAGAGGACGCACGGATTTGATGTTGTGGCCGCCATGGGATGTGATGCAGGGAATAAACATGGGAATATAAAGGAGGGGGTGGGAGGGTTTTCTTAATTCTTTGTTTCTTTTTTTTGTTTTTGTGGCATTTATTTTGGTCATTGATGGACCATGTGGGTGGCCTGGGTTGATTACGTGGGAATGTAAGAGGAGTATTTGGTTTTTTTTTGTTTATTGGTTATTTAATTTGATTGATGATATGTGGGAGGGGCCCACCAAAAATTATTTGAAATTTGCTTGGTGTGGCCCGGGCCCCAGCCCGCCCCCTGTCTCCGCCCCTGCTCTCGGCACCTCTCGAACCCCATCAACCCTTCCATTCATTGTAAGCATTCCCTTAAACTCTTTGATTATTTGAATATTTAGTGTTTTTATTTCATTTGTCATTTGGATTGATTACATAAGGTTTTGATTTTTGGACATATACTACCGTGTTTAGGAAAGAATATCCAAAATGTCTTTTGATAATTGTCATAGTCCTAGATGAATGTCCTATAATTAGCTGTCAGTTTTAACCAAATTAGATCACACCTGCTACCTAATAAAGGGAGGGGTAAGACCATGGGTGGCCATTTTTGATCACCTGTAAACTAAAATAAAATGGAATACATGTCTAAGAGGAGCCAAATTTAGAGTAGAAAAATAGACCTTCACATAAATACATTGACCATATATGCAAATGGTAATATAATAAAAATGATTAGTATAATGAAATATTTTGAAGTGGGAGTATATGTGGCTTTTTAGTGTAAATGATTCAGTTTTTTTCATAATTCAACATATTTGATGTGTATCAAAATCCAAAACCAATGTTATGCAACATTTTTTTACACTCATTTATGTAATGGGGTTATAGATGGTTTTCATTTCAATTTTTCATGAATTATTTGATTATTTATGCAATGGAAAACTGTGAAGTTGACAAAATCATAATGGAATTAATTGGTTTCTTTATGCAATTGTTTATGAAATGGTTTATGCATATGGAAATGGTTCTGCCTGATTCTTGAATGACTAAAGTGTAACTTGGCTATGACTATTGACCAAGGATGGTGCATTGTGCTTACTTTTTGTGTATATGGCCTAGATAACCAATAATTTTTGGAAATAGTGTATTGGTAACGAGTGCTGATACATGCAATCCTTTTTGCAGCCTGTTGTACCGCCCCATACACTATGATAACGTAGTATACACTGCGCTATCATAGTATATGGGTTCTATTATAGTATATGACCTAATTTTTTTTCATTTTTTCACTTTGAAAAAAAAATTAAATTATCTCAGTATATACTTCATTTCTTATAACAGCGTGCGCTTCAAATGGTAAGTGTATGATTTAAAAAGAAAAAAGAAAAATATTCGGGCAGCAATGGGGGCCGTGTGTATCTTAAATTATGAAGGTATTTAAGGGGTGTGCAAATGTGTGCGGCTTACAGCAGTAAATATGTGGTTAAAGCAGTAAGGGATGCGCAGCTGTATGCGGCTTAAAGCAGTAAATATGTTGTAATGCAAAGTGGAGGAGAAGCTAATTGGGAGGGTGGGAAATTTATATTTTCCTAGAGGGGTGATGGCTTCCTAGTCAAGCTGTAAAAAGGAAGTAGAAGTGGATTACCTTTGTCGTTTTTCACGAGGGAGGTCCCACCGTGATCGCTAGATTTGTCGGTATCAGATTTCGGGAGGGTCGGCCTTCTTCTTCCTTTTGATTTGTGGTGTGTGTGGGGCTCTTCAGGGATACGGATCTGGTGCACACCTTGGCAGGCTTGGTCGGATCATCTCTCGGAAGGGTGGGGGGGTCTCGTTCCTGGCTGGAGCACCCGACAGCGTCTCAGGAGTATTCTGGAGTGTGTGTGATTGCCACTTACTTTCTTTAAAAAGCAGAAAAAATTGGGGGTGGATTTGATCGCCTTTGTGGGACAGTTTGTGGGGTCTCCGCTCTGGGATACGAATGTACCGTACGCAGAGGTGAAAACCAGATATCTTATTCTGCTTCAGAACTGACTAGAGGAGACTTGGTTCAAGTGAGGTTGTAGGTGGGGGTTGGCTAGTGAAAAATAGCAGTTGGATATGGGGCGGCTAATTAGGGTTAGCCGCCTGGGGCGTGGGTCAACTTGGGAAGAACCTGGGTAGGAATGGGATTAGGTTTTGTTAAAGGTTAATGTTAGTTTAACATGAGTTTTGGAGAGTGGATTGGGAGGATGGATTTATGTAGGGAATGGATTTCTTCTCTAACAAATAGAACTCTCTTTCTCTCTTTCAAAGGATTTCAAGTAGTGGGTGTTGGATTGTGAATTGGTGATGAAGATTATGAAGGGTGGATTGAAGATGAGGATGTGTTCGAAATGTTTTGGACCCCCTCTATTTATGGTAAAAGAGAGGTAGGGGAGTGTCCAGTGGACAATAGAACAATTTGGATAATAGGGTGGTTGATTTGACCCCCATTAATCCTCTATTCTTCTGTCATAAACCAGGTGAGGGGTGGCTAGTTGGGACTAGCCGCTCAGGATGGGGCGGTTACTCTCAAGTAGTCGCCCCCATCATGACCTGCCAAACGCCTCATCTTTGACAAGCGGTGGCTTAGGTCGGTCACTAGGGTTGAACCGGCCGAGATGGAGTGGCCAAATGCCACAACCCGCCACAATGATCAGCATTTAATGCTGCTTTATTTCCCATCCAGGGAAGCGGTTTGGGGTCGGTCAGGGGAGCGGCTAGTTGAAACTAGACATCCAATATGGGGCGGCTATTTCTCAATAGCCACCCCTGTCCAGTTCCCAGAATTGTCTAAGTGTTGGACCATGGTTTCCAGTTTTGGTTTTATATGGATGTTTTCTACTAAGTGTCCAAATGTGGTTTCATTCCCGATATTACTTGAAGTAAATTTCTTTTATATGGACGGTCAAAATTAGGGTATCTACACATGCAAGTGGTCAGAGTAGCCCAGGAGGTAGCCGCCGATGAAGTCCAGAAGGCAGTCTGCTTCATCACCCTCACAAGCTTTGCGGAGAGACTACAACTGATGATCTATGGAAAGGGCAACGGCACGGGCTGAGGTTTGCAAGTTCCTCGAGGGACCGCCAGGAGGGAGAAGGACCCTGTGCAAGCTGTCCTCAAGCGTAGGAGTAGCATCTGCCCTAGCATCTAAGTTCACTGGGGGCACCGTTGGTGAGGTGTCGAACGGTGGGGGATGGAGTTAGTGAGTCAGGGGGAGGGGGTGATGAGGTCAAGTCCACCGGTTGGGCAGTGGAAATTGATCTGAAACCCAACCGAAGGAGCCTCTTAGAGCGCCGCCTCACCCCACTGTGTGGAACGGATGGAGGAGAAGCCAAACCATGGCCACCGGCCGGCTCAACCACATTGCCAGAAAACATGGAAACGGGTGGAAAGTGTCGCGGTTCCTCAAATCCAAGCAGCTCCCACCATGACCAAGATAGGGTGGAGGCCGAAGAAGTCAAGAAACTCTACCACCAAGCATGGCAGTGGTAGAGAAAGACCTCCATCCATGAAATAACTCAGATGGAGAGGACAAAGTCAATGAAAAGGGTGGGGACTTCATCCAAATACAACTCATCAACCGCAAAGTCTGAGGAGACTCCCAACTCCCTTTGAAGGGCTGCAGTAATGGTGGTGTTCTCCATTATCAGAGGTAATGAGAATTTTAGAATACAAAGTACGAGGTGGGACGAAGAGCGCTTCCCATTCGACCTATAAATACTGCTGAGGTGACTCTTCGAAAGGACGACAGCAATTATTCGCTGCGGATATTGAGGTGTAATCAATGCCTCGTAAAGGGTTTCAAGAAAACCCAAGAGACACTGACGTTTGGATTTTCAAAGAGATGCCGTGGGAATCCCCGCGTCATTAAAGCTGACTGAGCATATCAGCCGTCAAATCCTAAGTGGATAAGAGAATCCCGAGGAGACAGGTGACTAGATCTTTGACTCTCAAAAGGGGAGGGATGCGAGTGATTTTTTATAACTCCTGCTCTCTAACAATTTAGAAGAACAGGAGAGGGGGCATCTGTGGAGGTAAAAATCTGTGCTATGACGCGTGTCAAAGTAAGACGGACATGGGCCATCTGACTTAGGGCCCACAAGACCCAGTCCAAACGGGCAACCTCATGATGACATCATCAGGTACATAGGCACGATTAGACTAAAGGATCCAGTCAGACGGTCGAACACCTCGTGAGTAAATGTCACCTCGAGTAGTCTAAGGCACGACCAGACACCAGGTCTGTTTAGTCGATCTTACTCCTCAGGAATGAGTAGTTTAAGGCACGATCGGATACTAGGTATGGTCGATCGACCTTACTCCTCGCGGACATACTCAGAAACATAACACACGGGCGAGTACACCAAGGGACCCTGAGCAGGATGGAGAAATGGTCAGAAGACCACTAACTCCTGTAACTGCCACGTTGGCACTTAAGGCCCATTACCAGCAGAACATGGGAAATCAAGGGCCGACGTAGGGTGTAATTACGAGAGATGTTTCCCTAGAAAAAAGCCCACTAAACACTTAGTGGAAAAACAGTTACAAGGGCATTTCTAGAACTACGTGAGACTTGGCCCCCTAGGGGTACGTAGGCAACCTATAAAGAAATCGCGAGCTAGCACTCTACAGACACAGTCACTGTTACAACTAAGTTTTATCCAAACAGAGAGTTGTTGCGAAGTCCAAAAGCTAAAATATATTAATACGAAGGTTAGGGATTTTGTACCTTAGCTGACTGATGAATAATTGAGTTATCTTGTTGTCTCTATCGCTTTAAGCTTGGAGTGCTTTCTTTCCCATGGGCAGAATCATCCAATTCAACAACCAAAAGTGGTCATCCAAAGACACTAAACAAATAAATAAATAGACCGTTCATACGCGCGATAGAAGGTGCAACGAAGGAGCTTATGAACGAGGATGAGAGAGAGATGATCGAAGGTGCGGAGCAATGACCGTTAGGCGTTAGTATGAAGAGAATGATGTAGGTAGTCGAAGTAAAGAAGGTAATGAAACCAAAAACAAGACCGTGGTTTTCCTCGCTTCAACCAATAGTGTAGCTGAATAACCATAGGAAGATAGAAGTATGAAAGCACTCATAACCTCGCACAAGTAAGAGAAAGTCAAACTCTTTTCAAAAAATAAATTGTGAATGCTTTCAATAGCTTAGTCGACAAACGTTTAGTCAAAGCATGAAGGAAGGCGTAATTTAAGTTTTTTACCACCTAAAAAAATCCTTACCCAAATCTCTACAAAATAATCTTTTGAAGTTTCAGTCCCAAATTATAAATTTAAACTGCAGGTGGAAAATATCCAGCTCACTCATAAAATGCTTCTAGGTACTAGTTTCACAAAGGTCTTTACAAGACAGAGATCTACCTTACCACAAGAGACCCCAGAAATTTAACTGAAGGTTCAAGAGGCTCCTCCAGCCTGAATACACCAAATCAGCCTTTCACAAATTTCATGAAGCTTCTCCTAGATGTCATAAACCAATTTCATTTAGATCGAGAGGCTTGAAAACCCTCCAATTAATTTCAGAAAAATAAAACAGCATGGGGGATCAAAACAGTAATGGCACACACCTATTCACACACACATATACCTTCTCTTCCAATCATTCTCTACTTCACTTCCACCCCTTCCATTCCTTGCTGATCCAAAACACACAGAGAGGATAGGAGAGGCAGTATGAGTGAGCATGAAAGGGAGAAGGGGAGATCAAGCAAATGCACACAAAATACAAGCATCCCTACCTCTTTTTCTTTTTCACTTCACCTCTCCATGCTTTCTCTTCTCTTCTACTTCAAACATTGGGGGAAAATAAATGGGAGACTTGGGAGAGAAGTCACGAAAAAGAGATAGAGGGAGAGGAATTCTCACATACCAAGAATGAGGTGGGAGAGAGGTGCACTTAAGCTATACTTACCTCTAATAGAGGGAATAAGAACTAAACATTGGAGAGGGGGTGAGACTTGCTTAAAGTCACCCACACACTCACTCCAAGGAAATAAAAGTCACACGAAATGCATGGGCAAGGTAGCGGGTCCTTTCTTCTGGCTTGCAGGTGCAGATAGTCCCTCGCCTACTTCACCTGCTAGTCGATCTCGGGCCGTGTACTCGGGAGGCCACTAGAAGATGTTCCGGATCATGTGCATGGTGGTGTTTGTGTACTATGCTTTGTTTTGATGTAATTTTGATTCTAGTTTTTTTTTCTATTCTCCTCACCTCCTATTTCGGACTTGTACTTGATGGTTTTCATTGTAATACAATGTCCACCAAAAAATATTCTCACCAACCAAGACCCCAATAACGATCAAACCCAGATATCAATCGAATTGCATAATTTTAAAACGACATCAGAATGCAATGAAAATTTAGAGGTGGGTCAATGCCAGTACCAGGAGAACAAATATACAGTCATATTTTCAATTTGAGCGTCCAAATTTTTTAAATAAATAAAACACGATATTTAACATTTAAAAAAATGACACATTCTTAACAATACCTCATTTAAAGGAGTATATGTTTCATTAAATAACACATATACCTCGTTAAAGATATTGTTGATAATGTAATTTTAGATGATGTATTTAATACTTCAATGAGATGTATGTTTTCTTTACTAACGTATATACTCATTTAAATGATGTGAAATACCTTTAAATGAAGTGTATGCGTTTTCTATCGATGCATATACCTCTTTAAGTGACGTATATGATATGATCCGCACGGTCCGCACGGACCACAACATATCATTACTCATACATACATACATACATACATACATACATACATGAGCTAGTGGGCTACAACGTCCCCAACATCCAGTGGAACAAACCACTACATGTGATGTGGGCCAAACAAACTCAGGATCATAGGTGCTTGTGAATTCCATAAGGGGGTTGTGATCACATTTTAATCCGATAGGATTCAAAAATGACAAAACTAGCATATCCTATGTTAGAGAAAAAAAAAGAAAAAAAAAAGAGCGTTAATATACTCAGTCTGTTTTATAGCCCATTATGCAATCCTATAAACTATGATATTTACTATATACTGCATTATCATAGTGTATGATGCTCTATCATATCATAGTATATGACGCAAAAAAAATTTATTTTTTAACGCAAAAAATACACTAATATATCTCAGTGTATATACTTTATTTAGAGTACGTACTTTAATAGGAGTGTCTATAACTTTTAAAAAAAAATTGAAAACCAATGTAGATTGCAATTGATGCTACATAAGGGCTAGCCATATCATTTTCAAGAAGAAAAGGAAAAAAAAAAGAAGGGTTACACTTTGTTCGATCGGTCTTGAATGGTTCAAAAACTCTTTATTTTATTAAAATAAATATATATAAACATGACTGAATAAGATGTCAAAGCTAAAATAATAACGGTTCTACTATCGGTGTCATCTTCTCATTGGTTCCCTATTTGACTTTTCAAAAATGTAAAATAGATAAAAGACATTATTACCCATCATTTGATTTTAAATATTCACTAAAAAAAACTCTCAGTCATTAAGCATTGCTCTATAATTGCCTCCCTCATAATCTGCATCAAAACCAAAGCGAATTCAATGATTTTCTTCCCCAAATCTTTGCAACAATGGCGAAAACAGGTAATGAAACATTCTCATTAAGATGATTAGGTTGCGATTATGATCTCTATTTTCTTATCCAATTTCATTATAATTTCTTCCCGCAATCTAATATTTGATGTTTTGATTTTTTTTTTCCGTAAACGATCATGAACCATTCTTATTAAGATGGTTAGGCTGCACTATGTGAAGAACACACAAAGATCTTCAAGAATATGACTTGTTTATATATAATATCCATCAATAGATGCACCTTTTGCTAATAATTAATCAGTTGTATCTGGAAAAACATTTTTTTTTTATAAACATTTACCTGATTCCGAATAATGTGATTTAATCATTTTTTATGCACACGTATCTTGAAAATATTGTAAGGTGATGAAACACATGCTTTCAATTACTTTATGCAAACAACAAACAGTTTGAAATGAAAAGAAATTGTGTATTATTACCTTTTGAATGTACCAAGATGACCCGATGTATCTGAAGATGTGGAATTGTAACTAAAATCTATATGATTTAGACTATTAAAGTGTAAAACATATCTGAATACATATAGTGTATCTGGATATAATTTTTTTTATAGAATTCTTAATAAGACATATTTTTCGGTATCTATATGCAAACTTACATACATTGTTAATTCAATGTTTAATATTTGGCTTGTCATAAAATTGTGACAACGTACTTTGTAAATGGGTTGGGTTTTCATAGATTGTAAGAGTGTAGCATAACTTTGTGAAAATGATATTTTGATAGATGTATCTATATGTGATGGATTGTAACTGAATCATATGCAATGAATATGGATGTAAGCTTATACATCAACATAGTTTATCAATTATTTGGATATATCTCACTCATGAAGTTATACTCTATACTAGTTTGATAAACTTGAATATTTAAAATCTATTAATTTCTATTTAACAATGATTTATGGGAGTAAACCAGACACACTATTCATACATAGAAGATTTGGGACAACAAAGAGACCAAATGCTCCACTAAGCAAGGGGCAAATGCTGAATGCATTGGAAGGCGATGCTGATAAACACCGAATATACACAGATGAAGATCACAAGGTCTAGACAATGCACATGGAACAATGATTAGATAAAGTGTCATGTTTATTTGAAGAGCAAACAATTGCATGGTTGATTTTTGTTGATGTCAGTATATGAAAAGCTTAAGTTTCATGTGTTTTGTTGCTGTTTCAACAGGTGAAAAGTAATATTTTATAATTTTTTGTAATGTTTGTAAATGAATGATTTCAATTACATTAGTTTTGACACTGTTTCAATAGTTGAAAAACAATTTTTGATTATCATGATCGGTTGGTTGTTTACAATTGCAATATATCTCATAATGATATACTATAACGCCCCTATATCCATTATTCTTAATTAAGGCATGCGATACGGTGTGTTATTGCTATACCATCAACAATATATTGAATGATATAAATAAACTGATAAACTTGCAAGTTTTAAAACATAACCAACCATAGGATCTCAATAAATCATTCTTAAGTTTGAATGATTACGTATGAGTTCTTTATTTAATACTAATAATAATTCTTCTGGTTTTACTGATAAGGCTAAGGACATCCACTATATGTCATGCATTGTGCGGCCTCACCTCATCACCTTGAATTTTGTGATTGTAAATATCGAATAGTTACTTTATATTTTTTTCAATTTGTGAATCTTGTAATCTCCCCTTTTGGATGTAACTAGTTATATATAGCAATACAAATTCTTTTTTACTGGCAAAAAAAATAAATCTACTTGCATTAAACAAAATTAAAACAGAGTGATTATCATCCATATCATCATAAACAATTCAACAGGTTTGATTCGATGCTTAAAAAGGGAATACTCATAAAAAATAATAAGATTCAATTCAGTGATAGCATCTCTAATAATCAAAATAAAAAATTGAATAAACCAAACCTGAAGCGGTCTCCATTAATGATATCACAAACAAATCGCTCGGATCCAAAACAAAAAAACTAAAATTCCCCTCAAGAAATGGAATCAGATTGTTGTTTTATGTTTAATTTCATAAAAAAATCAATGAGAAGTATAAATCGAGCTACCGATTTGTGATAAATAATCAAATTCGATTGCTTTTTGGTATTCGATTGAATTTGATTGTTTTTTAAAAAAAGAAAAGAAAGAAGGAACAAAGAATCGTAACAAATCATAACCGCCTAAGTCGTTTATCGATCAGTTATCAAAAAACCAAAAAAAACTAATTGAAGGGTAAAAGAGGAATTACATATGTATTACCTCATGGGGCTTGTAATAGGGTCTACAAGTTAGGGCTCAAAAATCATTGTTGAAATAATAAAAACAGATGGGATTGAAATAATCTATTTTTGTCAATCTATTAAAATACCCTCCATATTATTTTAGAAAAAATGTCTTATTTAAAACACACATCCAAAAGTTTGACATCTTTCATATCCACTTTCAAACAAGACAACTATAGTAAGGATATAATATATATAATGTACCTTTATCTTTAATTTATCCTAGATGAATATAAACACAAAATACCGCAAAAAAAAAAAAAAAAAAAAAAAAAAAAGCCCCTCCCAACGTAATTAACTATTGCAAGCCAATAGACTTAGCCCCGTCTGTGACGTAACATAAGCTTATCATCGGTAGATTGATATTATGTGATATAGCTACTAGGATAGTTCTTATTAGTCTTCCCATGCACGATATCAAATATGAGTATACATAAAAAAAAAAAAAAAAAAATTAAAAAACTACCCACAACCAACACTCTCAATTTTTTTCACTTTATTTATATGTGATATAATGTATCATGTTATTTATTTATACATGATATAATGAAAAAATTAATAATAATTAAATAAATAATTTGTAAAATTTATAATGGAATTATGCACAAAAGAGATATGGTAAATGAGTTTTTTTTTTATATACCCCTCAACCGACCCTATATTGTAAAAAGGGTAAGGATAGACCCACTACCCGAGTTGATCTTTCCCACTACCCAATATTACCAAAATACCATTATTTATGTATTTTTTTGTTTTCCTTTCCCACTACCCAGTTCGACAGGGTCCAGTCGAAGTGTTCTTTACTGGGACGACAGAGGCCTGTCGAACTGTCTGAATAAGTGTCGACAGAGGCCCAGTCGAAGTGTGTTTCATTAGGACGACAGAGACCCGTCGATCTATCTGAGCAAGTGTCGACATGGATGTGTCGAACCCTTCAAAACAACAACTTTCTTCTAAGAATCAATCATTTATACAATCATTTAAGTCCTTATGAAAAATAAAAATGTCATTTAAGTTATTTAAGTCTTTTTGAAAATCATTCATATATATATATATTTAAGTATAAGAAACAAAAATATCAAACAAAGAATTATTTGAACCAAATAAACAGTAAACATTTCATATAGAAAAAAAAACATTATTTTCTTTTCTAAACAAGTGGAGTTTATTTAGAAAAGACTCCACTTATTTAGAAAAGAAAATAATATTTTTTGTCTATATAAAATGTTTACTGTTTATTTGATTCAAATAACTATTTGTTTGATATTTTTGTTTCTTATATATATATATATATATATATATATATATATATATATATAAATGATTTTCAAAAATACTTAAATAACTTAAATGACATTTTTGTTTTTCATAAGGACTTAAATGATTGTATAATTGATTGATTCTTAGAAGAAAGTTGTTGTTTTGAAGGGTTCGACACATCCATGTCGACACTTGCTCAGACAGATCGACGGGTCTCTGTCGTCCTAATGAAACACAGTTCGACTGGCCCCTGTCGACACTTATTCAGACAGTTCGACGGGCCTCTGTCGTCCCAGTGAAGCACACTTCGACTAGACGCTGTCGAACTGGGTAGTGGGAAAGGGAGACGAAAAAATAAAATAAATAATGGCATTTTCGTAATTTTAGGTAGTGGGAAATAGTAACTCGGGTAGTGGGAATAGTTTTGCCCTTGTAAAAATGCCACATTTCAAACTTTAAAACCAAGAATATTTCTCTCAAATGGATAAAAATGACTTTCATGTACAATTTAAACATTTTTTAATGATATTATTGTAATTAATAAATCATAAGGGATGTTTTACAAAAATATGATTTATTAGGGTTATATATACATAAATTATTCATTAAGATTTGGTGGATAAAATGACATTATCCAATTTATATATATAGGTACAAAAAAATGAAGAATAGAATTAAATTATTTTCATAATTCTTTAAAAAATCATAACTTTTCAAGTATAACTTCTATTGAAGTAATCAATAGCTCGTTGGAAAGAGATTTTCGATATATATTTATGACTGTAAAATAGGTTTTTCCAAAAAATGATTGTTTCAGTGTGAAAAGTCAGATCAAACGTTGAAACTCATATTTGACAGCTATCTATCACCTATATTCTACAATTATCTCAACTCAAATCTAATAAAAAATAATAACAAAAAAATGATGATATGGCATGATCACCATTATTCATTCAATATATTAAAAAAATTTATTCCTGTGACGTTGAAACACTTATGATTAATAATATAGATGGATTTGGTTTTAATTTTTCCTTATCCCATCATCCTTATTTTATCATTTTGGGATTATAAAATATGATTAGGTCTAGTACTAAAGTTCTTATCTAGTTTATGTCAATTTATCCAAGCAATTATCGATTTTATTCATGTTAAACAAATGATTTTTTTCCCCTAAAATCATCCTACTGAACCCCTATTCTGCATCCCTAATTAGGGCTTAAGCGACTTCTCTTTCTCCATAACCATTCAAGAGAGTTACAAATAAAATTTTATAGTATTTTTTCAACCCCAATTTCAGTATTCTAATATACTTTGTTAGCTTCATATATTCACATTAACAAATAACAATATATGTGCATAGTTAAAAATTTTCATACTTTTAGATAGACTATACAATTTATTAGTTTTTATAAAAACATAAAACGCGTTATACTATTTTTATAAAATTAATATAAGTGATCTTAAATTATAACTGAAGAAAAAAAAAAGGACTGTCGGTGACAATTTTTCAAAAAATAAAAAAAATCACTGGTCCACCTCCACTTACTTTGTCCACCTTCAAGTTAGTTGTACAGTCCACAACTCATTCTGTCCTGCGCTCCTCCCTCCCGTGACAAAAGCCACTGCATAAAAATTGTCTTCCTGTCATATTGAGAGTGTGTGTGTACATGTGTGTGAGAGGGGGGGGGGGGGGGGGGGGGGGGGGGGGGGGAGATCAAGTGATAGCATTATAGTGAGGATGTTTGGAGGTGTTTGGAATACTGAGAGAGGCATTCACACATTTTATATGAATTACATGCATATATTTTTACTTTTTGTAATAAAAAATATATTGAGATAAGGAAGCATATAGTGTTTTACCCAATTTTCTATATGTTATTATTGGCATGGATGTAAATGGAATTTTAAAACTGACTGAGTATCTCGGTATCCATTGAAATGTTGGAGATTTAAAGTCATGAGTTTGTAATATTGGAAATTTTTAAGAAAAATTAAGCTTCATTTTTAAGGGGTTATTCTATCTCTGATTTCGAGGTGGAAAAATCACAACTTGGATTTTTTGTTTATTTTTTATTTGCATGATTGTTATTTTGAGTCTTTTAGAATTTTTGGAAGTTAGATTTTAAAATATTCTTTTAAGTTGCTGAAAAGAAGTATTTTTTTTTTTACCAATTGTTTCTTCGTTTTTTTTTTCAGGATTTTTGTTTTCATTCTTTTGTGATGGGAAATAATGACATTTCAAAAGAAATTCTAAAGTTTCAAATTAATTTTTTCAAAATTGTAAATATGGAAAATGAAAATAAAAGCAAGTTTATCAATCATCCATTATTTCAAAAGGATATCGTTATTCAATCATTTTAATTGTTTTATATTATCATATATTTATTTTATTTATAATTATTTTTTACTTTATTTTAAACCACTTGATTCTCTATGTCCTTCATCCTCATTCCTCTTTCTGGCACTGCTAACGAAGTATAAGGGACTGAATAACTCTCATTTTTTTAAAATAAAAAGGGAAGGAAGCAGAAAAAAGATGGTGAGCTCCCCGGCATACCCACCCACCAAGTTGTAACAACTGTCACATCCACCGCATTGTGCACCTTCAAATTAGTTATACAGGCCACGTCTCCAGAATCCACCCAGTCCCGCACCCCCCCCCTCCCTCCTCCCCCCGTTATAAAAGCCAAGTGTCGAGAGAGAGAGAGAGATCAAGTGATGGAATTATAGCTAGCGAGGATGTTTGCGGGTGTTTGGAATACTGAGAGAGGCAGATGGAGTCTCTCCTTGGCCTTGTTAGTGATGCTACTTGTCATGGCAAACAACACCCACATCTCCTAATCCTTCCAAGGAGGTGGCGCCACTGTCGGACCTTGCAACAGCTCCATCGCATGGTGCAACGATGCGACGCGGGCAGAGATGGAGTCGGAAACAAGCCGGAGACTCCTCCAAATTCTCAAATGTCACCCGGCTATAGACGCCAATAACAATCCAGGGTCGCCGGCTATTAAGCCGGCCAGGAGAGCAGCGCCCTATACAAGGCAGTGCAGCTCCAAATATCCGTATAGCTGCGGGAGAGACGCATAGCTCTAGCTTTTCAGGGTTTTAGTTGTAACACATTTGGTGGGTACACTTAAGCTTTCATTTATCCTAAAAATATTTGATGCAGAACGGTTTGAAGAGAAATTAAATCATTATTTGGTGAATGAAAGTTTAGAAAAGGAAGAAAACAATTAATGTGACATAAATTTGGATGTTCAAAATTTGATTTGAAGAATCAAATTTACAATGAATTTTCCTTATTTTTACTCACGTTAATTATCTATTACTTGGGTAATAAATTAAGAGCAATATAAAATACATTAAGAGCTCTTTTAGTAAGTTTTAATGGTGTTTTAGTATCTCCAATATATGGATTCGAATTTATGTATTTTCCTTTTTTTCTTTAGGTTTTCTTGTTCTGCAAATCACATCACCCTATTTAATCATGTAAAGGGGTTGTGCAGATAATTAATCAATAATATTTTGGGTTTTTTTGTTATTTATGAGACTTGTATCTCTTCTTCCTTCTTCCGTTTCTACGGAAAGGATTTATATAGTCGATGTTGTTTGTCTTCATCTTGTTTCTTGCAATGTTTCGTGCTTCCTTGCAATGTTTCGTGCTTCCGACTACATCAATATTGTAACATTTCACGGTTCGTTTCAAAAAAAAAAAAAAAATACTCGCTTCAAATCCGTATTTGGAAAAAAAAATTATCTGATGCGGATACGGATATCAAGTATCTGATCTAAAAAAATAATTATGAATTTGTGTATAGTATACAACCTATATTCATTATCTTCACATTAATCACAATTATTAGAATTTTTTAAGTATTGGATTTTCTATATAAAGCCTTTGTGATTGATGAAGGTTGAATTCTAAAACGCTGAATTTAATGTTACACATCTCTCTAATATATTCATTGGTCATTTAAATTAGTGCTTATATTTTTGACGTGTAAATTAAATGATCTAAAAAATATCCACATCCAGTCCAAAAATGAATAAATCTGAATCTCAAAATTAATATTCATATTCGAATAATTTATAATAATGTATGAATATCATTGTATCTCATGATCCATTGACAAGCTTAGGTACGCTGTGCATGCTAACTATAGGTGTAAAATGGGACGGACTAACCCAACACGATTTGGGCCATGCTATAGGCCGGCCTGTTTAAGGACTAGGGCGAGCTGGGCCTGCCCCCCGGCTTGCCATGCCGTGTTTGGCACGGCCCGCTAGGCCAGCACGGCAAGGCATGGTAGAAGTTGGCGTGGGCCCCACAATTGGACTAGTCGTTAGGACGTCCCATTAGCGGTTAGCCTATCCCAAAGGCTAGTTTTATAGCCGTTGGGAGTCCAATGGGTAGAAAACTAGAAGTTGGCGGGCGAACACAGCCCGTTAGCCCGTCCAAACCCAAACCCCGCCCTTTGTTGACTAAATTGCCCCACTCCCATAAAAAAAAAACTATATTTAAGGGTATATGGAGGAATTTTTCACCCAAACTCTACCTATAAATACCCCACTCTATCCACCCATTTTTTCATCAAGTCAATCACAAATCTCTCTACTCCACTACTACACACTCTTCTTCCTCTAAAATTTTCTAATTTTGTGTTAGAATTCAAATAGCTCTAGTGTTCAAGTGCTCTCTTTCTCTCCAAGTGAAAACTTCAACTATTGAATTGAAGTGGTGGTGGAAGCTCTCTCTCTCTCTCTCTCTCTCTCTCTCTCCAATCTCCATTTATTCAAGGCTCTTTATAAGGGAAAGCTCTCTCCAAAAGGTGGCAAGGTTCAAGTCTCCAACTCTCCAAGCCAAGGGGATTAGGGGAATCTCTCTCTTTCTTTAGTCTCTAATCTCTACTAGTCTCATACTCTCCCTCTCTAGTCTCTACTCTCTACACATTTGAAATTTCAAATTTACAAAGTGTATTTCAAGTTTTAAAATCAAATTAATTCTATATTTAAAAAAAATTGTATTTTAATTTCAAATTTCAAATTTCTAAAATTTTATATTTTACCTATTCAAATTTAAAATTTTAAATTCAAATTTCCTCTTTTCAAATTTTAAATGACCAACCCTAATATAGAATATTCAACCACATGATGAATTTGAAAATATAAATAGCTCACCACATGATTCACCCCCAAAACCAATACACATGGAGGTTATGTTGGTGCATCATCTAGTCACCCCCCAATTGGTAAATAAAAATACCCAAAAAGAAAAGCAGGAAGTCTAAAGTTTGGGACTACTATACAATACAGAATAATAAACATTAAGGTAGAATGGAAGATATAGCTATTCATAAATATTGCAACAAAAATTTAGTTGTGCGAGCGCGGGTGGTACTGGACATCTCAAGAGACATGTTGAATCATGTCTAAAAAAGCATCAACAACAATTGAATCCCGGAACGCAGTCTCAGATTGGAAGTTTCGGTCAAACATGTAGTACTAAAGGTACAATATCAACATTCTTTTATATTCAATCTAGCATGGGAGAAGGTTTATCTATATATATAGCATTTGATGAACAATCATTTATATTTGCTGAAAGTAAAATATTTGAATGTTTTCAAAAAAGATATGTTAATCCACAATATAGATTTGTTTCTAGAAATACTATCAGAAGTGATGTAATTAGAATTTATAATCAAAATGAATTTTTTTATAATTCAATCATTCATGAACATTCAAAAAATTTCATGTACATCTTATTTATGGATAGGTAAGAATGATTTAGCTTATATTTGTATTACTTTACATTATATTGATTCTCTTTGGATATTAAATAAAAGAATGTTAGTTTTCGTCTACTTACATTTACACACACCAGCACAGTAATTTATCAAGCAATAATGGATATTTTAGAGAATATAATATAATTGAAAAAATTGTCCATAACTTTTGATAATGCTAGAATGTTAGTGTTTTTCAAAATTTGAATCTTCTTTGGGTTTCCCTTATGATTTTGTATTTTATGATCGTAAATATGTATGTCATATTATTAATTTAATTATGCAAGATGGATTAACCCATATTGAAGAATCTTTAGTAAATATTAGATTAGCAATAAAATTTATTACTTGTACAGCTTCTAGAGTACAAGCATTTACTGATTTTTATGCGGCACACAATATTTCCCCTACAAAATTTTCTCTTGATATGCGCGTTCGTTGGAATTCTACATATATCTTGTTGCAAAGTAATGAGGGTTATGGAAACTTAATTATTGAATTTAATGAAATGTTTAACAATCGTGTTGATATTTCTCCTATTGATTGGCAAATTTTAAAAGTTTTTGTGCAATTTTTAGGTGTTTTTTATGATGCTACTACTGCTTGTTCAGGGGTTTATTATCCCACTTCAAATCTTATATTTAGACAATTATTTAACATTTCTTGTGCATTTAAATAATATAGAGATTATACTATACTTCAATAATGTATTATTTTGATGGAACAAAAATTTTAAAAATATTTTGAAGATATTTTTATGCTTTTTTGTTTAGCTGTTGTAATGGATATTACTATTAAATTAGACACTGCTAAAACTATAATTAGAAGAATATGTGATGATGTTAGATTTCCAATGGTTATAACTGATGAAAATGTAGAACTTTCTTTAAATTAAATAAAAAAAATATGAAAATAAATATGCAAATAGAACTAGAACATCATCTTCTACTTCATCTATTAGTTTATTAGGCAAAGGTAAGAAAAAAAATTATTTCTTTTTTTTCACAAGGTTCACACACTCTACATGATTCTAGTAGTGGTAGTTCTCATCTTCATGAACTGTTTAATACTTAGAAAATGATTGAAAATTTTTTTAATTGAAAAGGAGATGAAAATTTTGATCTCTTGCAATGGTGGAAAGCACATGAAGTTACAATTCATGTGCTTTCTGTAATGGCAAGAGATTTACTAACTCCTCCAGTGTCTATAGTGGCATCAGAATCTTCTTTTAGTGCAAGTGGGAGAACATTATCTGAGAGGAGGAACAGGCTGTGAGCAAGTTCATAGGAAGCTCTTATGTGTGTGAAGTACTGGAGTGATGCTGATGAAAGAGAACAAGAATTTGTAAATAATCTTGAGGTGGATTTTACAAAAATCAGCATAGGTGATGATCAATGAAGATCTAACATTTAAATCTTGTCATTGTTGTATTTTTTAATTTTTTGGAAGGTGAGTTGCAAGTGATTGAAAGTTTTAGTATGTGCCAACCTAATTGGGATGTATTAAAACTATAGTGATGCAATTATCTCTTACCTTCTATGCTATATTATTTTTCTTGTATTTGTCAATGTCTTTTTTTAAGAATTTTATAATTTATTTTTATTCATCAATGTATTATTTGTCTATTTCTTATTCATTTTATAATTTATATAATTAATATTCGTGTAATGTAGTCAAGAAATTAAATATTCAATAAAAGTTAATCATTCTGGTTTTCAATTTTCCTGAATGATTTATGTGTGTTTTATAATTTTTCAACTTAATGAAACAAAACTCAAATTTCAACAACAATTAAATATGTAGATATAGAATTAAATATTAACTTTAAAAAATTGAAAAAAAAAGATGGGGCATTTAAACGGGTCGGCCCGTTGGCTTGAAAATGGGCCCGACTAGCACGGCACGGCAGCCTGCCAATTTGGCATGGAGGGTTGTTGTGAGTTGTCCTCTTGTCAACCATGTAGTGCCAGCACGGCGCGAGAAGATGAAAACGGGCCAGCATGGCACGACCCGGTAACCCATTGGCCCGCTTCTCTAACGGGCCAAGCCGGCATGGCACAGCCCATTTTACACCTCTAATGCCAACCCCTTGATTTGAACCAAACAGTCAAGTGAGGATTAATTTTTTTTTTTTTACTAAAAAATAAATAATTTATTTAGATGTATTAAATAAAATCAAATGTCAACTACATGATTTATGGGGGGTAGTCGATTAAGATTTTCAAGGACTAAATGTTCATGTTCATGGATTTGTAAATCTTGTGTTATTCAATCAGGACATTGGTTCATGTACAAAAAGTACAGCGTTATTCGATTGATACTCCGCATATTAGACATTTTGTTATATGTTATTCAATTTAAACAGGATTTGTGAAAATTTTCATTAATGACGAACTTTTGTGTACTTTAGAGAAAGAAATATAAAGAAAAAAGTAATTATTTCAAAATCCCATCCAAGTGGGTAGGATTCTCATGGGCTTTTATTCTAATATTGTGAATATGTTTTTTTTTCTTTTAACAAAACTTCTTTCCTTTATGGATGATGGTTATCTCATGTCTGTCAAATTTTTTAATTCACAACTTTTTTTATAATTTCTCTATTTATCTTTTTTTTTATGAATGTGCATTGTGTATAAAATATTGATATCACAACATACATTTGATGAATATATGAGAATGATGAAGCTTATGTTACAATCAATAATTTCATAAAAAATATCAATATTAAATGAATTAACGGGGGGAAATGCTTAATGAAAATTTAGGGAAATGCATGCATGTTTTCCCTATGAATATCACTCCCAATTTTCGTGACTTCAAAATGAGATGTATAGACAATGATTTTGGGCCTTTTTTAAAGAACCCTCAATAGATTAAATAAATTCACATGTGACCCTTAGTCCCCTTTGGATAGTGGAATTCAGTTATTCTTGATAGATAACTATGCCAGTATAGATAACAAATCTCAGGAATAAGAGATTTTCTATTTGGTTGTGTTCTTTTTATTTTCATTGGAAAACGTAAGAATAAAGGTTGAGTTGTTTAGTTGATAAGAATAAAATATAAATAAAATATAAAAAAGTTGATTTAACATGTGGCCATTCGATGTATACGAGGTGTTGATAAGTGATTTGATGTAATAAGGTGTAAAAAAGTTGATTTGACATGTGGACCCATGAAAATAGATAAATTGAGTATAGGTTATCCTAAGGGTTACTTAGAATTGTTATATTCTCTTATACCCGTTTAAACTAGCTTAGTAATACCAAGTTATACCCTACAAACAAACAACCATTTTCCCTATCCATTCTTATACCACCCTTATACTACCCTTATACTCGCTTAATCCGTTTCCCAAACGGGGGGTTAGAGTCAACCATAACCAAAATCTGCGCAACTAACCATAACCAAAATCTGCGTGCCTCGAATGACTCTGCCATTTATGTTTAATATATGGGTTGATAAATTTGTAATCATAAGATGCCTTTGGTCAATTGTTGCCTATTCAAAAAATATACGTGTCACTTTCTCATTGATGACAAAATTTTAGCTCACATTTGGGTAGCGACATAAATTATTACATGATAGATAATTATTTTTCTATAGACATGGAATAGACAATTTTCTGTTTGATTGTGTTTTTAATTATTAAAAAAAAACACAATAATAAATTTTTTTTGTTTAGTTGATCATGGATAAGGAGTAGATAAATATGACTAAGATGTTGATACAAGTTTTGAAATGTGAAAAAAATGATTTGCATATGGACTCCTGATTTATACAAGGTCATGACAAGTGACTTGACATGTGAGTTCCCCTTATACCAGTGGAATTGTTTAGATGGAAAAAAATAATTCCAAGGAAGACCTAGAATATCAATATCAATATATTCCTACTTATTCCTGCATAACTATATCCAATTATTCATAGCAAACTAACAAGTTATGTGCTTATTAATCAACTCCTTCCTTTGAAATAAGGAAAAAAATTAAAAGAATTGAAGTGTGGGAAGAAGTACTTTGATTTATTTAGATAAATATTTACTCTTATTGATGTGAATCGTTGAGAATAAAATAGCAAGATGGTTAATTTTGATTGAAGGCTCATGGTATGAAAAAAATAATATATAGATGAATGAAATGTAAGTGTTTTTCTTGTTGGTGGTATTGAATAAGAACAATGAAATCTTTAGCCCCCGTTTGGAACGGGGATAGTTTTTATTCTAGGGTATATATTTATCCAAGTATAAATGAGTATAAATAAGGATAAAGTGATTTTGTGTTTGGTTGTATTTTGAATTATTCTCATTGGTAAATATAAGAATAAATGTTTTGTTGTTTGGGTAAAATGTGAATAAAGTATGGATAAAGATTTATAAAAGGTAAAAAAGTAATGTGAAAGTCTACAAGAGATTTTGAGGGCACATGCAGACTTTGGTATGTATTATTTCACATGATTCCAAATAAATTATTTAAATTTTTTCAAGATAAAATATTGATATTGAAATCCACATGTGAAAGTCTACAATAGTTTACGAAATTTCATGAGAGTTAATTTGTGAAAATCTGAAAAAGTCAGTGAAAGTCTGTAAAAGTCTATGAAAGTCCACGAGAGTCAATATATGAAAGCCTGCAAAAGTCTATGAAAGTTCATGAAAGTCAATTTGTAAAAGTCTGTAAAAGTCTGTAAAAGTCTGCATAAGTTTGTGAAAGTCTGTAGAAGTCTGTGAAAGTCCATGAAAGTCAATCTGTAAAAATCTACAAAAGTTTTAGGAAGTCTGTGAAAATCCATGAGAGTCAATTTGTGAAAATCTATAAAAGTCTATAAAAGTCTGTGAAAGTTTGTAAAATTCCATCACTTAAATAATATCTACAGAAATCCTTCAAAGTCCGTATCGACTACCCCCATTAGTTAATGTTTTCTTTTAGATGAAGAAGCTATTTAAGATTGATTAGCGATTCCAATCGTAGGAGCAAATAATAATTTGACCTCTGAAAAAGCTGCTGTAGTTTATTTTATGATCTAAAAACTATATATATATTTTTTTTTCTCAATCCTTATCTAGATGGATTGTGAAAAAGACATTTTTATCTAAGTTTTACATCCCTTTTCTTAATAATCGATTATCCCCTTTTCTTAATAATAACCAACTCCTCCAGAATCCCAAATTCCGCCTCCAATAAAAACCAATTAACAATTAACAATTAGCCATTAAAGCCGAAATAAAATAAAAACAGCAATCTCCACCAATAGCCAATCCTCCATCTCCACTGATCCTCACAACCAATAATTAAAAAAAACACAATTAGCCAAGTAATCCAAAACTTCTTCTTTATATATTTTTTTGTATATCATTCATCAATGCATGGATTTAATTAATAGTAAAATATTATTTTGTGTTTATTAAATATTCATCATGCATGTGATAGATTTTGATATTGATTTTTTTATTCCTTTATTTAATATGGCTTAGTTTAATCACCCATTTGATATGGATTTATCAATCGGTTTGATATAGATTTTTCAATCTTTAGTTTAAATTTTTCTTAGTTTGATCACCCATTTGATGTTACGACGTGAAAAAAAAGCTTATTTTAAAAAAAATATGAATTTCAATGTTATAACATTGAAAAAAAAAAAGAATCTTTGTTAGAATTTTATTAAATAAAGGGTAATTTTAGAAGATATGTGTGTGTGTTAAATAATGTTAAATTGAATTTGATTTAACATATGTTAGATTTTATAGAAATGATATTTTTGAAAAGATATATTTTTTATATTGTAATTCAGGCATTACCAAACACATGACTGGGATTGAGAATCCCAATCTGGCTTTCAAATTGATAAGATTCTCAATCCCAATCCACCTGGATTTGGAATCCCATGATTTACAGAATCTCAATCTCACTTGTCAACCAAATAAGTCCTAGATAGGCATTGAGGAAATACCACCTCTTGAGTGGGATTCTCAATCCACATAATTAAGGATTCCAATCCATCTCTTTCAATCACAATTCCCCTTTTAAAAATTATCCAAACAACTTATTGATTTAGATTGAGATTTTCAATCCCAATCCAACGATCTAATATTCCTATCCAAACATACCCTTAAAAAGTATTTAAAAAGAATGTGGTTGAACTGCCAAGAAAGCTGCCCCAGCTCCCCAACTTGTATATTAGTACTTTCATATTTTTTTAGAGATAAATTATAGACATATCTATTTAATTCATACCATGATAGACAATGTCTGAAGTGGAAGATGAGAGGAAAATGATAAAAACAACAAAAGCAAAAAATACAAGAGCGAACCCTAGTAAAAAAACCCGGTAGATAAGATAACTAACCGTATTCACACCCACAGGCGATCATTCTACACGCAAACTGTCCTCGCCCACCTGTATGCGGGTTGCCCCCGCTAGCACTTCCATATGTTAATAATATGAATATCTCCAAATTTTCTAGCTGTTGTACCATTTTTAGTGGGCGGAAATCATGTTGTAGTTGAAGTTTGTTTAGTCATAATTACCTTTATTTTATTATTATTGATAGACCAAAGCTACTCTAATCATATTAATCGATAAACTTTGAACGGAAGAGAATACAACAAAATAAAGAACTAAAAACATTGAGACAAAATAAAACTCTAAAGGCTAAAGATGTCAAAGAGAATTCAACTCCCACAAGCTCCCTCAGTACCACTTGCCACAAAGAAAATGTCACTCCAGTTGATATCCACCCTCTTTGCACCCCCGAAGAACGAGCCCAGCTAATGGAGCAAAGTGCAACCCTTTTTATTCTTCTAGGAAAATGATATACTCAGTCACAATCATTAACCAAAACTCAGACCTCAAGTGTTTTCATTTTTTTTTAAATAATAAACATCATCTAATGAGGTATATGCTTTGATAAAAAGTATATATCGCTTCATTTAAAATTGAATGAATCCATTTTTATCAAGTGTAAGAAAATTTTCAATGAGGTATATACATCATCTAGCGAAGTATATGCTTTATTAAATCTGTAACGAAATATATAGGGTCTGTATTTTAATTGGTGATTGTAACCGAGTGTAACAGTACTCTTTCTCCTAATATAGTATATGCTAGTTTTGTCATGTTCCAATCCTGCTAGATTAAAATGTGGTCACAAACCCTTTGTTGATTCATGGGCCTAGAGTCTATACTTTTTTTTATAGACCCACTTGTAGTGGTTTGCTTCGCCAGATATTAAAGACTTTGTAGTCTTTTGGCATTAAAAAACAGAAAAAGAAAAAAAAAGAGACACTTTATTCACATCTTAACAAATAGGACTCATGAGCCTTTGATTTAGTTTAGTTAATGGATTCACCGTGTCTCATTTGAACGGTATGAATCAACCTATTATCTAATGAAAATATTGTCTTTAGTTGTAATCTGCATACATTGTGATTTTTATTTAAATATATACTAAGCTATGTATTACTATTATCTGATCCGTCTCGCAGCCTGGTCAAATCACCGCTCGAAAGGTCTTTACCGAGTCGCCCAACAGCTCCTCATGAAGACAAATTTTGTGTGATCGCCACCTGTATTCTCAAAAATAAGGAAAAGTTGGTGTTTGCTATTGATCGCCTCGAGGGGAAATTGGAGGGTTTTTCTCTCTGAGTTACAGCCGGTCGCACACAAGTGAAAACAAGGAATCATTTCTGCTTGGTGGAATTTGAAAAAGGGGCTGCTAAATAGGGGGAGGGCGCCGGCTAGTACAACCTAGCTGTCTAAATCCGCCGATTAGGTTAAACTAGCCGCTTGATACCTGATTTTCTGATTTTCTAAATTTTGGCAAAAACCTGGGTATGAAAGTGGTTTGGTTTGGCTAAGGCTAAGCAAGGATTAACCAGAAGTGTAGAGAGTTTTTTTTGGAGAGAAAATTTTGGTGAGAATGGGTTTCCTTCTCTCTCGAAGGTTTCAAGTGGTGGAATGTAGTAGTGGAATTGAAGAGTGTTTGATTGAGATTGTGTGATGTGGATGTTGAAAAAGGTTTTGAACCCCCCTATTTATAATAAAAATGATGCAAGGGAGTTACCTCCGGACAATAGATCATATTGGATAATAGAATGGTTAATATGACCCCCATTTAGATCTTTATGTTTTGAAACTTGGTCCAGGAGGGGACAGCTAGTGGGTTTGAGCCGTCGGGCATTCGACGGCTGATTTTAAGAACTCATCTTGGATCATGACCTACCATACATTTCATCTCTAACAAGCGGTGAAATAGGCCGGTTACTAGGACTTAACCGTTAGAGAGGGGTGGATAAATAGAATAAACCGCCACAATGATCAACATTAAATGTCAACTTCATATCTCATCTTTGGGAAGCAGTTGGGGGACGGCTTATTATTCTTAGCCGTCAGAGGAGGGACAACTACTGTAGAGTAGCCGTCTAGATTCTGGTCCCTATATTTTTCTAAGTGTTTGGGCCAGGGCCTTTTCTTCTTTTCTCCTTTTAACTCCCTAAAGATGTTTTTTTAAGGTCCAAATGTAATTATTTAAAGTATTACTTTAGGTAAAATAAATTTCTTTGGACGGTCAAAATTGGGATATTTACAACACTTGCTGTAGGCACCCAATTTTCTGGCTGCACAAATTGGGTCAAGCCATGAACCCCATCAGATCTGACCCGACAGAACGATGATTCACCAGACCCGAACTCCCCACGACGAGCCGGATTACAAGTCCCTTTGAGGACTACCCGGTAATGCGATGGCCCAACCGGCCCTAATTCGAACAGGTTCAACCCGAAGACCTAGACCCGACCAGCTGCAACAGACTAAGTCAGTATTTACTCTATCCAATTATTGCACCGATCCATTTAGATATACATAACTAAATAATAATTATCAGCATTCAATCCCTATCAATACCAGCACAGATCACCAAATCAAGTCATCATTGACTGTGTCCCCAAAATCCCACCGAAATTTGGATTTGGATGTCAACATAATTGACCAAATCCTGTGGTTTTATCTCTAATCTCCTCATTAATGACTAATGAACTCTCCTCCGTCCGATGGAAATGGGGCGGTTAGAAACCCTAATCACAATTATTCATATATAAATAGGGGGCAAGAACGCACACAAGAGGTATACACAAGTTCGTTTTGCTAAAACCTTTTCATTGGCCATTTTGACTGACTTGAGCGTCAGAGGGTCTTTTGTAGGTCCCTACCTCCTTGTTTCAGCGGCGTTCAAGAAGTGTTCACCGGCAATAGGAGACACCAACAGGCGGAGAAAAACAGGAGAGGCCGGATCCGTTTACCCGAACCTGGTAAGCGAAATTTCTACCCCTCCAGTTTGGTGCCGTCTATGGGACACGAACGAAAAGCCTAGCTCATTGTTATGCCTCCCAAGAGAACTCCCCCACCTACGTCGGTGTCGGCCATCACATAAGCGGCCAATCCGTCATCCCTTCTCGGTGTGGTCGAAGGAGATGAACCAAGTCTCGAGGTCATCGCGCTGCAACAAATCTGTGATGAGGCTCTCACCCATGCGGAGCGTGCCGAGAAGCAGGTCGAAGAGTTGATCCGGATGATCGAGGTGACCAGGGAAGAGAATGATAGTCTTCAGGCCAATCGGGGTAATCCGAATCCCCCTAGCCAGCGTTGGCCCGTATCTCCGGTGCCTAACGACCCCCAACAAACCAATGGACACATCAACCTTCCTGGGAACGAGCATCCAGAACAGCCGGCAGTTTCCTCTAATGCTGTCACACATTCCAAAGCACCCCTGAGAGGGACACGGATATACCGTACGCAGAGGTGAAAAACATGTATCTTATTTTGCTTCTGGGAACTTGCTAGAGCAGATTTGAAATTTGGGGTGTAGGTAGTGGTCGGCTAGTGGGAATTAGCCGCCTGGTGGGGGACGGCTGGTTTGGATTAGCCGCCTGGGACCTAGTTCAATTTGGATAGAACCTGGGCAGGAAATGAGTTTGGTTTTGGCAGAGGTTAAACTAGGTTTAACCTGAGTATTAGAGAGTGGATTTGGAGAGTGGATTTGTGTAGGTAGGAGATTTCTCTCTCACTTTCTCTCTCAAGGGTTTTTGAAATGATAATGTAGGGTGGGGGCTTATGAGTGTGTATTGAATGGGTGATTTGTGGATTGGAGATGAATAGATTTATGAGTGTAAAAAAAGGAGCAGAGGAATATACACTGGATCAAATTGGATAATAAAGTGGGTGATTTGTGGATTGGAGATGAATAGATTATGAGTTGGATGCCCCCTATTTATAGTAAAAAAAGGAGCAGAGGAATATACACTGGACAATAGATCAAATTGGATAATAAAGTGGTTGATTTGACCCCCCATTAATCCTTTGTTCTTCTGACAATGTTCAGGTCTCAAGTAGCCGCCCCCATCATGACCTGCCAAACATCTCATCTCTGACAAGCGGTTGCTTGGGTCAGTTACTCGGGTTGAACCAATAAGGATGGAGCGGCCAAATGGCATAACCCGCCGCAATGATCAGCATTAAATGCTTCTTTATGTCTCCATCCAGGGAAGCGGTTTGGAGTCAGCTTAAGGGGTGGCTACTGGCTGTCTAGGGTTTAGATTTTTCTAAGTGTGGATTAGGGTTTCCGGTTTTGTTTTCCTAAGGAGGTTTTTTATTAAATGTCAAAATGTGATTATTTTTCAATATTACTTAAAGTAAATTTTTTTTCTTTGGACGATCAAAATTAGGGTATCTACAACAAGGGGAGACATGTGGGAGGGGAGGGGGGGAGATTAGGGTTAGGGTCACCCTTACTCATCCACTTTTATTTGTTTTATTGGGAAACGTGCAGAGAAGCACCACATCACTCGAAAATATCTTACCAATTAAACCCAGTAACAGTTAAACCCAAATATGATTCAGAACTGCATATTTTTTGAAAAGTTACCGGAATTCGATGAAAATTTACAGGTATGACAATATCAGTACTAGGACCCGTAATATGCGATTAGATTTTCAATTAGAGTACTCAAACTCACGCAATAGCTAAAATCCAAAATTTTAATAACATTAATCAGAAAAATATGGCTTTAAATGACACAAACATAACACAAACATTTTCTCAAACTATGGTTGCTTCAACTGAATCATTCTCATGATTCTGATAGTTGTATAAACAAATAAACAATTGTAGCACTGAAGCATGAATTATGAGCCATCAATCATGGAATCATCAGCATCATCCTTTCTCTACCGAACTGTCAAACAACACATTTCATCCAAAAATTGTATTTCAAACCACAATTCAGCCATCAGAAAATTTGATATCAGTACACCTGTAGAATTCCAGGCATACATAGCATAAAATCATCTGATGTCCGTACAACTATAGATTTCCATGCATACATAACATAAAAGAAAGAACTCAGTTGCTTATGTAAGCTACACTAGGCTTCGTTTGGTTGCGCGTTTGGGACGATTCCGCTTTTTGAAAAGCTAAAATCCCAAAATCGTGCAACCAAACGGGACGGATTCTAGCGGAATCAAAAGTTGGATTCCTTTTAATTTCTCTCTCGAAATCCGTGTTTTAAAAAGCTTAGAAACTGCGATTTTCGGTCGGAATCGATTTTTTGAATTGAAAAGTAACTTTTTCTACCAAACATTAAACTCATTTCAAATATTGATTCCTGAATTTAAAAAAATCATCCTAAAAAAGTTACTTTTCAAAAGCTACTTCCAATCATCTTAAAAAACAGCTTTATTCCAAAAGCTACTTTTTAATCTGTGTTTCCAAACGGACCCTAAACCAAATCTAATTATGATAGATTCTATGGGAACGAAAAACGAAGTGAATTTTGTCTGTACAAACGAAGGATTACAAATGCCAATTACCTCAACAAGAATGGTCGCCAAGGACCTTTGGCTTGTTCTCAACATCCCTCGAGAACCTCCAAAAGATCTCAACGCAATCCGGGTACGGCTTCACAAATATGTTATAGAACTTCAACTTGCTCGGCCTGATCAAATCCTTCAACCCCAGTTCGAACCCAAGCCCACCGATCGATCTCAAATGCTCGATCACATTGTACCTTGGCACAACCTGCTTCTCAAGCTTCACGCCGAGGAACTCCGGAGCTTCGACCAGGCAATCAATGCTGAACCCCAATTTATGTATCAAGAATTCAATTTTCTTCTCCATGTCCTCCAATTTGTATATGATAGGCCTCGGCTCGAACAATAACACGCGGAACGCGTCTCTCCGAATCAAACCATAACCACACAAGCAATTGATCCTGAGCTTTGTTTCCATCACAGCATTCAGAGATCCCTTGGAGAGGATCTTCTTCTTAATGGGTGACCTGCATTTCAGCCTCTTCAGAAATTCGACGCACTTAGCGAGCTCTCTGGCTTCGACGCTGAGAAGCCTCGGATTGTGATTTACGGCTTCCCTGACTTCGTTTGACCTGAAACCCAGTTCGTGAAACTCGTCGGAGAGCGGTCTGAGCCTGTCTTCGACGCCGAGTGAAGCAATCGCCGGGAACGAATGGAGTATTTGATCGATTTCGTGTTTTTCGAATCCGAGGTCCTTCAGAAATTCGATCTTGCTTTCGAGGTTTATCGGTTTAGGAGATGCTTTGAAAAACCCAACGATGGTTGGGTCCGGATCGGAGAATGATTGGTTTTTTAAGAGGCTCCCGAGTTCGGGATCCTCTCCGGGACTTGATTTCGGAGGGATATTTGAAAAAAATCGGAGTTTTTGATCTGGGCATTGAAGAACCCGTGCGGATGCGAGGATCCTCAGCCCGGCCAAAACCCTAATTGCCATTGTTGAAGAGCTTCACGAGGGGGTAGCGTTTTGAATATATGAGAACGTGAAACGTATTGTGAAACGGGAAACGCTAGGTTACTTGTAACTGCTATTATGTTCACTCACTCAATTTTCAAAGATCAATTTTTTTCTTCTTTTCCTTCTGTTGAGCGAGACCAAACAAAATGCAAAGGTGGTTGTTTTCGAAGACCCAAATCACCAAAACCTTCGCTTCTCTTGCAGAGGGTGCGTTTGAGTCTTCGATTCCTTCCAACTCCTTTAGGAGCTCCTTGTACCATCCATGGAGGTCCCAAAATCGCTCCTTTAATAGCTTTGGTGGGTCTCTGAAGGGACCACTGACTTCAGAACAGGTTCTGAAGAAGACCCATTCGGGGATTTCTTCTGAGCTCTTGAGGAGCTACTTGTTCTGTTCATGGAGGTCGCAAAATCAGTCTTTTCGGAGCTTTTGTGGGTCCCTGACTGCGTCGGAGGCTTCGAAGGAGGTTTTGAGGAGGACCCATTTGAAAATTTGGAAGGAGAGGCTTATCGATGTGTTCCAATCCCTTCAGAGGCGGCGTTTAGCCTCTGTACACCGTGTCTCCAACAATTACTGGAGGAGATTCTGGTAGTTCATGTCAATTCTTTTGTCGATTTTTTTTGTGTTCTAGCTTTTAATGAATTTGGTCTCCTTCAGATCAAATTTTTATGCTCTGCAGCCTCTCAGTTGATGAATATATTGTATTTTTGTGTTAAGAACTGGTTTCTTTTGCTTATTGTTAAATGCATTATGTGACAAAAAAAATGCATTTTATGACAAATTTATTGTTTTAAAATGAAAGATTTAAAATGAAAGACAATTTTTTGATGTATAAATTTTTTTTGCATGATCATTGGCTTTGATATTGTCAGCTTTCTATATTGATGAAGTTGATGCACACAGTCATTCCTGCAGTCCCTTTGACAGCGCCACTTTTCCCTAACCTGATATTACTAGGTTAAGCAAGTGTATACTATGTTAGGAAAAATGCAAAAAGATATACATTCAATTCATTTGCGTATATGCGTCATTTTTTTGTAATGGTATGTACTTCATTGGACAAGTATATACCTTCAAAAAATTCCAAACATTCTGGGGATGAGATAAGATTAGCATTGTTTGTTAGGGGAGTCCTCCATGGTAGAGATCTCTTCTACTGGAGGCTTCTTTTTTCCGGCTGAGTTTTATGTGTTTCTTTGTCTTTGTATTTCCCTCTTGGGCACTCTTCTTATTTAATACGAAGGTGAAGGTCTACCATTATCATTCTAAAAAAGAGGGGGAGTGGGGTGGAAATGCAGAAATGGCTGTCCTCATGATTTGCCTTTTGGAGAGAATTTTCACTTGAAGTTTTTGTTATTCTGATCATTGTAAAAGTAAATTTGGATAGATTTTAGTCTCTCTCGTCAACATCTCATTATCCTCCCTGCTAAGTAGGTAGGAGGTGAAAAAGGAGACATATCATGTATCAACATCTCGAGATGGTGGCTGGTGACAAGTTATTTGCCTGTATTATCTGGAAATCATATATCCTACTCTTGTAAAAATACAGCCGGTTAATGTTCCACGATTACAGTTTGCAATAGAATAATTTTTTTTTCTTTTATTGCATATATAAGGGATGACTGACGCTAATTATTGAAGAGTTGATTCAAGTTCATTGACTTGGCATATTTCTTACTTAATCGATACCATAGTGGTCCCACATTATTGTTGAAAAGGTAAAGTATCGCTCTAATTGGTCTTTCTTTTTTGTCTGGGCACAGGAGATTTCTTACACCTGACGAAGTTCTTTTGAGCTTGATTGGGGTCAATGTCTGTGTTTTCCTTTTATGGAGGAGAGCAGATCCTGAATTTATGACGAAGAACTTTTTGGTGAATCTTAAACTAATGCTTGGTTAATAGATGTCATTTTTTCTCTTCAGAAGTGGCATATTATTTAGGACACTGATCTTTATCAGAATAATGGTTTCTTCTGCCTACTAATTTATAATTTTTTCCAAGCAGATTTCACTAGACAATTTCACAAGTGGGCGGATTCACACGATGATCACTTCTGCATTCAGCCATGTAGAATTCAGACATCTATTCTCAAATATGATTGGTCTATACCTCTTTGGTGACAGGGTATGCGTCTCTCCTTCCACAATTTTCGGTAGTTCACATTTCAGATGATTTCATCACTTGCATGATCCATGTTTGCCAATTTTACATGGTTTAGCAAACTATTGTGATTGTTCAGACAAACATTGACAGATCAAATTTGTTCCATTGGTTTATAAAATTTGCCACAACTGCAAGCACACAATTGAGTTAGTGTTCCTGTTAAATGGAATATCTCTGTGTTCCCCTCAAAATTATGGTTTAAATATCAGCATTAAGTTGTAGAAATGCATACTTCTTTCCTACCTTATGTTATTTTTGCTATCGTTCAGATTCAGGCGATCTTTGGTCCAAAATTTCTGCTAAAGTTGTACATGGCAGGAGCCCTTGGTGGATCTATATTCTATTTGGTGCACAAAGGATATCTTTTATCATTCACAAAGGTTTGATATAGCTTCACAGGAGCAGCTTAAGCAGTGATCTTTGAGCAGTGCCCCTCCATGGCTCTTCCTCAGAACCAGTTGATTGTCATCTTTATTTTTCCTTATGAATGTTGCTGCTATCCTGTGTGAAGTTATAGTTTTACATCACTTATTTGAATTCAAAATTTGCAGGATTGGCGAACTCAGGCTCAAGCAAGAATTCCTGCATTGGTATACATTTCTATACCCAATCATTTAATTATATTGCGGAAGATTGGTAGGCAAGCATGGATATGTCTTGTGCAAAAAATAATATTTATGTACAGAATCTTGGTATCTAGACAAAATGAATGGAACATGCATCTATGTGTATATACACACATGCATATATCAAAGAATTTACCATTTCCATCCTTTATGGTCAAAGCTGTTTTCCATTACCTGAACTCCATGGATTGTAACTGCATCCTTGGGTATTTATCTATATATCCTCCCAAAATCATGTATATTTCGCTATCTTATTAAATACAATGAAGGTATACGGGAAGTACTATTGTGACACATAATTTTGAAAATTTTACATGGAGCAGTGTAATTTGGAAGCAATTCTGCATATTGAAGTAGTGTACTCTGCAAGATAGGGTGATAAACTTCAAATTTAGTTCTTAAGAGATACTCAAAACACTTGCCGCCAGCTGCCTTGCCTATCATTAAGTCTTTATAAACTTACCATTTATTACGAAATCTTTGGTTTTATATGTAGTACATGGTCAATTTCGAAGTCCTGTAACAGTGTGAGAACGCAAATTTCAGCACATTGATATGAAGGACCCCCTCTATTGCCTTTTTTCGGAGAATACAACCTGTTCTAAAATGAGAAGGAATATTGCTTCTGATGTATATTCCCTTGAAGTTGACATTTTCTGACTTCCTAATTTTGTTTTCGACTGGTATTGTCAAACAGGGTGCAAGTGCTTCTGTAAATGCAATTATTCTACTTGATATATTTCTTCATCCAAGGAGCATAATCTACGCCAATTTCTTTATACCTGTACCTTCCATGTTAATGGTAAGGTTTCAATAAAAATATTATAACTATACAAAATATTTGTCTTGGATTGGTAGTGACACCCTTTGTTGTTTTATATCCAGGGAGCTTTCATCATAGGACATGATTTATGGAGAGTCATGCAGGTAATTTGCGTATCCACTGATCTTTCTAGTCAATTAATACATGATTCTCTCATTTCATCATGCTTGAATAGTTTCCTGATGATTGGATGCATTAATTTGGTATTCTATTGAGTTCCAAGGTTCCCAAAACATAAATTGTTGGAAGATAACTTATGGTTCATTTACCTTCTTTTCATAGCCTGCAAAGATTTTAAAGACCGGGATTATGACCAGAAGAACAAGCAAAATCACTGGATATAATTGAACAAATCTCCAAGGACAGGCAGTACCAGATGACATATGATTTGCAATCAATATATTAAAAAAGGATAGCTTGTATCATGGTTGGAGGGGACTGAAATTTAGAGCAGAAATTCTAGTTAGGTAGGTAAATTTAGGTTTAGACGAGTCTTGGGTCTAAAAAATAGGCTATTAGTATACTAGAATATTGAAAGAAGTAGATAATATACGCAGGACATATAGATGCCAAAGAAGGGAAGGACATTAGAACTTTTCACACAGGTTGAAACACAGCACTTACTATGGTGAAATGAAAATCATGTACCCATGTTTAATTCACAAATAAAAAGGTGGATAAGGGAAGGATTTTATACAGCATGAATAAGCTGTGATAGTTTTTCCCAGATAACTAGGAGAGGCATGTAGAGTGTATCTATTTTTAATCTGTCCACATTGATAACTATATTCTAATAAAACAAGTACAAAAGATAAGAATTTATCCAAAATAAAGGAATATGAACGAAAGAGAATATCATCTATTTTTCCTCTATTCCCATGTAAATATTTGATGCCTGAATAAGCTATATAGGTACAGGAATTGATAGGAATAACCAGAACCCTTTGATCATCCACCTAACCACACCTCCAACATGGAGAAAACTGAAGCCAATCAAATCCACAAAGCAGGACATATAAAGTAATCTTATATCAGCCAAGTTCGTGAGGATAAATACTTTAGTTTACTCATCGTCTCATAATTGTGTTGCAGGGGGAGAGGGAGATATCAGGCTCAGCTCACTTGGGGGGTGCTGCGGTTGCGGGCTTAGCATGGCTGAGGATCCGAAAGGGTCGATTTTGAAACAATTATCATTCAATGTTTTTTTGTCACATTTGGGGAAACAAATGTCTAATCTAATCTATTTGTTTCCCAACCCATTATAAATATGTAGAATCTCCAATCTGATAACAAGTTGATCAGCTTATGTTGGCCTCTCTTTTTATTCCCTTTACTGGAGACATAACATAATCAAGCTGGTATATATACTGGGGATATTAACATTATCAAACTGTGCAAGCCAGTCATGAATGGAAATATGGTGGTGTGATTATGTGTACATGAAAAATGCAAATTTTTTGGACCTTAATTCCCCGTTTGGGACAAATTATTCCAAGGTAAATAGTCCTTCCAGTATAGATGATTATATTAGTGAAATAAATCATTTTCTGTGTGATTGTGTTTTAATTATCCTTGTGGGGAACGTAATATTAAATTTTTGTTATTTGGTTGATTTTGAATAAATTGTAGAAAAAAGATGTAGATGATAATTTATAAAATAAAATAAAAATTTGACATTTCACTGATTTATAAGAGATGATTATAAATGATTTAACGTGTAGAGTCTATGCCCCCATTTGGTTACCCCCCATTTGGATTGAGGAATAAATTATTTTGGAGTTTATACCTATTCCAAGAACAGATAACTTTATCAATGAAATAAGTGATTTTTTGTTTGGTTGTGTTTTTTTTTTAAAAAATCCATATAACCCCCTACAAACTTGTCAAAATCCATATAACCCCCTGTCTTTTGGTGAAATCCAAACAATCCCCCACAAAGTTCACAAAAATGCAAAAACAACCCCTGGGTTAAAGTTAACCAAATAGAAGTGGAATATTCTCGGAATATTCTGTTATGTTAACCCACCCAAAATTCAAATGAGTCCCTACAAACTGATAAAAATGCAAATAATCCCCTGATAAAAACATTTTTGCCCCTCCAAGCCCATCTTCTTCTCCTATTGTTTCCCCTCAGCCTCTTCATAAATATAAAAAAATATTCTATGCTACTGATGAAATCACAATCTCAAATTGGTCCAACAAAATACAATATATATATCACCGATGTCTTACAGGGTGCATTCCCATGAATAGAGGTCTTACAACACTAAAAAGACCTTAACAACTTATCGGCACACTTCTGCAGGCACATGAAAAAAAACATGAGGGTTTCAGTCCCTACCATCCATCGCCACCCCAAACATGCTTCTAGAGGTATACGAAATGTAGTATCAAATTTTAATGATATGATGAATAAGACCTTAATAATGGAACGAAAAATACATAAGTGCCTTTGTGTTTAGGGAGGGATGATACAACTAATACGGGAGTCATAATTTATGATTTCATTTCATCAAAGGAAACAAGCAACTTTTCTAACTGGTGCACTAATATATGAGGTAAGTGAAGGATGTGATAGAACCAAACTATTACAACTAACACGGACTATGGGGCCCCATATGTTAAAAGGGTTTAAGATTAACTGAACTAACAATTAAGTAAAAAGACAGAGTGCCAGTTTAAAATGCTTAAATAGGACTGCTACTCTACCTTGCCAAGAATTTTAAAAATTGGTGAACTATTGATTGAGACATAATATCACACATTATATGGACGGCCGAGATCAGATGGAAAAGAAGAAGAAAAAACATCTTAGTCATTTGAAAGCACCATAACTTGAAACGGCCATAACTTTCAAACCATATGTTAGAATCGCTATTAATGTCTATTAGAATCATCAGGAATTGAAAAGAATAAACCAAAATATTATTAGGGTTTGTATCTAATATTTATAGTACAAAAAGGGAAAAGAGAAAAAGACTAATCTAACATTAACCCTAACATATATGCATTTAACACCCCCCCTTAAACTCATGGTGGATCATACACCGAGAGTTTGCTCAACAAGAAACCATACCGCTGAAGTGTATGGGACTTTGTGAAAAAATCAGATAACTGAAGAGAAGAAGATATATATGGAGTGATATAGTGCCCGCAACAAAATGATGACGGACGAAATGACAACCGATCTCGATGTGTTTCGTACATTAATGAAAAACTGGATTGCTAGCAATTTGAATGGCGCTCTTGTTGTCACAATATAGAGGAGTAGATGCAGATAGAATGATACCCATGTCATAAAGGAGACGCTGAAGCCAAACAACCTCAGCAGTAGCAGATGCCATAGCACGATATTCAGCCTCAACACTTGAACGAAAAACAATGTCATGTTTCTTATCCTTTCCAAGATATAAGAGAGTCACCAAAAAACACACAGATATCGATTGTGGATTTTCGCTCTATGACATCTTCAGCCCAATCAGCATCAGAATAAGCGCGAAGTTCAAGAGTAGAAGAAGACGATTATAGCAGAGCATGAGATATGGTGCCACATAGATAGCGTATAATCCAAAGAACTACTACATAATGAACAGTACGAGGGGCAGCGACAAACTGACTGACAATATGCACAGCATAGGCAATTTCAGAACGAGTGACAGTGAGATAAACAAGGCTTCCAACAAGCTGTCTATAACAAGTAACATCAGAAAGTGGTTCTTCATCGTCAGGCTGGAGCTTAACATGAAGCTCAATAGGAGTGTGAGAAATGCGATCATCAATCAGACATGCACGGTCGATCAAGTCAACAGTATACTTGCGTTGGAAGAGAAGATAACCACATGGAGCAAAAGCAACTTTCAAGCCTAGATAATATCAAAGTTTACCAAGATCTTTCATCTCAAATTGACGCTGAAGATGTTGATTGACCGACTGTATAAGAGAAGAATCATCGCCGGTGATGATCATGTCATCAACATAAAGCAGCAGGATAGTACGATGAGGACTAAAGGTGTGAACAAATAAAGCTGGATCAGATGAACTCGGAACAAACCCAGCAGCACAGATAACATCAGTGAATCGAGCAAACCAAGCGTGAGGAGCCTGTTTGAGACCATAGAGAGCGCGGTGAAGATGACATACATGACCAGATGGATGAGAAAGGCCCAGAGGAGGAGTCATGTAAACCTCCTCTTATAAATCACCATGAAGAAAAGCGTTCTTGACATCAAGCTGATAAATGGGCCATTGACAAACAGAAGCAACATAAATAAAAGTACGAACAGTCGTCATCTTCGCTACAGGAGCAAATGTCTCGTTGTTGAGTGAAATCAGGGGCAACCAACCGAGCCTTGTGACGCTCAATCGAACCATCAGATTGTCTTAATCTTATATACCACTTACAGCTGACAGGAGTCTTCCCTGTAGGAAGTAGTATAATGTCCACGTATGAGTGCGTTGTAATGCACTAAGCTCATCTGCCATAACACCTTCCCATTCTGGAATGCCGACAGCCTCACGATATGATTGGGGTCCCAATGAGTGGAAACAGCTGAAAGAAAACACTGAAAATTATGAGAAAAAAGAATCAGAGGCAACCAAGTTAAGTCATTGAGGAAGTCGACGAGCGCGAGGTGGATTGCGACAAGGAGCAACTGGTGCGAAAGCATCATCGTTCGGCGAAGCAGCATCAAAAATAGGTGTAGGAGTAAACGGCACCATCCCACGTGAATCATCTGAAATAGAGTTTGACGAAGACGGCAAGGGTGAAGATGGGACTGACAACGAAGAGTGGTTAGGTACAGACGGAATAGATGACTCAGGAGCAGAAGATGGAGATGAGAAATCAAGAATAAAAAAGTTCAAAAATGTGACTTCCTCAACCGTGGATGGGGGAAGAGGAACAGGTAGCGAGTGAAGAGTGTAGTATGGACGATTCTCAAAGAATGTGACATGACAAGATGTTTGAAGACGACGAGCAACAGGATCATAACATCGATATCCTTTGATCTCATTACTGTACCCAAGAAAGACACACATAGTGAAACGAGAAGATAACTTGATACCCTCAAGAGGAGCAAGTACGACAAAATACGTGCATCCAAAAACACGAAGACGAGAATAATCGGGAGGACTATGATAAAGAGTACGATTGATGAGATACACACTTGTAAGAACAGCCTCACCCCAAAACTGAACAGGAACAGAAGCAAAAAGGAGTAAGGACCGGGTCATTTCGAGGATATGACGGTGTTTACGCTCAGCAACCCCGTTCTTCTGATGAGCATAAGGAGTGGAAAACTGTGGTAAAATGCCTTGCGAGGATAAAAAAAATCATGAAAAGCACGATAACAATATTCTCCCCCACAATCAGAGCAAAACACCTTGATGCATTTGGAAAACTGAGTTTCAACCATTGTAGCAAAAGATTTATAGATGGGTAACAACTCGGAACGACTATGTATCAAATATATCTAGGTAAAGCAAGAAAAGTTATCAATAAAAATAACATAATAACGATTACCCCCTTTAGAAGGAATAGGGGAGGGACTCCAAACATCAGAGTGGACTAGATTAAAAGGAGAAGCATAAATGTGATTACTAGTAGAAAACGGAAGAGTCAAGTGTTTTGCCAACTTGCAGACACATGGTTGAAGCTCAGTTTTTAAAAAAGAACCTAAAACACCGGTACTTATTGGATAACGAAGTCTTGAAGGAGAGAGATGGCCAAGATGGCGGTGCAAGACATCAAAGGAGGAAGGAGAAGAGGAAATCAAGTGAGCAGAAGCTGCAGAAGACGAAGGAATATGAAGATGATTCATGTAGTAGAGCCCACCGCATCTAGAGTATGTCCCAATCTGCTTCCCCATACGACGATCTTGTACAGAACAAGTAGAAGAATCAAAAGTAATGAGACAATCATGATCAGTAATTTAACCAACACAAAGCAAATTTAATGATAGGCCAGAAAAATGAAAAACTTTAGGAAGTTGAAATCAATGAGAAGGATCAGCAAAAAAACCAGAAATTAACACAGACAGAGAAGTCACATCTGCCATACGAATAACAGGAGTGGAAAACAAGCGAGTAGGATGACTTATAAAGGATGCATGAGAAGTCATATAATGGGAAGCCCCAGAATCAAGAATCCTTGAGTAAGTAAGGTTACCTGTAGTCGCAGTAGAAGCAGAAAAGGAAGCAGATGAATCACTACTAGTCACTGAGCAAAGCATATCTTGGAGCTGTTGTTATTGGAGATGGAGCTGCGCAAGACTCTCAGTGATCTGAGAGGGAGAATATGCTGGTGGATCAGTAGAAAAATCAGATGCAACAGCAGCTGCAGTTCGAGGGTGAGAACGACGTGCAGGAACTGTAGATGGTGCCCAAGGCGCTGGTGCACAAGATGCTGCAGGATCTAGTGGACCAGTTGCTGGAGGAAGTGCTCTAGGAGCTGAAGTGTGAGGTACATAAACAAGGGGAGCACCATCACTGTCGATATGTAAAACTGGGGGTTCTGCGAAGTTGGTCCTGGTCCGTCTCACAACTGATCAGATCACCGCCCGGAGAGTCGTTTCTGAGCCGCCCGACTGCTTCTCAGAAAAGACATTTTTTGTTTGTAATCGCCACCTGCTTTCTCAAAAAAACAAAAAAATTCGGTGTTGTAGTTGATCGCCTCGCGGAGGAGTTTGTGGGGTCTTCGCTCTGGGACACGGATATACCATACACAGAGGTAAAAAAATAGGTTATCCTATTCTGCTTCGGGAACTGACTAGAGGAGATTTGAAAATCTGGGTGTAGGTGAGGGTCGGCTAGTGGGAATTAGCCGCCTGGTGGGGGATGGTTAGTTGGGACTAGCCGCCTGGTACGTGGTTCTTGGTTTTCTAGATTTGGGCAGAACCTAGGTAGGGAAGTGTTTTGACTTTGGCTTTGGCTAGGGTGGTGGTAATGAGGATTGAAAGTGGTGTTGGCGGTTTCCTATTCTAGATTTGGGCAGCACCTAGGTAGTTATTTGGATTTATTTGGCTAGGGCTAAGAGAGGTTTAGGACAACGGTTAGAGGGGGGATTTTGGAGAGTGGAATTTGGTGGGGAATGGGTTTCCTTCTCTCTCAACTAAGGCTCTCTCTCTCTCTCTTTCACACACTTTGAAAATGAAATTGTCCACCCCTTTGTTCTCACCCCTACCCCTCCTTTTATAGTAAAAGGGATGCATAAGATTATTCCTTGAACAATAGAATGGGTTGGATAAGAGGGTGTGGCTAAGTAATCATCATTGTGACGCACTCAATAGTCCATTGGGTAATAGCATAGGTTCGACAAGAGAGTGAGGCTAAGTAACTTCACTCATAAGTAAAGTTGTTTTATGCTTTATGGATGAATCTAGGTGAGGGCCGGCTTCCCTAATTCAACTGCCCGGGCAGGACCGGCTAGTTAAAAGATGTCACCAGTATGATGACATGCCAAACGTCCAATCTCTGACAAGCGGTGGCTTGAGGCGGTTACTAAGATTGAACTGTCAGAGAAGGGGCGGCTAATTAGAACAAATCACCGCAATCATCAGCATTAAATGTTGCTTTATATCTCATCCATGGAAGCCGTTTGGGGTGGCTTAAGGGGCGGCTGGTTGAAACTAGCCGCATAGTGAGGGGCGGCTACTTTCAACTAGCCGCTCGGCTTCTGGTCACTTAATTTTTTTCAGTATTGTGGCCAGAGTTTCTCCTATTGTTCCTCTAATTCTCTAAAGTAGTTTTCTATTTGATCCAAATGTGGTCATTTAAAAATGTTACTTGAAGTAATTTTCTTCTCTTTGGGCGGCCAAAATTTGAGTATCTACAATCATGAGCACGCTTACGACATTCAGATTGCATGTGTCCAAATTTATGACAATAATAACAAGTGACCTGAGTGTAGCGATTGTCCTGACGATGTGCAACATTGACAGAACTGTGATTAACGATAGGCGGAGTGACAACAGTGTGAAGACACGTCTCCTCAGCAACCAACTCAAAAGGAACCGTATCAAGAGATGGTTTGGGAGAGCGATGAAGAATTTGTGCACGAATAGCCTCAAACTCAAGACGAAGACGCATCAAGAATTTGTATAATCATTGACGATTACGTTACTCACGATATCATGTCAGAAAAATACCCTCCATCTGAGTATCCATAGGTGCGAGTTGATCACAATCATCAAACAAAAGAGAATAAAAATCACGAATAGAAAGCTCTCCTTGATAAGAAGTAAAAATGGCCTGATGTAGATATAATTCCTGAGCACCATCACTGTGTGTAGAAATTTTTTAAGTAAGCCCCAATATTCCTTGGCTGTAATGAACGGCTTTAAATGTTTACGGATATTTGGAACAATAGAAGAAGCAACCCGAGGTGACTCCAAAGGATCATTTGGTGGCGTTCAATTTATGGAGATATTTTCACAACACAGCAAAGACTTCTTCCAGGTGGGTTAGATGGTCAACTCGGCTCGCGCTTCTTCCAAAGTCTTGTCGATCTGGTGCTGGAAGACCTTAGTCACCAGCCTTTGGTATGTGGCTCCAGTATTTTAAAACCCAACGACATTACTTTATAGCAGTAAATGCCAGTGGGTGTTATAAACATTGTTTTCTCCTGATCGAGCTCATACATCGGATCTGGTGATAGCCTGAATAAGCATTCATGAAACTCATTAGTTCGTTACCCGATGAGGAGTACACTAGCTGGTCGATCTTTGGAAGTGGAAAGCTGTCCTTCGGACATGCGCTATTCAGATTGATGAAGTCCATGCAGACTCGCCATTTCTTGTTTTTCTTGGGAACCACCACTGTGTTGGCCAGCCATTCTGGGTGTCGCACCTCACGGATGAACCCAGCAGCTAGGAGCTTGTTCACCTCGTCTCGCACCGCATCGACGTGGACCGTTGCCATCCGTCATTGCTTCTGTCAAACCGGACGGACGGTCAGAGAGATGGACTGTCGGTGATTCACCACCTCAGGGTCGATCCCCGGCATGTCCTGAGGTCTCCAGGCGAATACATCCTTGTTCTCCACAAAGAGGTCGAGTATCGCCTTCCTCTTCTCTACAGAAAGCAAACATCCGACGAGAAAGTATCTCTAGGGATCAAGGGGGTCGATCGAGACCTGCTCGAGGTTTTCAAGGACTTTGTCTTCGGACCGGGTCGGCGCTCGTCGGCCTTCACCTGTTTCTGAAGTAATTGCTACCTCTTCGGATGGATTTCTCCTTCTTTAGGCAGCTCTTCGAACTCTGGCAGAGCTGACTTTCCTGCCATTGCCGCCATATAACAGCGCTTTACAGCCACCTGGTCCCCTCGTATCTCCATTATCCCCTGAGTTGTGGGGAAATGGAGGCGTTGATGGTAGGTCGACAGAATCGCCTTCATTGTCGTGAGCCATGATCGCGTTGTATGGAGACGGGAGATCCATGATGGTGAAATCCGTCATGGCAGTTTGATTTTCCGCTCGGACCGGTAGCGTGATACGTCATGCTGGGACAACCCACGCCCCATTGAAAGCGACCAAAGGATCCTTCGTTGGGTTGAGGTCCGCAGCTTTCAACCCCATCCGGAGGAAGAGCTTCATGAAAAGGATATATACCAAGCTCCCTATGTCTACAAGAATCATTTTCACATCAAAGTTTGAGATGCGTAAGGTGATTACTAGTGCATTTGAATGTGGAGCGTGAACTCCTTCCACGTTAGCGTCAGAGAAGGTGATGACGATGTTATCATCATCTCGTGGCCTCTTAACAACCAATTTCAGCTCCTGATCGATCTACATCATCTCGAACGAGACATGCATCTTCGCCGAATCTCACCGGGCACTTTTCGGCGAGGTGAAGTAAGGAATGCCCCCGAATATGACGTCAATGACCCCGACAGCGATGTTGGGGCCGATGCTCGTCACGTGTTGCTCGCTGGGATTAAGAGCGCTCTCCATCGTAGCATACTCCTTCATATGACCCTTCCGGATATGAATCTCCAAGAATGTCCAGAGGATGCGACACTTGTCGATGGTGTGGCCAACGCTCTTGTGGTAGTCACAGCGCAGACTCTGGTCTCGCCTCGACTCGTCACTTTTCATGGGCACTGGCCATCTGAACCAAGGTTGCCCCTGGATCTTGGATAGGATTTGGGATGAGGGAATCTTGAAATACATCCCCTGCCCCTCACGCACCTTGTTGGTCGAGGCACCCGATCTTCTGCTTTTCTCGCCCCGCTGCTCCTTCGGGCGAGATTCTCGAGTGGTTTTTGATGATGGAGAAGTGGATGCCGGAGATGACTTGGACGCCGCCACCACCTGCTTCAAGAGTTTGGACTCCTCCTCCACTTTAGCATACTTTTTAGCACGCCCCATCAAGTCCTGCAAATCAGATGGAGTACACTTGATCATGACTCCTTGAGGCCGTTTTTGAATGGCAGGCCATTCCGGAAAGCCATGACTGCAACATCCTCATTGTAGTCTTCAACTTTGAACTTCAGGATGCGAAAACAATCGACGTACTGTCGAATCGTTTCTCCCGAGTTCATTTGGATCTTCATGAGATCCCCCAAATCCTTCTTCCTCTGCCTGTTGCAGATGAAGTGCTCAGCAAATATGGTTCTAAGCTCTTCGAAAGTCTTGATCGACGCTGGTGGAAGGAGGTGGAACCAGGTTAATGCAGCCCCTTCCAGGCTGGAGCGAAAGAGGAGGCACATCAACCCATCATACAGCTCGTACAACGCCATGGAATGCCAAAACGCCAGGATGTGATTGTACAGATCCGTCGTACCGTTGTACAGCTTGAATTTAGGTTGAAGGAACTGTGCGGTAATCGTTCTATGAGGATCTCTGCGTTGAATGGAGAAGCAAATTCCCGTATCGCATGCTCTACCATTTCACGACTCGAAATGCAATGCACTTCGGAGCATAAAGTATGGCGAGGATGCGCAACTGATCCCCTGGTTTGCTGCCGTGGCGGAGAATCGCGGAGATGACCTTCAGATACTTCGCGCAAGGTTGGCCTCGTTTGCTTGCCTTCGTGAAGTTTCTCATCAGGCGGATCGCTCCCCATGAGGAGAAAGACCGCGCCTCTGATCTTCATAAGGTCGACGGCCCGCCCGCAGAGTGCGTGAGCATCGTCGTGACTGTTGTCTCTGGTTGAAAGAATAAGTACTTCCTTCCGAGGCTTCAACATTATTGGCAGTGGAGTGAGGAAGTACTGGAGCAAGTGGTTGGACTTCCTCCAAAGCTGGTGGCCTCTGATGCCCGTTCGTATGGAACTGTTGCATCGAAGCCTCAAACATCTATCGCATTGACCCTTGCAACCGAACAAATAAATTCTCTTGTGAGCACTCCATTGACAACATGAGATCCTGGACCTAGCTTGACAAGGTTCCTGGTGAACCGCCCCCAGTATTAGTTGGGAGGCCGCCCCCATCTTATAGGCTTTCTGCAGGAAGATCATTCGGGTTTGACATTGCGAAATTTTGGCTTTTCGTTCCAAAATCCCACAAATGGCGCCAAACTGAGATGGATATTTTTCCCCTACTTCAAGGGAATTTAGGTAATGGTTTTTGGTGGTAGGAATAGGCTTGAGCAAAATGGATTTTGGGTGGTAAAGGTTGAGACTGTGCCTGGCTATCACAAATGACTATGTTGTCACCGTGATTGCTCTCATTGCTGTCAGAGTGCATATCAAGCGACCTCTTTATAGGCTGCCTACGTACCCCAGAAGGATCAAGTCTCACGTAGTTCAGTTTGGTCACCTTATAACCGTTTTACCACTAAGTATTAGTGGGCTTTTTTTGTAGAAAAACATTTCCCGTAATTACTCTCCACGTCAGCCCTTGATGACCCACGTTCTGCTGGTAGTGGGCTTTAAGTATCAACGTGACGGTTACAGATATTTGTGGTCTTCTACCGTTTCTACATCTGCTCGGCGTCTCTTGGTGTTCATGGCGTCTGGTCATGCCTTAGACTGCTCATTCCTGACTAATAAGGTCACCCGACCAGACCTGACGTCTGGTCGTGCCTTAGATTACTCGTACTTGAGTAGTAAGATTGCCCGACCAGACCTGTCGTCTGGTCGTGCCTTAGACTACTCGAGGTGCCATCTTTTCACGTGGCACTCGACCGTCTGACTAGATCATTTAGTCTAGTCGTGTCAACATACCAGATGACGTCATCATTAGGTCGCTTTTCGTTGATTGGGCCTAGTGTGCCTTACGCCAAATTGCTCACGTATCGTCTTATCATGACACGTGCCCAGTGCGGATTTTTACCTTCACAATCTTGGAGGTCAAATCGACGGTTGAAAGTTATTTTTATTAATTTTGACAGTTTTGAATTTGTAAGGATTTTATATATTTGTTAGGATTTACTATATTTATATTTGAATTGCAAATATTAGTTTGAATTCGAATTTGAATATTAGTTATGATTAAATAAAGATGTATTATTTATCTTTGCAAATCTAAATAATCTGTAAGGATTCTCTTCTATAAATAGACATGTAAACATCTATTATATTTTTGTTATCCTAGGAGAATTGTCAAATACATAGATTTTCATAGTTTCTGGTATTCTCATCGTCCTGGTATTTTTCACGAATCAACAGCGTAGGCAAACCTGAAGGTTGATTGTGATCCCACGCTTCATCAACTATTCTATAGATAAAAGAAATAAATTACTTATTGCAGTAAACCTCGTATAGAGGACAAAGTCTCATCTCTTCTTTTTTTTTCTTTTTTGTTTTGCTACAAGAAAATTTAAATTAAAAAATCTAACACCGATTGTAAGTATTTTCAAAGTTCTTTAAGTTCAATGCCCAAGGTCCTGATGATAAAGGACATGTTGGTATCTAGTGGGAAATCGATTATATAAGAAATGCATATGAAGCAGATTTATAAGGCACCCCAGGCATTCATCTGAAAACAGATCAGCCATGTGCCAATAGGTGAATAGTGACATCATATAAAGTGTTTTCATACAAATATACAAAATTTAGTAAATAAAGCATATGGGAAGTGTCCACTTTCAGAAATAGAACTTCATACATGTACATAACTTCATATATGTCTAATGTTCACTTTCAACATATCAATAGAAGGACCGCGGACGGTTTCGGCGATGACGAGGATCAGCAAAGGGCGTCGGTGATGGGGATCGATGGATGGCGATGAAGATGATCAAAAGAGGACGTGGACGACGAAGTCAATGAAAGGCGTCACCGAGGAAGACGACGACGATGAGATGCCGCCAAGGAAGATGAATGAGGAGAAGGGGACGGCGTCAAGGGTTTTTTAGATTTAGGGGAGGGGAAGGGTATACATGTCATTTTACATCTAAAGTTACACTCAGTTAACCCATATGTTAACTTACTTAACTGACAGAGGGTTCTTTTTGTATTTTTGTGAAGTTTGGGGGAGGGGGTTATTTGGATTTTACCGAAAGACAGGGGGTTATCTGGATTTTAACAAGTTTAGGGGGGGGGGGTTGTTTTATATGGATTTTTTTTTATTCTCATTGGAAAACATAATAATAAAGTTTGAGTTTGAGTTGTTTGGTTGATGAAAAATAAAATGTAAATAAGGTGTAAAAAGTTAATTGACATGTGGACCTTATTGATATATAAAAGGTAATGATGGGTGATTTGATGTGATGCGATGTGATTTTTTTACGTGATGATGGACCCCACCTTTCATGGGAATAGATAAGATGGGTATAAACTTATCCCAATGATTACTTAGAATTGTTATACTCTCTTATACTCATTTATATTAGTACAGTAATACTAAGTTATACTTTGTAAACAAACAGTCATTTTCTCCTATCCATTTTTATCTCACTTTATATCACCCTTATACCACCCTTAACCCTCTATTCAAAAGGGGGGAGAATAGGACCCAGAATAAGTAGGAATTAGTCAGAATAGTCTGAAAATGAGTATTTCAAAGGCTGTAATAAATGAGAATCTATATGCTAGAATTAAATGGTATAAAGTTGTATATGAATTCCAACCAACGCCTACCTCGTTTGGAACGGGGATAAGTTTTATTATAGGGTATACATTGATCCAAGCATAAGTGAGTATAAATAAAGATAAAGTGATTTTGTGTTTGATTGTGTTTTGAATTATTCTCGTTGGTAAACGTAAGAATAAATGTTTTGTTATTTGGGTAAATTATGAATAAAGTATGAATAAGGATTTATATATGGTAAAAAAGTAAAGATAGTTGATTTGACAGATGATTTATAAGAGGTGATGACAGTTGATTTGACAGTGGATCCACATATTCTTTGAGTAGAATAACATATGATAACTTTAATTACAATAGTTGATTGGAATCCATATACCACTTTATCAAGGTTTATTCTGGCATACTTTATCAGAGCTTATCCGGGGTAAACAAACACTTGAAAATTCTTATCCGGTGTTATCCGGGGTCTTATACCAGAAATAAATGGGGGCTAGTTAGAGTTAAGTTATTCCAACCCCCAGAATTAAGTTGTTGTAGGTTATTTAACTTAAAAGAATATATAGATCCATTGTCAAACACTATCATCGCCGCTTATAATAAATCAACTGTTAAATCTGTCATCATTTTTTCACCTTTTATACATCTTTATTTATATTTTATCCAAAACAACAAAAATTTATTATTACGCATCGATTGAGAATAATTCAAAATATAAACAAACAATAATTATTTTATCCTTATTTATACTAGAATAATAATAAATCTCATAATAACTTAATTCTCTATCCACACAGGGGTCATATATTTATATATCAGTTGAATAAATTAAATGAAATAGCAATTCTGAAAGACCTATAATACAAATATCAATTCATTCCTACTTATTCTAGTATAGTATATGCGCTGGTGCCTTTCAGACAAACATGTTCTTTTAATTTATTCCTAGTTTATTCTTAGCCCCAAAGTCCCAAAGATGAGCTAAAATTGAACATTAAATTGATGTGAATTGTTCATATAGCTTGCCAGAAGATTTGATTAAACTCAATTATAGATGTAGTCATCAATAGAACACTATAGATTGAATTTTAGGTCACTCAAATACACATCCATGTGATGTACCAAGAGTGAAAAGCTTCTGAATGGTTTTAAGTGAATTTACTATGTTTAAATCATAACAAAAAGCTCAGAATTTGATTTCATCAATTATAGAACAAAACCACTTTGTTTTCCGTTCAAGCAAAAGAAATTTTCAAACTTCTTAAAACAATTGTTCATAACACGAAATTCAACCAGGCTCATTAGCTAATCAACCCCAAAACTTTCAATGACAATGGACAACAATCACTAAAACGATAACAATATTATAAAACAACTACAAAAATTTCCCCAAGTCGCAAAAAACGAGGGAAATCAAGCTGTCCTGAGTCTGATGTGCAAGTACCTTCAAATTGTGCACGATCTGATTAAACTCTGGAGGATCTTCACTCCCTCTCAGCGTATTGTCATACCCTGCATAGCCTGTGCGCTTTCCTCAGTTGTCTTGTTGGCTTGGATGGTGTTGATAACACTCGCAATGTTAACCTGATCATCAGCAAAGAATGATAGAAATGATTCAACAAAAAACTTGATGTATGAAGATAATAGGCAACATCCTATTGAATCTTAGTGCACCATGAGAAGAAATTTGATAATAGATACAAATCACAAAGTTACATCAACAATGATGAAATTCACTGGGAAGGCGGATTAATGGATACAATATCTCCCATGGCCAAGTTGAATCTCTCAAAGTTCACAGTGATTTGGAATGAAGGGTAATGATCAAGTGCACTGGGATGGCAGATCAACGCATACTGCATCTCCATAGCCAAGTGAAACCTATCATGGTTTTTTCGTTTTTTTTGGGAAATTAATTGGGGTCCCTGTGATCATCCTTAAATTATTTTTAAGTCCCTGAAAGTTTTCATGCTCTTTTTAGATCCCTAAAGCGATGAAAAATTATCTTTAGATTCTTGAAAACAAACATTGTTAGTCTGTCCGTTAGAAATACCAAAAATGTCCCTCGTCACTTGTTAACATTTTGCGAAGATTAATAATGTACTAGGAAGTGTTATCAGTGTACTGGATATACTTAACAATATACTGATGAGTGTTAACAATTTATTAAATTTTTTGGATGGAAGGTGTTTACGGTATTTTTGACGGACACAATAACGGCATCTGGTTTCAGGGACCTAAAGATAATTTTCATACCACCTCAGGGACTACAAAAAACTTATAAAATTTCAAGGACCAAAAAATAATTCGCGGGTGACCACAGGAACCCCTCGTTAATTTCCCCTTTTTATGGGATTAGTCATACACTCATACTTAAACTCTTCCAGCATGGGATATCATGCTTCTTGAGAGGCATCGACATCAAGTATTATGGGGGAAATGGGCAGGGATGTAGTATAAATGTACCAAGCGGTGTTTAGACTTGCATATTTTCTATTTTGTTTTCCTTGCTTTGTATATTCTGATTTTGGAGTTCAGTCATCACCGCTTTGTTCTAGGGCAACATTTTATTTAATATGCATGCTCCAATTGCATTTCAACAAAAAAAAAGAAAAAAAAGGAGTCTTACCCTCCAAGCACCAAGTTTTGATCGCAGAGCTTTCCATTGTGTTGGGCCAAACACACGCTCAGTGCACCGACTGCACACAGGAAATCAAATGAAGGAGAGAATGAAAATTATTAATTCATATCCCAAAGGAGAGGGAACAATCTTGCCCATCTTCACCCACACTTTCTGAAATAGCTTACTACCAACTCAATGAATTAAAGAAAGGAAAAATCAACCAGAACAGCTGTTACCTCACTATCGCAGTTTGATTCATCTGGTCCATCTTACAATCAAGTAGTTTGGCAGTTATCGCTTTAACTATCCAAAACTCCACCTCATCATCATTAATCTGCAAAGCCATTTGTCCTCATTGAATAACAACAGACAAAACAAGGGAAAGAATGAAAAAGATAACAGGAAGAGATGAGATATAGGTTACACGAAGTGTGTCTTTAATGAGAGGATATGGAATCACGCCAGAATCATTCGAACCAAGATCAGCCAATGACATCAACCTCATCTTTGTGATGCAATCTTCATGGACCAAGCCTATAAACCAGTTATCCATAAACAAACATTAATAAAAACAATCATTATTTTCTCAATGGTAATATTATATTAACAAAAAAAGGTAATACCATAGCTTTTCAATAAAGTCGAATTCGCAGCATGGAAATCAAGGTAAGCATCAAGCCTCTGAGTGAGAAAAATTTTCAACAACTGATACACCAGTGCATATTTGCCATCTGTCTCTAATTGCCCAACCGCAGGCATATCTAGCAAGTCACACTGCAAAATGTATTTTTGGATCACATGTACATATTGGTAATATAATAACAGCAAAAGAAAAAATTGGAGCTAGAATACCTTGTACAGTAAATTAGAAAAAGAAACAGTATCAAGTGGTGTTCAGGTTGTCACAGAAGCAATCTAATACATAGTTCTGCTCAATATTATTATTGTGGACCTGACATTTTGATTTGGACAAATAAGCATCAAAAGGCCCCAGAGAAAAATATATAAATGCAAAATTGGAGCATGCAACAGAGATCACAAGATTTTAATATGGTAGAATCCTCTTCTACCGAGCTTTTTTGCTTGTTTTGTTTGTACTACCATTTGGGCTCTTTCTGTCTTATCAATATGAGGGGACCAGCCTACCATTTCCCTTCAAAAAAATAAATATGGTAGATGGAAATGTTCTATTACAAAACAAATACCTGAAACATGTCAGGAGCCTTAACAAACTCTACAATAGCACGCACAGCTTCCTCTTTGGCTTCACTCATTGTATATGTATCTTCCCCAGCAAATGTAGCCAAATACTTTGTCAAGAAACAAAAGGAATCTTTCGCCAAACTGCGTTTCAGAAATGCAATCGAAACAAAATAATTTATAAAAAAAATGGAAATGGACAAAGTGGGACAAAAAGACAATGATTCAGTTAGATTTCAAGATCTACATGCACCTTTTATTCTCCTTTAGAATGTTGGAAATGGATAGGAAGAGTGCCCTCTGATCCAAGGTTCCAATGTTCCATTCTTTCAAGAAACTATCAATCTTTTTGAAAGAAGGAATGACACTCTCAGTAACCTTCCCCTCTATAGCCAAGTCAAGGGCTTTTGTATAAACAACAAAACGGCTGTAAGGGTTCTCCAATAGGTTGTACAAATTGAACAAGCTGACACAAGAATTGTAAGAGTAAGATAAGTGAGAAAAAAATATATATGTAAAAGATGTAAAAATGACTAGTTATTTAAATTACATCTTCAAGCGCAATGCTGGCTTGTCATTTGGTTGTTGGGTGATCTTGGAAGTGATGAGCTTCACGATATCCAACGATTCATCCACACTGGTAGTTTTTGTCACAAGGTTGCAGATAATGGTGAAAATGCACTCCAAATCTGTCATCCCAAGTTAACAATGTAAGCAGGTTATGAACCATCTCAAAAGGAATTCACAATGTGAATAAATATGGTTATATATAAAAAAAAAAAGTGTAGAGAGATTTTTGGGTGACTTTTATTCAAATTTAAATTTGGGTATACATTTGGGTATAAGATTGGAGATGCTCTTAAAATCACTTAAAGGGAAAAAACCATCAAGTAGTATTTCCTCTGATGCCAGTACAAGGCCACACTTTATTACAACATTGCCTGACAAAAGAGCGGCCTCCCAACTACATAAATAACAATATCCAATAACACTGTCCCCAACCGAAAATGAAAATAAAATCATCATTCTACTTCTCTAATCATTACACATACATTAGTTCCATCATCTATTAGTAGGCAATCTCACAATAAACAAATGATGTGTTTTCTTGTAGTGTGAGCTAACTTTAACAAAAAGCTACTTAACTGATTATCACTACCGACTAATTCTTCACTACATCATACATAACTAGATGTTCAAGGAGCACTGGGTGTAAGAAAATCCAACCTTTCTCTGGCACCCGTGAAAATATCAATTCAGCCGAAGTGAGCATGAGGGACGTGAGATCCAACCATCTCCCCAACACCATACACTCTTGAGCCTCTATACAAAGCCTTGCAACCTGCGGTTCCGCAACCTATCCAAAAAAAATTTAAATATATATATATAGCTTATTTTGACTAGAATGCAAAACCATGTTAAATCTTATTAAGTACCGCAAAACAATTTTATTTTTTAATAATACAATTCGCATTATAATTCAAACAAACTGAACAATTTCAGATCCAAAAACACTTTCATAACATGCTAAAATCTCGTTAACAAAACCTAGTACACAAAGATCAAGATAACAGTATTCACTATTCAGAAACAATGAACATGAAAACAAACATAAAAATGTAACAAAAAAAAAACGATTTTTTAATCGCGTAAAGGGAGATCTAATGGAAACGCATAGAGGGCTCCAAAACTTTTTGACCTCGGGACCGGCGTCGGCCCAGGCAAGCTCGGAAGTGAATCGGACGGCGGCGAGGGCCGGATCCTCCTCCGATGTGGCCACGATCGTCGTCATAGTAGAAGAAAATGCGAGCCTTCGAAGAAGACACAAAACCCTAACTTTTTTTGTCACGCAGAAACCCTAAAATGCTCTATCCGACGAGAAGAAATTTTGGGTCTCGCTTACTTGGGCCAGATAAGAGGGGGTCCGTTTCATGTGGAGGTGTAAAAACGGGCCGGGTCAGTCTAAATCGCTCGTAAATTCAGTCTGTTTTATAGTTCCCTACACTATAATAATATAAGATATATGTATAGGATTCTATCGTAGTATACTCTACAAAAAAAAAAATTTACTTTTCAACACAAAAAAAAATTAATAATGTATCTCATTATGTATTTCATTTTATATATTAGCATGAATTTCAATGGAAAAATGTATGATTTTTTATAAAAAAAAACAGTGTGGATGTAATTGGAGTTATACAAGGGGTTGTACATTATCATTTTTCGATCAATCAAACATTGTTGGGTCGGGCAGGTTTAGAGCGCACGCAGTGTTTATTGAGATTCAAACCATGCGCAAAGGATCCCTCTCCATGGCCGAATATTTTGACCGAGCAAAGAAACTAGCGGACAACCTTGCCGCGTCTGGTCAACCAATGTTGGACTCCGATCTCCAACAAATTATGTTGAGTGGTCTTGAATCGGCATATGATGCCATTGTCACCACCCTCACAGCCACCATTGATGATTTCTCTATGGATGACTTCCAAGCTCATCTCCTTGCCTTCGAGATGCGCCTTGAGGCACAACAAGCCCTCCTCCAACCGGTGGCCAATGTTGCATCTGTTACCAATCGCAACCGCCCAATCCAATACCCTCCATCGACTCCACGACAATCGGTCCAACCTCATAGGGGTCGATCCTTCAATCATCGTGGGTGCAACAACAACAATACTCGGTCAGGCTATCGCTCCTCTATGGTCCCATCCTCAATGGGTCCCTGCCAACTTTGTGGTCGCAAGAACCACTCCGCAGGAACGTGTTGGCATAGGTATGATCAAACCTACCAACCCATGGCTACAACTTCTCCAGCCCAATCTACTGCATATGTGGCATCCACTCAACCGTCCCCCGAGCTCAATTGGTACCCAGATAGTGGAGCAACCAGCCACGTGACTCATGACTTGAGCAACCATCAACTTCATTCTGAATATGATGGTCTTGAAATACTACGTGTTGGTAATGGCTCTGGACTCCCCATCTCTCATACTGGTATGTCCACTTTTACACATAAAAATAGAGACTTCCATCTAAAGAATATCCTCCATGTCCCTAATGTTTCTGCCAATCTACTTTCTGTTTCAAAATTTGCCCATGATAATAATGTTTATTTTGAATTGCATCCCACTTTTTTTGTTGTTAAGGACCGACGTACGGGGATGGTGGTTCTTCACGGACCGAATAAAGGGAGTCTCTATTGTCTCACCCATACATGTGCAAATCCCAAATCCATGTCCTCATTTTCGGCGTTTATTGGTGAACGCACTTCTATAGACTCTTGGCATCGGCGCCTAGGACATCCCATGATGAAGACGGTCAAGCATGTTATTTCTCGTTTTTCTCTTCCAGACTCCAAGCATCAGAGTAGTCTCTGTAATGCATGTCATGTTAGCAAAAGTCATAAATTGCCATTTCATTTGAGTTCTACCATTTATAAAAATCATTTGGAGTTGATTGTTTCTGACATTTGGGGCCCTGCTCCGTTTGTGTCTCACAATGGATTTCGGTATTACTTGCTATTCATGGACGCTTATAGTCATTACACATGGGTGTTTCCAATTAGTTCCCGCTTCGATTCCCTACCCACATTCATTGCCTTTAAGCAAAATATTGAGAACCTTGTTGGTCGAAAAATAAAAATATTCCAATCTGATAATGGGGGTGAGTACCTCAAATTTAAATCCTTCTTATCTACTCATGGGAATGTAATAGCCGGGACCCTCTTATGCCGGTTTATCCTAATATTTACGTGTTGGTGTACAGGAGAGGATAATTTTATACTATGGTGCTTTTGATTTTTATTATCCTTGAAGTCCTGCATTTGAATTAATTTTTGAAAAGCACATTCGAGGCATATTTGGGATTCACGCTTAACATATGAAGTCTTCATTTTTGAGTTACCTTTCATATAAAATTAGTTTGGCGTTATTTGTAGTTATATTAGAAAAGTTATGGATGTTTTAACATTTCTGCCCCTATAAGAATAAATTGCGAGGTCTTTGGTTCAACGCTATTTTAAATATAGTTGGAGGCTTCTTCTGATCTTGGCTCAAATGTAGAAGTTGTAGATATTTTCGTCAGCTTTCCAACGAAAGTTGTTTCATCTGAAGTGGATTTCCCTACGAAAAGATATGGCTGTTTGAGTCGAGGCTGCGCAGAGTTTAATGGAAGGGCATTTATGTAATTTGGCGGAATTCTAAAGTTTTTAATAATGGAGTCGGTGGTGTGGCTGATATGTGTGTGCGGAGAGAGAGAGTCATCCGAGACTCAATTTCAAGGAAACAGAAAGGGGAAATCAAGGGAAAAATTAGAAAAATTGGGAAAAGCTTTATGGAGTATTTTTCGCGATACACTGGGTAAAGATTCTTGTTCTTTTCATTGTTATTCTTCGTCTAGGGTTGTATTATTTTAGTTTTGAATCAAATTTGTGATTTGGGGCTGGAATATGATTATATTTTTGGGGCTGGATAAATAGGTCTTTGATGGTTGATTTTACAGTATCATTTTAGGGTTTGTAGTGGGGATGTCATTTTTATCTTGGTGGATTTAGGAATAGTTTGATTAATAGGGTTATATTTTAGTATCTGATTGAGGTTATAATTTTATCAGTGGAGTCCTGTCTGCGTGGTTTAGGAGCTGGGTTAGGGTGAGTCCAGCTTGAATTGTGAATTGTGAGGTAAGTAACCCAATCGACTTTTACCTGTTCCATTTCATTCCACGTTGTATTATTGTAAGTAACCCGGTCGATATTTGCTTGTTTCATTCCATTCCATTATTTGTTCCATTCCATTCCACGTGGTATTGTTGATTCGACATTACTTATTCCATTCCACCCCACATTTTATTGTTGTTGAGCTATTTAATTGTATTTGATAATCCATATGATTTCGATTGTGAGTACCACATTTAAATGGCCTATTATTGAGACATATTCCTTCATTGTTGTTAGACTGTGGTTGTTCGAGATTCTAAAATATTCTTATAATTGGTCTATTTGTATCTTGAGTTATTCTTTATAATGGGTCTATTTGTATCTTGGAGTTATTCTTATAATTGGTCTATTTGTATCTTGGAGTTATTCTTATAATTGGTCTATTTGTATCTTGGAGTTATTCTTTATTAGATTCCAGCTTACTTTCCTTATTTATATCTCGTGAGCTTATAATTGACTTGTTAGTATCGTGAGCCTTCCTTTGATCATGATATGTATCTATCTTAGTGTCTTTCTATGAACCTATGATCTGTATGCTTGTGTTGTTTGACCATGAAGCCTTGTAGTGTGATTGACATTGTTGCTTCTATATTCCTCTTGTGTACTTGGAGTTGAATGACCATAGACTTTACAGTGAGGGTTGAGGTTTGCCTCCCTAGCGCGCATAAGTACGTACGGTCCAGCGAGGGGGACTTGAGAATACCCTGCCGTGCCTGGACGTTCCGAGGGCCACACACGAGGTATTGTGGATATCTTGGACATAGGGGCCAAGATGGTGGGGTCGTGCAGATGGTCAATCCTACGTTTTGGACATTTGGGGGCCAGAATTATGATTCCCTTATCATTCTTGTAGCACTGTGACATTCCAGGGCCATTAGTGATTTAATTAACATCCTTTCGATTGATGAGTAATCTCAGAGTATGTGCTTTCAGTCCAATTGTGATGCATCTTGATGATATTCATTGTCTTTATTAGTTGTGAGGTGTTAGTTTGAGCTATTCATTCCTATTTTAATATTTCAGCGATGTTATTATTTTCTGTTGATGATCATACAGTGGTTCCATTTGTCATTATACTTTGACCTGGTGTTTATTGAGATTAATGAGCTTGACTTTGGGCGTCATTATTGTTTTTCTTATGCGTGGAATGTCTGGGTTACTTACTGAGCATCTTTCGCTCATTCCATTCTATTTTCTCTTATTTTGCAGAGTAGAGGCGGGGTTTGTGGACGTTGGCTTAGTCTTCTTTTGGTGCCACGTCCAGCTGGTGATATGTATATATAGATGTGTATAGTTAGTTTGATGTTTTGGATCTATATATGATTATTTTGGTAGATGCTGGTCTAGCGAACCATGCCTATGTTAAATGCTCTGTATATATTGATGACTGTATATGAGGTGTATTAGCTGCTCTGTTGACTGCTTAAACTATCCTGGGTGTGTTGTGATATAGGTGATTATACATATCTTGTTGATTATCTGTTATCCGAGGGTTGTTATCATATGTGATTATATAGGGTGGACATTTTGATCTTTTAAAAAAGATTATGGTGGGTTTTTAGGCACATGACGCGCTTGTGTTGGCGTTTTGGGACACGGGTCGCCACAGGGATAACTCATCGTTTCTCTTGCCCCCATACACCGGAACAAAATGGTCTCGCCGAACGTCGCCATCAACACATTGTTGAAACCGGTCTCACACTCATGGCCAATGCCTCCCTTCCACATATCTATTGGTTAGATGCTTTTTTAACCGCTTGTTATTTGGTCAATTGCTTACCCACTCCTCTTCTCCAAAATAAAACTCCACTTGAGGTTCTCTTCAATCGCTCACCGGACTACACCTCACTTCGTGTTTTTGGATGCATATGCTATCCTCACCTCCGGCCTTACAATGCTCACAAGTTTGTTCCGCGTTCCCTTCCGTGTCTATTCTTAGGATATAATACATCTCATAAGGGCTATAAATGTCTTTATCTACCTACCAAGCGCCTCTATATTTCTCGACACATGTTATTTGACGAGGAGACTTTACCCTTTATTACGGCTCATCACCACTCATCACTATACAATGGTTCCTTAACCCCACCATCCTCCACCCCAACATCTCTTCCATTACCGACACCTTCCTCCACCCTCCCACTACTCTCTACCACCAGTACCCTCTTACCACCTCAAACCCACCCAACACCTCCACATGTCCTCCCTTCCACAACTCTCCCTATACCAGCTCCCACTACTCCTTTCTCACCTATTGAACCACCATCACATTCCTCTCCACCATCAGCCTTACCTATCCCTCCCACTCAAAATACTCATCACATGCTCACCCGCTCCAAGATTGGTGTCTTCAAACCCAAAGCCTACTCCGCTACCAAACACCCCCTTTCCGAAGATGACATTGCCGAACCAACATGTTTTTCTCAAGCCAATATGGACCCTCTTTGATAGAAAGCTATGGATGATGAGATTAATGCTCTTATTACTAATGGGACTTGGAGTAAAGTTCCTTTAACAGGTCATATGAACGTGGTCGGTTGCAAATCGGTCTTCAAAGTAAAAAAGAAAATTTGATGGGTCAGTTGATCGCTACAAAGCAAGACTTGTGGCAAAAGGCTTCAATCAACAAGAAGGGATTGACTATGGAGAAACCTTCAGTCCGGTGGTCAAACCTTGCACCATTCGAGCTGCCCTTAGCATTGCCATCTCCAATGGCTGGCCACTTCATCAACTTGATGTTCAAAATGCATTTCTACATGGTGTCCTTGATGAAGAGGTCTACATGAAGCAACCCCCAGAATTCATGGACGCTCGATTTCCCACTCATGTGTGTCGCCTCCACAAGTCACTCTATGGTCTCAAGCAAGCACCCCGTGCATGGTATCATCGTCTTAGCCTCTTTCTTCATGATGTTGGTTTTACGGGGTCCAAAACTGACACTTCCCTCTTCATCAAGCACACGTCCCAATCTCTTATGTTTATCCTTGTTTATGTTGATGATATCATTGTTACTGGACCTCACATGGATTGCATCCAAGAGCTTATTTCTCAGCTATGGACTTCTTTGCTATCAAGGACTTGGGTGTTTTGAATTGCTTTTTGGGGATACAAGCACAACGCTCCTCCACTGGCTTATTTCTCTCACAGCGAACGTACATTGTTGATCTCTTGAAGAAAGCTACAATGGATGTTGCCAAACCTTCCTCTACTCCTATCAGCAATACTGAGACCCTTTTCAAGTTTAATGGATCTGCCTTCAAAGATCCCTCCCTATATAGAAGTGTGGTTGGCTCTCTTCAGTACCTCACTCTAACACGTCCTGACCTTGCCTATGCAGTCAACAAGGTATGTCAGTTCATGCAGGCTCCAACAGATACTCATTGGCATGCTGTTAAACGGATTCTTCGCTACCTCAAACATACTATATCATATGGTCTTCAACTTAGAGCATCACCCTCTACCCACCTAAGTGCTTTTTCAGACTCTGACTGGATTGGGTGTCCTGATGATCGCCGCTCTACTAGTGGATATTACATCTTCCTTGGACCGAATCTTATCTCTTGGAGTGCTCGAAAACAAAAGACCGCTTCACACTCTAGCACGGAGGCTGAATATAGAGGATTAGCCATTGCTACAACTGAACTTATTCGGATCCAATCTCTACTCAGTGAGCTTGGCCTTCCATCTACCTCACCCCTACCCTATGGTGTGATAATCTAGGAGCAACCTATCTTACTGCTAATCCCATCTTTCATGCTCGCACTAAGCATATCAAAATTGACTATCACTTTGTGCGTGAAAAGGTTGCTAAAAAGGGACTTGATGTACGGTTCATCTCCTCCAAGGATCAAGTTGCGGATGTTTTCACGAAGGGCTTAAGTGTTGCACGCTTTGCTTTTCTTCGCGACAAGTTGACCGTTCACAATGACCCACTCAACTTGCAGGGGCGTATTGAAGCAAGTTCTCATGGACCCAAGGACGTGATCCACGAGCCAACTAGCAATCCTCTAATTGAGGAAACATCTCCAACATAAATATTTCAATTACATATTTTATAGCAATCAGTCATTATGTTTGTAATCCTGTAATTGATGATATGTCTCTTACTATCTTTGTAATCCTCTAATTAAGGAAACGTTTTTTGAATTATATTATAAATACAAACACCAACCCAACAATATGGGTAAGAGTGATTCAACAATATTCTCTTCTTGTTAAGAAGAACATCCATGATCATGATTGGCATAATATGGTTTAACTATTCAAATTTTTCTAACTGTTTCTAATATGGAATTTTATCCAACTATAACACAAAACCAATCCCAAAATTGGCCATAATTGTTTCTAATATGGAATTTTATCCAACTATAACACAAAACCAATCCCAAAATTGACCATAAAACACATTAGAAGCAAGACAGTTTTAATGACCATCCTCCCCCTTCACTCTAGAGAAATTTGTATTCCTAAAGCAACTTGACAAATAGATAAAATAAACCCCACACACACGTCTGAATTGTTTTAAGGAAAATGTTACGCCCAGGCCAATTTTTAGCCTGAAACCCAGTCTCCACGTCAGCTGGAACTTTTTGAGGCGGGTGACGTGGCCGCCACGTAGACGGGGACTCGACTCGTAAAAGAAAATTTGGTTTGACGGGAAATTTTAGTTTGATTTTGAAATTCAAAATTTAAAATATGGGTGATGTGACAGTTGCTTTTTTGGGATGTGATGGTGGCTGACACAACTATCGAGTGCTTTATTTTATCGATATACGTATTTACGTCAGGTCTGATATGCTGGACTTATCAGCGCATATGCGTCAATAACTTTTCAAGAAAATCGATGCTCTCATTTTTTGTCACAGAAATCTCTCACATCCCTCACTCATTCTCATTTTTTCTCACAAAATCTCTCTCTCTCTCTCCCTCCTAAGTCCCACCCCTGTAAACTCTTTGCCTCCCTCAACCTCTCTCTCTCTCTCTCTCCGTCTTCCTGAATCTCTCTCTCTCTTTCGTTTGTTGGTGTCCGTCGACACCATTGCGTGAGTCAAGCATGACCTCCTTCTCCCCCACTCAACTTTCTATGGGTTGTTTTCGACGACGGCGTCGCCTCTACCTCGTCTATCTATTTTTTTTCTATTTTTTGTAATTTTTATATCGATAAAAAAAATCGTCATGCTAGTTTTATTTAGTTAGGAATTTTGTTTTCACCTCTTTTTTTCAGTTAAGAATTTTTAAATATAAAAAAAGTCATGTTTTTTCGTCACCACCGTTCTTTTATTTAGTTATGGATTTTTAATTCTGAAAGAAATCAACATGTGTTTTCGCATTCAACGCTCTTTTGTTGAGTTAAGAATTTTTAATTCAAAAAAATCGGCATGCTAGGCTTATTTAATGTTGTTTTATTCATAACGTGCATAGTTCTTTGCTTCTCTAGAAGTACATGTATTTTCCTTTTTCGTATTATTATTATTTGCTACAATGGAAGCATACGCTTTTGGTTCAACGCATATGCTCTGTTGGAAGAGCATATGCAGTCATTATTTTTTACAATATTGTTATATGCTTTTGTTCTGAGCATATGCTTCTTTGGAAGAGCATGTGTTATTAATGTTCAATTTGAGTTGCACACAGATATAGATTAATGTAAGATTTGTAGTCATGTATTTGCAGTCCCGATGCAAATAAATCACTGTACCTTTTATTACACGTATCTCTGTTGAAAAAACTAATATACCTCGTTTAGTTGTGCAGCGTTGAAAGTTGATATCATGTCCGTAAAAAGATCACACAAAAACTTGGAGAGGGCTAGTGGAGTAGAGGCCTATGAGGGAAAATGATACTTCACTAGTTGCGATCGCTTTGAACATGTGTGTATAATTTAATTTCTGTCTCTGCTTGCATTATTTGGAATGTAAGAATTGAAATGAGGTATATCCATGGTTTATTGAAGCACATATATTATTAATTTTCACATGATTGTCTTGTTTAGGCATTTAGAATGGTATGAGATCATTAAATTGGTATATGCTTTGTTTATCAACGCATATACCTTATTATTATTATTTTTCGTATGACTGTTATTCGGCTATGTTGTTGAATGAACATATTTAATGAGGCATATGCGTTTTTAATTTATCGACGCACATAACATATATTCATGTTTTGTCTGCTTGTCTTGTTCGAATATGTTGTGGTATGTACATCAGGCAATTCAGCATATGCTAAGTGAAGAAATCTACAAATCGTTGGTGTTTACTGTGGTAAACTTGCTGAAGGAAATAATATTGAATTATGCAAAGGTTTGACCAATCAACGCTCACTTAAAGATCGCAAAACAAGTCGAAGACATGGTGTTCATAAGTTCCAAGGTCGCATCTACGATTCTGGTGGATCAAGGTTCTCTAATGTAGCATAGATGTTTTGCGCATCTTGTTTGAACAATTTTTTTGTGTCCTTTTTATGTGGTGTAATTGTTTATTTCAACACATTCTCTTCTCTGTGTTTGATGTTGTTAAATTGTATTACCGCACTTTTCTCTTTTTTTAATGTTATTGGTTTGAACAATTACCATGTTTAATGGAAGCATATGCCTACTTGTATAAATCATACATATAGTATGTCCGTGAATGTATGTTAAATTATGTTTTTTGAACACTTGATTTATCTGTTTGGATGTTCATTCAAAGCATTGTTCTTATTGATAATGGACAGGGAGAAGAAGACATTCAAAGTATACAATTAGTTGAGTGGGGAAATCTACGAATCATTGACGTTTACTGTGGTAAACTTGCTGAAGAAAACGATATTGAATTATGCAAAAGTTTGGCCGATCAACACTCACCAAGAGATTCCAAAACAAGACAAAGACATGGTATTCATGAGTTCCAAGGTCGCGTCTACGATTCCAGCAGATCGGGGTTCTCTAATGTAGCAGAGATGTTTTGCGCATCTTGTTTGAATAATTTTTTGTTTTTTTATGTGGTGTAATTGTTTATTTGAACAACACATTCTCCTCTCTGTGTTTGATGTTGTTAAATTGTGTTACAACACTTTCCTCTTTTTTTTTTATTGTTGTTGGGTTTGAACAATTACTCTGTTGAACGGAAGCATATGCTACTTGTATAAATCACACATATAGTCTGTCCATGAATGTATGTTAAGTTATATTTTTTGAACACTTGATTTATCTTTTTGGATGCTGCTTATGTTTTATTTCCAGTTCTCTCATAATATACATTCTTTATAATTATTTCTCAATAGTCCAGTACATGAGGGTAGCATATAAGTTTTTGAATGAGTATATGCGTCAATAAAGCAAGTATATATCAAGTCAATCAAATTATGGTTAACTGAACATTTATTTTCAACCTAAATTATAGGACATTTAAAATGTTAATACATCATGTCCAGTTTCGAATAGAAAAACATTATAACTATGAAGAACATTCACAAAATGTTTGACTATGATGCCATCCATCTCTCAAATTCCCCTTCCATATAAGTCGATTGTGATGTGAACTGAGAATACTGCTGTGAACTTGGTGTTGGTGATATGCAATTTGTAGGCATAACCTATCTGGGATGCTTCTCCTGTTGCTGATTCGATCCTTAATTTTTCTGAGATCATATCAATAAAGCAAATAGACTAATAAAAATCCGTAAAAGTTTATCGATGCATATACGCCCTTATAGTGGATATGTACTGAGTACAAATAATCATATACTTACATTTTTCTGGTTGTTGATGGCAACTTCACACCATGAAACCTTTCACTTAGTTTTGGGTGACTCTTCGATTGCGTAATAAGAGGCTAGTGCTTGCTTTACTTTCACTATTTCTCTTCATGTACTTCATTTCCTTGAACATGAAAAAATAACTAATTTCAGGTCACTTTCGGAAGTGAACTTTCTTCCTATCTTAGTGACACCAAAACCACTGCGGAAAATAAAAGCCTTATATTGAGAATACGCTTCATCAATGGAGTCAAACTTAATCCCAACAATTAATTCATAACATTTAATATCATCAGTCTTTTCATTGGGATTCATTGTTTCTTCACGTTGAAATTCGGCATTCAGTCCTACGTATTCCAAATCATTAAGGTCCATTGTATCCATGATGACCTGCATGTTTAATAGCGTATATGCATCGATAAATAAAGTATGTACTCGAATAAACATTAAATATATGCTTTCATTTTTAGGATATGTATACAACAGCAAATGAAAAGAGAGCACAAGCTTCTTGGTCTGTACTCAAAGCTCGTATATACTCTCCTGAAAAAAGTATATGCAACTTAACAAGACATATATGCTTTCGATGCAAATATTCATTTATTACATGAAAATGTATATAATCGACAACGATGCAGATACCTTGTTCTCCCAGATACCCTACTTTACTAGATCTCCAACTTTGCAAAAAAAAGATGAGAATGAGAAGATTCTCCAATGTTGCAAACAAAAAGAGAAAATGTAGCAAAAAAAAACAACACTGTATATTATTCCTCGTCAGTGTATTCTGTTTTATAGGAGAGAGAAGAAAGTTATTTATTGTGAGAGAGAGAGAGAACTAAAAAGGGGTTAAAGAGGGACCAAATATTTGGGCGGGAACATTTGGGGGGGGGGGGGGAAATTTGGGGTAGGTAATTAAAATAATGGTTTTCAGGTGGGGGGAGGGGCTGGAAACAGAGAAAGTTGACGTGGAAGGGGGTGCTGACATGGAGACTGGATATTAAGCTGGAAAGAGACCTGGGTGTAACAACACCCTTGTTTTAAAATGCCTTCCTTATTTATCTAGGCCTCAAAAGATCATTTTCTTTTGAATAATATTATGGCCAGTGCACATGTTTGAGTTTTTAAAAATAATAAATCTCATTAAAAAGATATGTATTTTTATAAAAAAATTTATATACTTTTATGATGTATTGCATGAACTCATTGAATAAAAATATAAAACATTGCTGGTCATTGAGTTATAGAGTGTGACTGTCCCCACGACTGTGTAACAGCGCTCATTTCCGTGTCAGAAAATGTTTACATTGAGTCCAGGAATTCCAGACTCAAATTGAATTAGGATCATCTGATCCAACCTGCTTAAATGAAATTATATATCCTACCAACAAAGTTCAATCTCCAGTCCCCAGTGACAATAGCACAACGGTTCATGGCTTGCCTGGTTAAAGGGAAGGTCTTGAATTCGAGTATTGACGTTGACTTGCCCATCTGTTTGTTGGCGATTATTCGAAAGAATTTTCCATGGGACCCGGACAAACAGACCGAGGTAGCTTTCCCAACTCGACCATAAGATCAGCCATGAGGGGTCCCTCCGATATATATAAAAAAAAAGTTCATTCTCTAAAAAGGAAACCATCAATTAATTTGAAATCAACCACAGCATTTTAACAGTAACCTTGAAAAAAAGATGCAACGTATTTCAAACCAGACAGCGGAGCTCAACAACATATATCAGGAGTAGGAAACTCTCCTATGCCTGATTTAGAGTTCATTCATTGTTTCCAGAGGGATAAAAACCAACATAAATGTTTTGGCAGAGGAGGGCTTATATATTACATGATCAAACACTCCATTTAAAACTGGATATTCCAAGTTTTCATGCGAAGAAGAAGAGAATCATTTTCCAGCAGCCCCACCACCACCAAAGAGATAACCAAGGGATGAGCCACCACCAGGGGCCGAGTGCACCTTTGTTGAAGGCCGGTCCTGCAGCAATGAAAGCAAACAAAAAGTCATATTATATTCAATAGAGATCAATATGAAACAATGTATCAGTAGTATACTTATCAAAGAAGAGGAAATATTTCATGAGTTGTGCACATTTCATAACCAAGCAAAAAAAAAAAAACATTTCATAGAATTATATGCATACACCATCTTTCATTGCTGATTTGAATAGTAAGCACACCATCCAATGTCAGGTATCCAGAGTAACCAATCACTCTATAATGGATGGGGGATCTCTAAGGCTCCCTTTATGGAGGGTTAACGGTGTTTGGAATGGATGGAGAAAGAATTCACATCTATTATCTTCTTACACAGTTGCAATGAAGAATCATGGCAATCAAATCAATGCACTTTTCAAATATTGCAAATTACTAAAGAAAAGTTTCAATGTCAAGCTAAACATTGAAGCAGGTAACACGTGGGAGTGTGTGTCTTCAGTCTAACGTCCCAACTATATATTTTTCAGAAAAATAAAAGAAAACATCACAACTGTATAATGAAATACCGACCAAAAAAAAAACTGTATAATGAAATATAGAGTTCCACAGGAGTGTCTTACTGTTATGAAGTTCCCACTGTTCTGGCCATCAGCGCGGAAGTAGTTGTTAGAAGTTTTTCCATGGATGCCTGCAGGAATCTGCTTGGCGTTGTCCACTGGTGCAGGCTTTGGTGCAGGTGGAGAGGGTTCAGTGGGAGAAGGAGCAGCAGCAGCAGGTTTGGGGGCCTCTCCACTCCCAAACAGGTAGCCCAAGGAACTCTGGCCACCTCCACTGCTTACTCCACGACCCATAGTCTCCTTTTCTCTGCCAAAAATTAAGCCTCACTCTGATTAATTGTGGGTGCATTTTACATAAAGCAAAATGACAAGCACGTGCAAGAAAGAGTCTAATCCCAAAAGAGTTCAACTGATATATAAACCAACATAGAATCAAATGAATTTGTAAGATCAGTTCACTAACAGAAGAAGGGAATTAATATGGTTAGAGCATACACATGAAATGTAAAACAAATATAAGGAAGAACGAGGAACGAGCCACAGTATGAACTGGTATATCACAATTGTTTATAACAAAACATTCCTGACCCATTAATCCTTATAAATCGACTAGCATTCTACTCCACAGGATAGTTCCCGCTCCAAGCATGCCCCCAAAATGCCTTGCCCATTCTCCCACCAATGGAAAGTCAGTTTTATCAAGTGAGCATTATTTCTTAGTAAGACCTGCTTCATTTCTTACAAATACCCCATAGACCCAGTACAAGGAATGCATTTCACACAACCACACAAACCAACATCTTCGATTTAAGGTCTAATTTCCTTATCTGCAAAATCAAGCTCTTAAGCATAGCAGTCCTAGTTTCACAACAACAAAAATAAATAAATCAAATGAGCACACACAATTCAAGTAGACATTTTTCTGGTATGAAACCAACAAAGAAAAACATTTTCATCATCATGTGGGAGTTGAAGTTGGTGAATTAACATTGAATTGGTTATACATTGGAGCTGATACCTATAACAAACATAATACATCGTTATTCATTTTAAGAAAAGGGGGGTATTTGGTGAACTAACATTATCATAATCATAACAAACCACACATCAAAGCAATCCCACAAAATTTGGCATATTCCATGAAATGGTCTTCCACAGATCAGATCAAACATACTTCAAGATCAATTACCAAAACATACTATACAAAATCAAAATTTTGTGAGATTTCAAGCGATTAATCCTAACCAAACGCAGTTACGCAACCGATCCACAAAATAGCAGAGAAACATCAGGTCACAAAAGTGAACGCCAAAACCAAGCGGAAACCACAACAGATCCATGATCGTAACCCTAATCGATTTTCACGATTCCACAACACATTCAACGAAACGGGACTCAAATCAAATAACAAACACAGATCCAGATATAGAAACGGAGAACTAATGATTTATTACCTTGATTACTCGACGAGAAGCCGAAGATTCCCTCTCGAATGAGAGCGAGAGAGAGAAAGTGAAGAAGAACAAATGGAGTCTTTGTCGAAATGCGAGTGATTTGTAAGTTTTTCAGCGGTATTTATAGTGTTTGACAAAGTCAATCCTGTGATGTGCTTCTGTAGGGCCGGGCCCGCTTGTGTCTGTGATTTTTATTTCGAAATGAAAAACTCGGTAGCACTGAAACGTTTCTTATGACAGAGCCGCATCCGAAACCAAATACAAATGGGTTTGGTCTGAGTTCAGGTTCATAACCTAAAGAGCTCCGTTACACAGTTTGCAGTCTTATATAACGTAATACATACTACATAATTATAGTGTATATTTTTCAATTGTATACGAACTCAAATTTTTTTCATTTTTTTATCATGAAAAAAACACATTAATGTATCTCAGTATATACTTCATTTTATATAACAGTATACACTTCAAAGGGTGAGTGTATGATTTTTTTATAAAAGAAAAAATGAATGAACCATGAAAAAAACACATTAACGTATCTCAGTATATACTTCATTTTATATAACAGTATACACTTCAAAGGGTGAGTGTATGATTTTTTATAAAAAAAAAAGGAATGAACTGCAATTGACTGCAATGGGATCTACATGTATCTTTTTCCATATCTAAAATATAAAAGTGTTTATTTAAATTCAATCTGATTTGACATTCGAATCCAAAAAATCAACTTGAATACAATCCATTGGGTATTAGTTTAGAGTCCCTGTTGATTCAAGGTAGGGGTAGATTTGAATTTCATTCTAATTGGGTCGGTTCGAATTGAAGTTTAGTTAGGTTCATGATTCATCGTAATATTTTTTTCTGAACATTTTAATATAAGAAAGAATAGTGATCACTTGGGGTTTAAACCCATAATTTAATTATTAATGATAAAATTTACAAGTAGGAGATCATGAGTTCGAGTTCAAATATTTTTACATAACAAAAAAGGAAAGGGATCACTCCCTCGTACGTAAAGAAAATGATGAAGTTGCTAGATTTTAGAACAAAAATAAATTAACTCTTTCTATTTCATTTCACAAATTAGAATATGGACTGAACTTTTCAATTTATTGTTCTGCTCGCTTGTTAGTTTCTTGTTAAAGCTCACCCATGTTTCAGGTTAAATTTTTTTTTTTATTGTTTTCTGCTGGACAAGGATAATCCAACCCGTTATGTTAAACCTAACTCGTATTAGTAGATTATAAGATCAACACAATCTGTATAATTTTTCTAAAAAAATGCAATCTTTATAATTTCAACGCCCTGCTTTGGATGATCACAGCTGTTTGTTTTATGAAAACTACATCGGACGGTTGAGAATATGTAGTTTTATCATCCGTCCGATGATATTTGACGGTTAGGATATGTTGCCCAGAGACACATTCGTACAGTCGAGTTTTCCTTTTAAAATTTGACAGCAGTTTACCTTATTTTAAATAAGAGATGGTCGCAGGTCACATCACACACGTCCAATGTAACGACGGACTGTCGGTCACTCATCATCAACCGTTGATGATGTTCCCTATCCAACCAGATAGTTCAGTCGAAATACATGGGCTTCTCCACTTGTGGACTTCAACATCTCCAAAAACCTTCTCGATGTTTCTTTAAAGAGTGTTGTTACACTCAGTTTACATCATCAATATTTTTTCAGACCCCATTTAAGATTGTCCATGTGTTTTTTTTTAAATGCCACATCAACTCATGAAAACTGCTCATCAAAATTTTTTCCTCAAAAATTGCCGCTATTTTTTTTTGTAACCCTTTTTTTAACATTTTCATTGTCATCTTTTTTTTATTTTCATTTATTATCTTTGTTTCTCCTCTCTATCTCTCTCTCTCATCAATGACAACCACCATAGACCAACTACTGAAGGGGGTGATAGAGAGGTACCAGTGAAGGGAGTGATAGAGAGATACCACATGGAGCTCGACCGTGCTGTCCCCACCGCCAGTGGCAGAGCCACCATAGGACCAGGAGGGGCATGTGCCCCCACTGGATTTTTTTAATTTATTTTCATGTCCTTTTAATTTTTTTTAGGTCCTTTTAATTTTTTGTAGTAAGTTAATTTTAATTAAGGTCCATAGTTCATAGGCCCCACCACCTACATATGAAATTATCTAAACAACAATCACTCACAACTAAAAAAATAAAAATAAAACAATCATCTATTATACATCTGGACCATCCAATTGTATGGTGTGCACTCACCCCTTCTTTTAATTAACCCTCCCCCCTCCACATAACACAAAAGTCATTTTGAACTCTCATTTTTCATTTACCCCCAAGCTTCTTTCTATCCATATCCCACAACAGCTATGGAGGTATGGATTCCGCTTCTCAGCGTCCTCACCTAGGTGTCCATCTTGAAAAAAATAAATTTTTGAATATTTTTTTTTATATATATAACTCAACTGTTCCTCCATCAATACTTTGAAGGTATACAATTTTTTCCTTTTACCTTGTTATCATTGTTACTAATTTATTTAAAGTTTAAAATATTTGTGTAAATATATAAAATAATCAAATCATTCAATATATTTAGAATATGAAACCTCGTCAATGTCAAATTAAAAGGTATGTATTGCTTATTAGATTTATGTTTTGACATTTTTTTTTATGAATTATCAATATGAAATATGACATATCGTTTTAAAATATGATAATTATTTTTTATAATTATTCAGTGATATGTTTTATATTAATGTCTGTATTTCATTTTAAATATATTTTTAATCTATGCCATTGAAATAAAAAAAACATAATGATATAATTTTAAAAAATATTTATATAAGTCACATTAGACCCCCCCTTTATAAAAATCCTGGCTCCGCCACTATCAACTGCCATCCGTTTCGACACTCGTCGACATGAAATCTCAGTTCTCCTCAACCCCGCAATCCGATCCGACGACGTTGAGCGTCATCATACTACTATTCATTGATGAGCTCTTGTTGCAAATGGTGATCACAGCCTGTTTGATGAAATGCGTGAGTAGAATTGTCGGTGTTAATAATGCGTTTGTTTATTGTAGATGGATGCGCAGGAGGTGCTGATTGAGGAGATGGAGAACATGTTGGACGTGGCAGAGACGTTGGTGGTGGAGAAGGAGTTGAGGGTGACGCGGTCCCTATTGGAGCTCCCCGTCTGGGGGTCTTTGAGAGACTTCGTCGCTGCTCTAGCTAATGATGGTGAAGACGATGATTTAGATTGATTGAGGTTATGATGGGTCTTTTGTAGATGTGTTACTGTTTGTTTAACAAATGAAATTAAATTTTTTTATCTATGATTGTTATCAGTGTTTGCTTTTTTTTTGCGTGTTGGCGTTCTTGCTGTTTGAATTTGCGTGTGATACGTGAGTTTTTTCATTCCATTGGATCTTTTTTGTTATTAAAGGATAATAAAAATTAATGAAGTATATACCTGGTCTAAAGAGGTATATACTTATATAAGGTGGTATATAACTCATTAGATGACAAATAAAGTATTTGAGACTTGGGACTATAAAAAGAATTTTATATAAAATCGTACCCGCATCCAGAATCACAGACATGTTGTCAAATCAATATCAAATTTCGTGCACATTAGATATAAATAAATAACACTAGAAGAAAGGAAATCAGTAACGAACGAATAATCCGTAAGCCGTATATACTAGCCTAATATAAGTATATAGCAGTTCAATAAGGTATATGAGTATATAGCACGAACTTTATTTTTAATTAGATACATATTTAGACGAATTTTTGAATATGTAAACATTATTTTCAAAGATACAAGATAAAATTAAAAACAATTGAAACACCAAGACATTGAATGGAAAACAACGATTTATGAAATGATGGTATATAGGACATTGGAGGGTATATAGGACTATGTTTTAGATTGAGAAAAAAATTGAGTGTAACAACACTCGTTGGTTATTTATAAGAAGTTGACTTATTGTTTCTAACTTGGCGTGAATATTTCTTCAAGTTTTGTAAAGTGATATTATACATTCTAGGCATATACGTAACTTAGCAAAGCATATACCTCATCCCACAAGTATATAACATAAACAACAATCACATCACACAATAATTATTAAATAAAATAATCACATCATAATATAACGCAATAAAAAACATCACGTATATGACAGTCAAAACATGGTTAAATAAACATTAACCAAAACTGTATCATTTACTTGTTTAGATTTTACAAAATTCATCACCCATAAATCTAGTGGTAATCATAGCACACATATAAGCCATATCATCCTTGGTGCAACAATGAAAACGAATATCAAGCATCCTGCAAGCAATCCAATGGTAGAGGAAGATGCCATAATCATGATCACCGGACTGTTGTGGAGCAAGGACATCGAGAAAGTGGAGCCACCCCTCTGCTTCCTTTAACGTAGGGCCATCAAGTTATATATACCACCCAAATTAAAGTACATACTAGTTTTAAGGTGGTATATACCAGCATGGAAAATGTTACTCCCAGGTCGGTTTCCAGCCCGAAATCCAGCCTCCACGTCAGCTGGGCACTTTTTCAGGTGGATGACGTGGCTGCCACGTAGATTTCCACTCGGCTCGTAAAACCAAATTAGCTTTGGCGGGACTTTCTGGGTTTGATTTTGAATTCGAAATTCAAAAAGTAAGTGATGTGATGGAAGCTAGTTCGAGATGTGACGGCGGCTGACACCACAATCGAGGTGTATTCATTTATGGTCCGATATGCTACATTTAACAGAGGATATGCGTCGATAAACAATTCACAGAAATCGAGGTATACTTTGTTTCACACTCTGTTATAGAAATCTTTGTCTTACACATTTATCCCCCTGACTTTTTCCTCTCTCACTGTCTATCTCCCTCTCTCCCCCCTCCCTCCCTTGTAAACTTAACTCTTCACTCTCTCTCTCTCTCTCTCTCTCACCCTTTCTTTTATTCGTTTGATGGTGTCCGTCGACGTCTTTTGGATGAGTCAAGCATGATCCCCTTCTCCCCCACTCGAATCGGCTTGGTTTTTTTGAACGACGGCGTCGCCTCAACCGCCTATATCTACTTTTTTTTCATTTTGAAATGTTTAGATCTTTTAAAAATCACCATACCAGGTTTAGTTAGAAATTGCAGCTTTACCTCTTTTTTTTCGTTTAGAATTTTTAAATCTGAAAAAAAATCAACTTTTCATCTCCACCGCTGTTTTATTCAGTTCATCATTTTTAATTCTAAAAAAAAAATCAACATGTTTTTTCACCTCCACCGCTCTTCTATTTAGTTAGGAATTTGAATTTAGAAAAAAAAATCATTATGTTTTTTCACCTCCAACGCTCCTTCACCCAATTAGAAATTTTTAATTCTGAAAAAAAAAATCATTGTAGAGCTTATTGAATGCTTGTCTGTTCATAACATGCATGTTTCTTTGCTTCCGTCGAAGTACCTGTGTTTCCCTTTTCATAGTATTGTTATGTGCAATAATCGAAGCATATGCGTTGTTTTCAGCGCATATGCTCCGTTAAGAGCATGCACAATCATTATTTCTTATAATATTCTTATATGCTTCAGTTTCAGAGCATATGCTTTGTTAATAGAGCATTCACAATATTATATTTAATTTGAGTTGCACAAATGTACATATTGATTTGACATTTACAGTCATCATGTATTTAGAGTCCCGATGCAAGTAAATCCCTGTAAATTTATTACCCATATCTTTGTTGAAAAGACTAATATGCGCCTCTTTAACTGTGCAACATTGAAAGTTGTTGAGGGCATTTTCGTCCATGTCATGTAAATAAACTTTAAAATCACCCTAATCGAAGCATATGTTACTGTAAATTAATTCATCCATGCGACCGTCCATTTCTTCTCCTTTAAATCCAATCGTTTGTTCTCCTTTAAAACCCCACGAATCCATTCTCTTATAAAAAAAATTCATCTCCTCATCCAGTCCATCTCTCTTAATACCCCTTTCAATCGTCCATTTCTCCTCTCTCAAAACAACCTCGAATCGAAACCCTATTCAATCATACACAATGGAAGGTAGAGCCACGGCCGAACCAAAGGTATCTTTATACGATTTTCTAAATTTGTTGGGATATATGGTGAATTTATTTTAAATGTCTTACTATGACTGTTGCTGTATGTATAGGCAATACTCAAAAATTTCAAGAATCATTCAAAACCACTCGCAACCAGGTGTAATAGCACAAGGTTGGTGGAATTGATGACATATTTGAAGTTGAAGGAGAAACCAAAGCATCTGGAGATGATAAGGCGTACACCGTTCGGAGGTTTCGTCGATATCCCTTCCTTCCCATCAGAAAAGTGTCTCCTAGAGACCATTCTGAGTTATTGGGTTCCTGGAAGGGAAGTTTTCCAGATTCGTGGGAAGACCATCTGTTTTACCCCCGAAGATGTGACAGTAATCTTAGGCCTATCCACCAGAGGCCAAGAATTGGTTGAAGGAGGGAAGACCCCTTCATCCATGTTTTTTAAAGAGCATTTCACATCACTAAATGTGAAGTACCCCTCCGCCCCTGCTATTGAAAACCGCATGAAAGTTTTGGTTGCCAAGGATGACGAGAAGTCTATAAAGGACTTTTGTTCTTTATTTTTATTGCATTTATTTGTAACTTTTTTGTTCTGCAAATCAAATTCGACTTGTCCAATGGAGTTGGTGGACGTTGTAGCCGACATTGACAATCTGCATCGATATGCATGGGCGAAAGCTGTGCATAGTGATATCATGAAGTCCGTTAGAAGATCCCACAAAAACTTGGTGAGGGTTGGTGGAGTAGAAGCCTGTGAGGGAAAATGATACTTCACTGGATGTGTCATCGCCTTGAATGTGAGTTTTTTTTTACAATGTTGTGGTATGTACTTCATTGAATATGCATATCCTTTGATTATCGGCGCACATGACGTATTATCATGTTTTTTGTGTTTGTTTTGTTTGGTTATCTTCAGAGAGACATGTGTTACTTATCGACGCACATAACTTATAATCATGTTTTGAGTGCTTATATATGTGGTTATGTTGTTGTATATACATCATTGAATCGGCACATTGCTTATACTCATGTTTTTTGTGCTTCTTTATTTATCTGTGCCGTGGTACGTCCTTAGTCAACGAGGCATATGTTTTGCTTATCGACGCACATTACTTATACTTAGGTTCTTGGTGCTTGTCTATTTAATTATGTTGTGGTATGTACTTTATTGAATGAGGCATATGTGTTTCTTATCGACGCACATTATTGATACTCAGGTTTTAGGTGCTTATCTATTTACTTGTGCTGTGGTATGTACTTCATTAAATAGTCATATGCTTTGACTATCGACGCACATGACTTATATAATGTTTTTTGTGTTTATCTGTTTACCTATGTTGTAGTATGTACTTCATTGGATTAGGCATATGCTTGTAATCAGGGCATAACTTGTAATCAGGTTTTGTGTGATTTACTATATATATATATATATATATATTAATTTGTTTTGGGATAATGTTACATTGTCTTGTAGGTTTGGTTTTACGAGCATGTTGAAATTGCAACCCCAGTGTTAGGATGGCCTAGGATAAACAAATGGGTTAAGTTGGGTTGTAGGAGGAGGCATACTCATTCACGCCTTGTCAATGCAATTGACCTGGACGATATACATGAAAGGCTGACCTTCCTTCCTGAAGAAATGCATTTGTTGCCTGAAAATGTAGAAGAGACTTACGAGCAAGGTGAACCTTTAGAGGTTAAGACCCAAAATATTATCATTTCAGTTCCTCAAGGTTTCAAATCGACAGAGGAGTTGTCTGTAGCCTTTCAGAATGCCATAAAGATAATGCCTCCCATGGAGCCCACCCCCTCCACAACTCCCTCAAAAACAACAACAAAGAAGGCCTCTGATAACAAAGAGATTCAAAAGAATAAGGTAGGGAAGAAGAAGGTCAGGCTAGATGAGACAAGGTTCGAGAAAAAGAAGAATGTCCAGAAGGATGAATTTGTGCGTAAGGCTGAGGAGGATAAGAAAATTTTTAGGGGAAAGATGAAAAAGGCATTGGAGGAAACAGTGAAGAAAGTTGAGGAGAGGTCTTTAATGGGAAAGAGGATGAAGCAGGTGGAGGAGGAAGTGAATAAAGTTGAGGAAGATGATGTATCAGTGTTGGAGTCGAAGCAACAATTGGCAAAGAAACAATCGGTGAGGCAACAATTGGGGAAGCAAATTGTTACAGGACGACGATCATTGCGTTTGAGAAGCGGGCTTCTAACAAGATCTACAGGTAATCGTGAATGAATAAAATGCATTTGTGAAATACACAAATTCCTATGTTTGTCTATGATATGCTCTATAACTTTATGACCTGTTGTTTTGCAGCTGCTTTGTTATCAAAGCCTAAATCATCTGATGATGCAATGACTCTGAAAAATCACACATTAAGGGAACAACTGGAGCAGTAAGTAAACGAAGACCGGTGGCAGCAACAGAAGAAGGTAAACCATTGTATCTCATTTAAATACTTTTACATTGTATATACGTTGTCTAAGTAAGCATATGCGTTAATAGTGGTTGTTTGTTATGTCCCTCATATTAGAGCCTAAAAAGGGAAAAAAACAATCAACAACAGTGGCACTAGCAACAAAGACAGAAGCAAGACCGGTGGCAGATGCAGATGAAGGTAAAACATTGTATCTCATTTAAATATTTTTACATTATATATATGTTGTATAAGGTAGCATATGCATTGATAGTGGTTATTTGCTATGTCCCTCATATTAGAACAAAAAAAAAGAAAAAAACAATCAACAATAGTGGCAGGAGCAACAAAGACAGTACCAAGAAGGAAAACAAGAACAAAAGCAACAAACCAATAACCGAAGCAGCAACAGTCATAGAGGTAACAACAAAGTCAATGACAGACACAGTGCCAATAGTAGAAGAAGAAAATCCAGAAGCAACAACATTTGAATTAGCAATGGTAGAGATAATAGAGGAAACAGATGCAGCGATGATGGAGACAATGGAAAAAACAGAAGCAATGACCACATTAGCAACATACAAAGAACTGGTACCAATACCAGAGATAGGTTCAATTGAGAGAGGTGTTAAGAATCGTGTTCGAAAGGGCCAACAAGCTGGCAACATTGTGGAAGAGGTTCCCAGTCAACACTTGCCCGAGAAAAATGAAAGATATGACTGAAGGGGAACAATTGAATTATGTATTGAATGTATCTATTGTCGAGGCTGAGAAGTTACAAAAAATATACAAAGAGCCCACCGACGAATTGAAAATGGTATGAGACAATTGCTTCCCATGTAGGTTGATTCTATAATTGTAGAAGTTTCATTAACTTAGTTGTTGTTACTGTGTTGTAGAATTTTCCAGGGAAAGAGAGATGCAGTGTGGTGCAGAGGGTTTTAATTGAGAGCTTTCTAAATCTAGTTGTCATGGATAGGTATGCCCTCTAGTAAAGACTCTCGTATATTCTAAAATTGACTGTGAATGGATTTTAACAAAAAAAAATATTTCGTACAGTACGAAAATATGGGAGAGGTCCATGTGGCCATGGGAAAATCACTTCTTCATCACAAGACGCCAATTGCTCGAGGTGATAGGGAACGATTGGCTATCAGAGGAGGTATATGTTTCCCTATTAGGGTTTATGCGCTTAAATTAATATATGCCTAGTTTAACGAAGCATATACACACTTGTAGGTAATTGATGGTTATTCAAGCATTGTTTCTGGTGTATTACTGCCCAACACCATGATGAGGCCGATTCTATATGTGTCTGCAACCTTCAATGTATATTCTCTTACATCCTTTTATCATTTTATTTGAAAAATGTTTACATTCAAAATTGTTTGTGTTCTTCTCTTTTTTACTACAGCAATATTTTAGGCAAGGTATGGATGGAGCAATGAAGTTTTTCAATACATTTGCGTGGCTGGGTGATGCATGCAGAGATGCAAAGGGGATGATTATATTTCCTCTTTTTCATTCAAAGCACTGGTTCTTACTGATAGTGGACAAGGAGAAGAAGTCATTCGAAGTATATAATTCGCTGAGTGAAGAAATCTACGAATCATGGGCGTCTATTGTGGTAAATTTGCTGATGCAAACAACACTAGTCTTTGCAAAGGATTGGCCGATCAACTTACACCCAGAGATCCCAAAACAAGTCGGAGGTCAGGATTGCGGTCTGTTTGTATTGCACTGGATCCAGTGCGTTTATGAAGGCACAGAGTTTCATTTCAAAACGCTTGAAGACATGGCATTTATGCGTGCTAAGGTCGCTTCTACGATTCTTGGAGATGAGGGTTCTCTAATGTAGCAAAGATGTTTTGAGCGTCTTCTTTGAACAATTTCTTGTGTCATTTTCATGTGGTTAAGTTGTGTTGATATGGATTGCTTCTCTTTTGCATGTTGGTTTGAACAAAATGTGGTTAAGTTGTGTTGGTACAGATTCCTTCTCTTTTGGATGTCGTTGGTTCTACCTGAATGTATGTCTGGTTATGAATTTTTTCTTGGTCGGTATAAGTTTTGTTGCATTAGTATGTTCATAAAACCTTTATTCCGAATGCGTATTTATTGAGTGGATACTTGACATATCTGTTTGAATAAAAAAAACCCTAGAACGGACATCCATAAAATTTAGTATTTAAAGACACCCAATGTATGCGTTGATAATCTCGCATATACGTCTTTAAGGAGGTATATCCATGCATTAATATTGCACATACATAAGTGAATGTATGGAATGATAGAATGCTTGTATGTTGTATGTGCAATAGACACACTGACCATGTGATTTTTTGTTTTTTTTTCATCATTTTTTTCATGATAGTAATTTGGAATAAAATATATGCGCTTTTATTAGTGCATATACCATTTTACATACCATTTTTTTCATTTTCAGTCCTCTGATAACATACATTTCATTATTATTGTTTCACTATAGTCCAGTACTCTCAATAAATGAAGGGTAGCATATAAGTTCTTTACTAGGTATATGCATCTTTATAGTAGGTATATACTTTCACAATTAAAATATTGTTCAAGAATATTCATTTCCAACCAAACGAACCTTCTCTCAAATTCATGCTTGACTTTCATATCCAGTTTGGGGAAGCAAAACATTGTAAGTATTCAGAATATTCACAAAATGTTTGACTGTGATGCCATCCACCTCTCAAATTCATCTTCCATATAAGTCGATTGTGATGCGAATTGAGATTACTGTTGTGAACTTGGGGTTGGTTGTGTACAATTAATAGGCGTAACTTGTCTTATATGCTTCTCCTGTTGCTGTTTCGATCGTTGATTTTTCTGAGATCATATCAACAAATGAAAAAGACTAATAAAAATCCATAAAAGAAAATCCACGCATATACGCCTTTAATGAGTACAAAAAATTATATACTTACATTTTTCTGCTTGTTGACGGCAACTTCACACCGTGAAACTTTTCGCTTACTTTTTGGACAACCCTTCGATTGCGCAACGGGAGGATCCAATAATTTACCCACCATAGCATTGTCTGGTTCAGCTTGACTTACAGGAGCTTCACATTCAGCTGAGATATGAGCCACTGTTTTGGCTTTCATTTCATCGAATAAATTGCAACGAAAGGATATGAATCTGGAAAAGAACTCGCCATCTCAACAATCTGTTGGACACACCGTAATCCCAGGTTATACAGATGATCATAACCCATCGGAATGTTTACAATAGTTCCAATATTATTGGTGGCTGTCATTGAGTGAATTCTTTTGAAATCTTTTCTCCAACGACTCATAATGTACATGTCAGGTAATTCCGTCACGAATTCAGATCGAAGAATGCATAAAGCATGACGACACAAAATTCCTCGAAAGTCAAATGATCTACAAATGCAATTTACTTCTTCTGTTGCTTCATTGAACTGAACTTCAAAACGCAATTGTTTGTTCTCACCTTGATTGTTCTTGACTATCTCAATCACTTCATATGTTTTCAACCCATCAAGATTTCTGATGCAATTGTGATTCAGCTAGATTAGTTGCTTCAATTCATCTTGAAACTTCCTAAACATGTTTATCGTGTACAATTTCGACAGTTGTTCTTCCATCTTTAGTGGTGACATGAGTTGTGGGGTACCATGCAGTGAATGAAAATCCTCTAGAGCCTCTTTTTCATGCTTATTTCTCAATACACTCTCATATTGCTGAACGAATTGCTTCAAAGTAATTTTTGATGTGAGATAATCATCAAAGTAAGCATTCATGCCCTCACTCCGTTGTGTTGTTGACATACCTGCCCAAAACATATCCTTCACAAAGACAGGTATCCATCGATCTCGATCTTCATACAATGAACTCAGCCATGCATTATCCTCTAGACCATATTCTTCGATCATCTTGCTCCACCCAACTTCAAATTCATCAATACTCAAGCAATCATACACAAGATTGGAAAGAGCGTCCTTCACGGCCCTATACTCCTTCAACTGTGAAATAGTGAACTTCATTAAATGCATATACATCCATTATCAGCGCATATGCCTCGAAAAAGTGAAACTTAAAATAATAAGAGAGACAAACATTATTATGCTATTCACAAACATTTACCCTGATAGACAGTGCATGTTTGCTCATAACAACACATCTCTTCCAATGCATAAAATAAAAATGGACCTACATGTGTGGAAAAGCATCCATATGCGTTGATATATAGGTATATGCTATCATTAATTCGTCGAAAAATTACCTTGCTAAGTTTCTCTAGTACTTTCTTCAAAATATGCCACAGGCAAAGACGATGCCTGGTCATGGGAAACACCTCCTTAATACCACCACCAATTGATTTGCATTGATCTGTTATTATTGCATTGGGAGGTCGATTCCCCATACAAGCTAGCCAGGATTTGAATAGCCATATGTAGGTTTCTATAGTTTCATTTGCGAGTAAGCCACAACCAAGCAGAATTGACTGTCCGTGATGATTCACACCGACAAAAGGTGCAAAAGGCATAGCATACCTGTTTGTAAGATAAGTTGTGTCAAAGGAAACAACATCTCCAAATATTGGTAAGCCGCTCGACTACGACTGTCAGCCCAAAATACATTCTTCAACTTCCCATCTTCGTCTAAGTCAATCATATGGAAAAAATTTCCATTTAATTCTTATTGCTTGCTGAAATACTGGAGAAGAGCCTCAGCATCTCCTTCCCCGAGCTGGAGGTGCCTCAATTTTTGAAGATAATTTCGACAATCTTATTCGGTAAATGTAAGATTGTTGTACCCTCCCCCTTCATATGCTACGGCATCAAAAATCTTGCACGGTGGAACCCCAGCGGCATCATTGATAGCCAATTGATTCATAGCATGTGCGGTTAATGTCCGGTGGCATCTATGAAAGCGTGACAGCTTCGGATCCACCTCATGATTGTGTTCTAAAAGAAGGAGTTCCAATATCCATTTACCATCCCCGAATGTTTTAACTTGCATCTTAGCCTTGCAATTGGTCTTGCAAGTGGGCTTGAAACGGGATTGACAGAGGCTAGTGCTTGCTATACTTTCACTATTTCTCTTCCTATATTTCTCTTCCTTTGAACATGCAAAAATAACTATCTTCAAGTCACCTTCAGGAGTGAACTTTCTTCCTGTCTTAGTGACACCAAAACCACTGCGGAAAGCAAAAGCCTTATATCGAGAGTACGCTTCATCAAGGGAGTCAAAGTCCATTCCAATAATTAATTCTTCATTTGCTTCATAATATTTAATATCATCAGTTTTTCATTGGGATTCATTGTTTCTTCACGTTGAAAATCGACATTCAGTCCCACGTATTCTAAATCATTAAGGTCCATCGTATCCATGATGACCTGCATGTTTAATAGCGTATATGCATCGATAAACAAAGTATGTACTTGAATAAACATTAAATATATACTTTCGTTTTTAGGATATGTATACAATGGCCAATGAAAAGAGAGCACAAGCTTATTAGTCTGTACTCAAAACTCATATATACTCTTCTGAAAAAGTATATGCAACTTAACAAGGCATATATGCTTTCGATGCAAATATTCATTTATTACATGAAAATGTATATAATCGACAACGATGCAAATACCTTGTTCTCCCAGATACCCTACTTTACTGGATTTCGTGTTGCCTGGAATAACAAGATTCTCCAACTTTGCAGAAAAAAATGAGAATGAGAAGATTCTCCAACGTTGTAGACAAAAAGAGGAAATAATGTAGCAGAAAAAGAAAACAAAACAAGACTGTATACTATTCCTCGTCAATGTATTCTGTTTTAGAGGAGAGAGAGAAACATTATTTATTGTGAGAGAGAGGGAACCAAAAGGAGTCAAAAGGGGACCAAATACTTTGGGCGGGAACATTTGGGGGGAAAAAAATTTGGGGTAGGTGACTAAAATAAGGTTTTCTACGTGGAGGGGAGAGGCTGGAAAAGGTGGAAGCTGACGTGGAAGGGGGGGCTGACGTGGAGACTAGATACAAGGCTGGAAAGAGAACTGGGTGTAACAATACCCTACCCGCATTGGTCACCATAGTTATTTTGCTTGACCCAGAAGCAGATTTTGCTTCTACCTCATCAACCTTCTCTCCCTCCAACTCTGGAGGAACATTTCTAATACTAAAAAAAATTCCTTCAGTTTTCTTACTTGGCAGGACTCTTTTGAACGCTTTTGTAAATTCCTCCACTGAAGAAAACCCCGAAAGCATGAGAAGGCATGGGTAGATGGTGTATCATACAAGCACAAAATAAATATTAAATTACATGAAGTACCAATGTTTATGAACAATGAACATGGCTTATCCAACAAAAATACACTTTAAGATAAATTTTTTTTGAAATGGGAACAAAATTGATTTAAGATAAAAATATTTGAATAATGCAACCATATACTAAAAAAAATTAAAACATGGAAGAAATTTATTTCAGGTTAAAATATTTGATTTATGAAACCATTTGTTAAAAAAATTTTAAAACAAGGAAGAAAATTATTTTAGATTAAAACTATTGAAATAAGATTAAAATATTTATCATATGAAATCATACGCTAAAAAAGGGATAATATTTCGAATTTGAGTTCCTTCGCTATGAAGTCTCCTCTAGACAGCGAAAATTGGTGAAACTTGACGGGTTGAAGAGGAGAGTTTGTTACTTGAGAGTGGTAATGTAGAAGACGCCTTGAATATACTATGTGAAAGAGGTAAGAGACAACGTATAAAAAAGAAAATGTAAGAGATAAGAGATGGTGAGATGGAGGGCAGAGATAAGCAACAATGAGGCGAAAGAGGGAAGGTGCAAGAGAGAGAGAGATTGGGGGGGGGGGGGGGTAAGGGGGAGAGGGGGGGAGAGAGGGAGGGAGAGTGTATTTGTTTTGTGGAAGACGAAAAAATTTTAGTCAAAAGGGAGAGAGAACGTGTGTTTTGTGAAAAATGAAAGGAGAGAGAGAAAGTTGCATTGGAACTCGAAAAGAATCAGTGAATTCAGACAAATTGGTGGAACAAGGTATATACCACCATTATCAAAGTATATGCGCTTTGAAAGGTCGTATGTACTCGTCATATTTGGAACTGCGCTTCCAGAGTGCACGACGGGTCATGTGACGTTGTCAGAAACGTCTTTTCAACCATTTAATGTGGTGAGTGAATTCCTTTAATGCAGTGTCAGGGGTTCTTATTGACGGATTTTAAAATTTAAAATTTGAAACACTTATATGGGCCCGCCAAAGGAAAATGAAAACAAATCCTCGTCAGCCAACCTCGCCACGTCGGATCCTACATGGGGTCTGAGAAACTGATTGAGAAAACGATTGAGTGTAACATTTTCCTTCTTTAAAGGATAATGTTACATCCAGTCCCATATTCAGCCTCAATTCCAGTTTACATGTGTTTTGAATTTTAAAAAATAGTATACATTATCTAATGAGATACATGCTTTTATAAAAAATGAAGTATATACCCAAATGAATTGCATGGATGCATTTATAGAAAATGTAAAAAAATTCTTTCAAAGCATATGCCTTGTTAATGTAAGCATATGCGTCAATAGAAATTTATCGACGCATATAGGGCTGGAATTGGGGCTGAAAATGGATCTGGGTGTAACAACGCCCTTCTTTAAATTGTTGGGGGAAAAATGCTCTATATGACATGTAAAGAGTTTTTTTTTATAACTCCAAAATTATTCTCATTCTTACCATATCTTCATTCCAAATGACCAATTTACTTCGATTTATATCTATAAATTACAAGATGTCTAAATATCAAATGAATAAAAACATATTATAAAACTTTTCAAATATTGACTTGGAAAAAAATTTATTTAAATAAAAACTATTAATAATAAATAAAAATTAATTAAAAGTAAATTAAAAATTCAAAAACATGAAAAATAAATAAAAATTATTTATAATGAATAAAATTAATTATTATCGATGAATAAATTTTTTTCAAAAGTCCAAATACATGGGCTTCTCGGCTTCTGGCCTTACAAGCCTCGTTCAGTCTGATTTATTGGCAGAGTCACATAGAAGTATATTAGAATTTAGAACAAGTATTCCATTTGATATTGTATGTGTATAATTATTTAACTATTTTAAAGATGTATTATGTCAGTATTATGACTGTCAACCAAAGCAGATGTTACTTTACTCACCCTGTATAACTTTTGAAGACTCAAAAACCATTCAAAGGGTGCATGATTTGGAATGTGATGGATTCCACTATGATTAGCATCTATTCATGGAGGGTTGAATTTGAGCATTTACAAGCTAATAATGTGGACCATTGATATGTATCCTGTAAGAATAGTGCCTGAAACAAACTAGCTTGGAAAAAAGCTTTTATGCATCTCTTTGTTCCTTGACACGAATTTTAGGAGTCTATGGAATATGTGTTCTTTTTGGATTGTCTCGGATATGGTATAACCACAATGAATGAACATGATGAAATGATGAAAATGAAATCCTAATGGGGAGGAACCCAATTGACTGGACTAGAAAAAGTTTATTGTCACAATTAGTTAAGATGTTATATTTAGGAGGTGACGGTGATATTTATTTATAAATATCGTCATACTGAGAAGACACTGCATGACATGGCATATTGAAACTCCATTTTGATCTTGGTTTTTTTTTGGGGGCGGTTATTACCACCCCCTTTTACAAGAACCCCACCTTGTGAACCAACCCCCCCCCCCCCCCCCCCCCCCTAAATTATGTGAAAACCCATCCCACCCCTATATATATTCCCAATTGAGAAATTCCAAACCCACCCCTACAAATTTTCATCTCTTTCATTCATTCCCCTCCCTACCTCTCCATCATATCCACTCTCTGTCTGGCATTTTCACCCTCTTGAGTCCGCTAAGCACTCCTCGGCGGTCTTCACCTCTCCCCAATGACACCCCCCCCTCCCCCGTGCCACCTCTCCCAAGTTTCACCACCTTTCCCGGCTTCATCTCATCACTATCCATCATCCAAGTGAAAGGTTAAACCCTTCATTTTGTTCTTTGTTATTTTCATTGTTAGAATGTCAAATTTGTGTAACATTTATTTGTATATTTTTTACTATCTTAGAAACCCTAGTTTTTTTTTTTCAAACACAACCCTATTTTTATGTTTGTTTGTGAAATGGTTGATTAGAAATGGTTTGTTGAAGGAAATGTAATGTTTTTTGGTTGATGGAATGAGTGGCATTGGTTGTTGAAGGAGAGAAATTTAGGTTATTTGAAGATGATTTTGTGTATTGATTTTTTTTCTCATTAGGTAATTGAGAGTTGTGTCTAAAATCATTATGAATTGGAGGAGTAATGAATATAAATCTTAATGCATGGTAGTGGTTGGTTCAATGTATTGATTGGTTGAATGATTGTTGTTTGATAATTCAATGTGTACCATTAGTTGAATGATTCTTATTTGATAATTCTTGTTTCATTAATATTCTAGAAAATTTGGTGATCGGATAGAATATTATCCCTCCATCCTCTTTTAGCATGATTTATTTTTTAGCATATGTATGAGTGCTAATTTGACTTTTCAGAGATGCAGATATAGAGAAAGATTAAGAGATTGACGAAGCCATCTTGAAGGGTCATTTTCAAGTAGACTGCTACCCTTGTTGCAATGCAGCTTTAAAATAATCAATTGCCCTCTAATCTCTGCAATGGTTGAAAGATTGTAGGACTCAACAACCACTTTTTTATTTTTTGCATGTGCTGGTTGACTTGCATGTTTTGTACTTATGGGTTGTCGGATTGATAGTCTATTGAATGTGTTTGAATTTGTTGTTGAATGTGTTGATTGTGTTTCAATGTGTTTTGTACATGCAGTGTAGGTTTCATAATAAAGTTCAAGTGTGGGCAGACATAAAATATACGATGTGGTTGAATTCACTATATTACAGAACCTCATAATTCAATTTTTATACCTGCAGGGTTCAACACTGATACTATCGACCTGTTTCTCCTGTGTCGATAGTTGGAGTGTCGAATCTAGCAGCCACTATACAAGGTGCTTCATACAACACCTTCAATTGTGACCGTTGTAGTGAACACCGACACTAGTGATGTCGACAAGCGTAAACAACTGAACTACCTCCAATCGACAATCTATGCGTCAATGTATATTGTAACCTCCGATACTGAGGTTGTCGACCGAAGTTGATCAAATATGTTTCGTTACAAGTATATGTTTAACAACATCAATGTCGAATGAATAAGAGATACTTCGACAAAACGTTGGTCGATGTGAGGGACAATAGGTTTTGAGAGGGGGTGGGGTTTTGATTACCAATAGATTTTGGGGGTGGGGAAGGGTAGGGGTGGGTTAGGTTCTTTTGGGGGTGGAATGGAATGGGGGTGGTGTTGGTTTCATTTATAAACATAAAAATAAATTTTAAATGGGTCGAGTGAATACCTGATGGGGTGGTAATAACCGCCCCTTTTTTAGCTTAAATTTGGACATATTTATTACAAGAGAGTTCAAAATAAATAATATTCTAAGGGAGATGAGAGGGCTTCCACAATATGCACAATAATTGGCTCAAAAAAAAAACTTTGGTACTAGAGAGATCTGGGTATTAACAAATCCTCTTTTTAAGAGCAATATTTCTTTGGCCCAGAAAACCAGTTACATGGCAATACAGCTCTATTTGATATAACACCCAATCAGACTATTAACTACTGATTGAATAAGCAACCACCAGGAACCAGGGTACAACATCTCCAAAACAGATGGCAACTTGACCGACTACTAATTTGATTTCATGTAATTTGATTTTTTAGAGATTTCTTTTTACATGAAAAAAGTTTTCCAGAAAATGAAAACCATCTCCGGCATTTGGTTGTAATGAAATTATTTTATGTAAATGATTTTCGTCGTTTGTTATCCTGTAAAATGTTAACATGAAATTGTTTTATAGTGTTTGGTTTTATAAATTTAAAAAATATTATTTTTCATATATATGCATTAATGTCAAATTATGAATATAAAAAATATAATAACTATAAATAGATCGAACTCATTAGTAAATTTTATTACAAGAATTGTTCTTACATTACATTTATTTAGAATAAAGATACCTACATTATTTTATCTTACTTATGGAAAATGCCTAACATAAAAAAACTTCAAGTATTATTGTAAAACAGAATTTCAAAATTAAATTTAAAATTTAATATTTAAATTTAAATATCGAAGTGGGATCAAACTAAAGTATATATGAGATATTTAGATTTCTTATAGTTACTTTGTGTTATTCCGAGATAAACTTCATGGGTTAAATTTAATTGGACATATTTTTAAAATTTTTGAATTTTGATGTTTAGTTAAAAAAACAATTATTAAGTAAATAATATTTTAGTTACGTATTTTTTAATATTAAAAAATGTCATGAAAAAAAATTTAGTTATAAAAACTCGTATTTATGGGATATCAAAACTAATTTACGAGACATAAATCATTTTATATAATTTTCCATACCTATATCCTAAAATCTCTCTAATTCAAACTAGAATATTTATCATAATTCAAAAAATCTGTTAAGATTTAATTAAATCTAGATATTTTTAAGATTTTCCATTTTATTTTCAAACCTAACAACATAATGGTTTCCATATAATTTCAAAATTATATTAAAATTTATTATAAGGACATATTATAATATCATATGACATAATTTTTGAAATTTACAATATCTAATTTAAATAAAATAATTAATATTAAATTATAAATAATAATTTTAAATTTTAGAAAATATCATTTAATTCAATGAAATGTATTTTTATATCTTTTAAATATTTAAAAAAATTGGTTTAAAATATTTAAATTTATAATATTCATGGAAAAAATAAGATACATAGCACTTTTGAGAAGCTTTTCAAAAATATAGAGTTCTTAATCCTTTGAAAACACTTAGGAACCCCTCAAGGTGGATGTCAAAATCGGGATTTGAAAGCGGTGGTTACAGAAATAGTTTTCTATAACCGTTTTTTTCAATCCCTCCCAAACATCCTATGTGATTACTTTTCTTGAAAAGTAGAGTTTTCAATCACTTTTATATTAAAACAAAAGGACCCTATTGAAGATGATGCAGAGCTTATATGGGTTGGTGATGTGTATGTTTCACTACAGCGCAATCAACTGGACCGAAAGAGTTTGTCAATCTGGGGCTCTGAAATAGTTTTCTCAACCTCTTGTTTGTAGAGGTGGACATGCCCACATCACTTGATTGTTCAGGAGTACAAGTTTCTCTTTTCTCCTCCTTGTTTGGACCCAAGCTCTATCAGAACCATCAATGTAAAGCACCCTACATAGTAGGCTGACCATAACATTACAATACCAACCAATATGAAATTATAATTTAGAATTACTGTCTATATTTGAGGTTGCTTTTTCCTAATGACTGTGAGACTAACTAAACTTAGCGTCAGTGCATCACCACCACATACCAACCTTTCAATGTTATATATATCTAAAGGAACAGCCAAAACCATAAAGTAAAAGTAATAAAAACAGGGGAAAAATCTGAATTCCATAAATCAAAGTAATAAGAGGTTTTCTCATGAACATATTAATAGCAGATGCATTGAGTGACTCTCTTTTGTCTTCCCATTAATGAAAATCATGAGCTTCTCTTGAACTTTTTTTTTTAATAAAAAAGAAAATAAAAGAGTGCAAATGAATTAAAGAACAAAATTCAAAGAAGGGAACCTGTTGATATTGAATTACATCCTCCATTGTAAGCTCTTTCCATTAATCACAATCAACATTTAAAAGCCTTATCAGAGGTCATCTTGGTTTAAAAAAATAAAGAAAAGAAAATCCAAGATTCACGGCTCAAAGAAAACACATTATGGTGGAAAGAAAGAACAAGAAAGGATGAAAGATCTTCAAATGAACTCAATAACAGACACCATCAAAACTATATATTATATACCTAAAAAAAAAATCAGATACCCATTGAGATACACTCTTCATTCATGGGCTCTCCTACTCCATCTCCTCCTCCATCAATTGTGAAGTGGGTTCGGCCCTGACGGTACGAGGCGCTTTTCGACGCCATATCTCGGATCAATCTCTTCTTCAAAGGGCGGCGGTGGGGGCTGGTTTCTTGGGTGGTGGAGGCAGAACAAGAGAGGCGGCATTCGAGTGCAGAAGAGGTTGAGTTGGTCCTCGTGGTGGTGGTGGTGATGGTGATGGTGGTGGTATGCATGAACATAGTGTACTTGGAAGGTGGTGGAGAGGAGGAGAGAGACCAAGATGATAATTTGGAGGGAGGAGGAGGAGGAGGTGGAGGTGGTGGTGGAGCCTTTCATGCCTTTAAATTTTGAGAGGTTGTGTAATGAAAGAGAGGGTGGTAGTGGTGGTGGATTGGTTTGTCTTTCTTCCTATTGTTCTTTTGGGAGGGCTATTTATGTTCTTCATGGGTGTCTTGCGTCTGTTTTTAAACCTCTCTCTCTCTCTCTCTCTCTCTCTCTACGCGTGTGTCTGGTTTTGACTTTTGACCGGTTGACCATGGAGAATGGACATTTGAAAGTGGGCCCTTTTTTTTTCTTTGAAATGTGTTAAGCTCCCCCGTCGGTTTCATTAACTCATTGGCCACATGCAATTATTAGAACATAGATATATCTTATATTATATTTTTTATTTAAAAATAAAAATAAAAAGGTATAGATATATCACATTAGATGAATTATATTATCTTTTTTATTTAAAAATAAAAATAAAAAGGTATAGACTGTATTTGAGGCTAAACCAGGATTGTGTCTAACATTTTTTAATTTATAGTTTTTGTTAAACCTATCAACGATAATGCCCATGTTTGTATTCGTACTTAAATTGTACAAAAAAACAAAAAAAATCTGTATATGATATTCAACTGATATTTTTTTAGGATAAAAAAATATCCAACAAATATTCAAAATAAGTATTCAAAAATATCCGAGGTACACTAACTTGTGATTTTCAATGTAAAAAAAAAAAACTCACAACCAACAATTTTGTCAAGCCTTACCAGCTCCGCCCTCAGCCCCACCTCAGAACACCATGGACTCGTCATGTCAGAGACGGCTTCTTCAAAGCCTTATGTCCCAGTAGCCACCATTTTGATTTCTTCTTGAAATCAGGGGAATATGAATGTCTTCTTATGGTCCAAGAAGAGCAAACCAAAACATCTATGTCTTGTGTACTGTTATCTTTGTTTTCTTTTCATTCTTGATAGTTTGGACATCATATTCCAAGAACATACAAACAAAGATGGGGCTAACACAACTTGCATGTTTAAAATTGTAAACTCAGCATAAACCATACGATATAATTAATTTAGAAATAGATAAACATGCATGCCACTCTTCACCAATAGCTCTGGTGGGACATTTTTCCCCTTTATCAAACAATGGAAAATAGGAGTAGAATTTTCACTCCAAAATTTCAAAAACTAAGAGATATTTGTCAAAATTCAACAACAATTTTGATATTGCTAATAACTCACACTAAAAGATTAACCTACAACTTCATAATACGCTCCATTACAGGTACAACTTTGAGTGATATTCCTAGCTAAAATTTGAAGCTGTAGGCTGTAGCCATTGCAATTGCTAGCCTTGATTGGAATAATGAAATGGGCAAGAGAAAAACAAAATAAGTGATGATACATTAGATGCTACCTGGATTTTGAACAACACCTTTCAAGGTCAGAAAAACTGAGCAAAAAAAAAAAAAATATATAGATCTTCTCAGTTATGAGTGTATCTTTTCTTAGAGTTGAATTTGGACATGGAGTCAATGATGATCGCATCAAGATATACTATAAACCAATAATCCTGTCAAAAGTCAAAGTTTCAGACTAGTATAAGTATTACGACTATGTAAAGATGAACAACAGTCTAGCCAACAAAAACTGTTTTGAGATTCAGAGACTCACATATACTATAAGGTGATGGCAATGTGATGCTCATCCACACACATCACCTGATCATGAGGAAAGTTTCCTGCAAAAGAGACAATTTTAAATGTATTCAACCAATAACATACAATTTCCCCCCAAATCTATGAGCCTCTTCACATCCGTGGCAATATATGTACCTTTAGAGACAGGTTAATCAAATTGGTTCTATTTCAACATCATATCATCATGTCGTGGATCGCAGTTATGCCTGTATATACCCGCAATGCAACTTTTAACTTCAACTAGCAGCACTCCAATTCCACTGCAAATTATTACCTAAAAGTACATAATTTAAACTCTAATATAACGGAATTTCACAGCAAGTCCCACATAGAAAACATAAAAAATACCTTTGATGACTTCACCGACAATTGATTTATGACATCCGTCCCAAACTCTGCCCATGCAGTGCCCACAAAGGAAATCAGTTTCAGGTAGAAATGAACATGGTTCTCCTAGATTCATCATTTGGAAGCCATCTGTTCATTTATTTTGCAATATATAATGAGAAACATTACAACTTTGGCATAGGGTATTAAATGAATGAGACCATTAAAATTTCTTTTGAAAATAATGAACTCACGTGGTTTTCAAACTCCAAAGGCAGCAATTTTCATCAAGGGATCCCATGCACAGTACGGGATGCTCAATCACGTGATATTTCGAGCTTGAGCATATCAAGTGTCTTTTGATCTAAAAGACCAACCCAAGCAAAGAACCAGTCGAAAAAACCACAGAACCTATGTATTCAATGAGACGAGCTCCACCTCCATGTTATTTGAATATTTTCCAAGCTTAGATCTCATAACATCCACGTCCACTACCTTTCCAAACTTCACATACATGTCAGTCAGAGCAGAGCTTACCAACACATTGATGTGATACCCCATTTTAATGATTTGGGTGTGAATCTGTCTACCAGGCTCCTCCAGAGAAAAATTGCTACAAACAGACAAAAGATTAACAAAGCTTATCGGATCGGGAAGTACACCCAACTTGGTCATTTTAGAATAGAATGTAAATGCTTCCATTCCAGACCCAAATTGGGTGTGTCCGAAGAGCATTGTATTCCAAGAAAAAATGTTCTTCTTGGGTATCATATCAAAGAGCTCTGTTGCAGTCCCCCACATTCCACATTTCACATACCCCCCAACCAATGCAGTCCATGATGAAACACTATGATTGTGTATATCTGAGAAAGCAATGGTTGCAAGATCCATTCTTCCACATTTTCCATACATGTCTATAATAGCACTTCCAACAACAGGACCTGATTCAAACCCTGCTTTGTATGCCAGGGCATGGACCTGCGTTCCAGTGACGAAATACTGTAATGTTGAGCACACACCAAGAACACAAGAAAATGAAACGAAATCCGGCTTTATGTCAGAAGCCTTCACTAATCGGAACATATGTATAACTTCCCTGTTCAAACCCTTCTTCCTGTAACCCGAAATCAATGCATTCCACACCACAATGTTTGGTTCATGGATCGAGCCAAACACTCGCTCGATTTGTTCATGATGCAAAAATTTACTATACAAGTTGATAAGAGCACTGCCTATGAAAATCGAAGACTCAACTCCATCTTTTATTATTAGTGAATGAAGTTGTTCACCAAACTTCAAACCTAAGACATCACAACAGTTGAGCAAACTCCCAAGCGTAAACTCATCACCTTTCATTCCGGCGATATGCATTTGATTGAAAGCATCAGCAGCCTCCTCATACGATCCATCTTCACAGTAACCTGCAATCAGAGAGTTCCACAAAGCAACACTCTTCTCCTCGACACTTTCAAATAATTCAATGGCGCAATCCATCTGCCCATGCTTCCCATATTCCACAATTAGCATGGTCCTCAAGAAATCATCAATCTCAGGCATTCTTTGAATAACGGCATTTGCCTCATTAAACATTCCACATCTTGAATATAAAGCAACAAGAGCAGTCCCAACAAATGTGTCAAGCTTTAATCCATTCCTTATTATGAGGCCATGTATCTTCAATCCCTCCTCAAAGTCACATGAACCAACACAACCATTTAATGCGCAGACAAGACAAACTTGGTCAAATTCAAGACCACGTGCTCTCAGTTCGCTAAAGTAATAAACAGCCTCTCCACACCTGTCATGCTGCGAACAACCTGCAATGATAGTGGTCCAAGAAACTAGATTCTTTTCTTCCATACCCTCGAAGAAACAGATTGCCTCATCAATCTTCGAGCAATGAACATACCCTGAGAGCATTGAATTCCATGTAACCATTTCCTTAATACCCATCTGATTGAAAACCATTTTAGCTCTCTCGATTTCACCACCTTTCGCATAAAACCCAATAAGAGCACTGCCCACTTGCGCATTCAAATCAAGTCCAACTTTTACTGACAACCCATGCAACTCTTCACCATTTGAAAGAAAACCAAGGCTCTTACAGGCTCCAATCGCACTTGAGACATTGAACCGGTCCGCCGCGAATTCCGACTCCCTCATCGAAGCAAAATATTTAACGCCTCCTCATATGGACCAAGCCTCTCATAACCCGCGATCATCGAATTCCACGAAACCAAGTCCCTCTTCGGCATTTCATCGAACAAGCGACGAGCCTCCAACACCCACCCAAACTTACAATAGCTAGCCATCAATGTATTCCAAGAGTGAACGTTTTTCACGGGCATTCCCTCAAACACAGAATTCGCATCCCCCAAAGACCCAAACTTCCCATACATGTTAATCATATGATTGAAAACAAATGGGTCATGATGAAATCCAGATAACACCATGTGCGCGTGGAGTCTCCGCCCTTCGATCAAGTTTTTACGATTGAGGCAGGCTTTGAAAACGCAAACGAAGGACTTGGGCCTGACGTGCTCACCTCGGAAGCGGAGGAGGACCAGCGACTGGACGGCGTCCCGCAGCCTCCCGACGCTCGCGAGGCTCTCGATCGATGCGGGGGTTATCTGGGTGGAGATGGATCTTGAGATGGTGAGGACGTGATTGACGGAGGCGGCGGCCCTCATGTGTTGGGTCGATATGGATCTGGAAATTGCGAGGAAAAGGTGATTGACGGCGGCGGCGGGCGGCGGAGGCTCTCGCGTTTTGATTGGGAGGGTCTCATTTAGGGAGATTGATTGATTTTTGGGATGGAAAGAGCTCTGAGGGTGAAGCTGCCGCCCCATGTTTGAGAGCTTTGAGGGTGAAGTTGCCGCCCCATGTTTGAGAGCTTTGAGAGAGAGAGAGAGAGAGAGAGAGAGAGGGTTTTGTGTAAAAATCACAAACGGGTAGAGGGATTGTTTTAACTAGGACTGCCAACTGGTGGGATGATGGTGGACCTATCCATTTAATTGTCAGGTTCATATCGGGTCTCGAGTCTAGTTGAGTCGGATCGACCCATTAACAAGTCGAGGCAGACAAATAGAGATCGATGAACTTCTTAAGGGTCTACATTGACTTTATTTTTTTCTTTTAATAAAAAGTAGTATATTATTGTGGAGGTAAAAATCTGTACTAAGACACGTGTCATGTACAGGCGATATGTGGGCTATGTGGCGTGAGGCCCCTCAGGCCCGACCCATGAAACACGGCGTCATCTGGAGTGCTGACACTACTAGACTTAAAGATCTAGTCGAACAGTCAGTTATCTCGAAAAGAAATAACACCTCGAGCGATCTAAGACATGACGATCATTGTGGATTAAGTTGGCATCGATGGCCAAATTAATCCACAATGATCAATGGCACAAACCACAGCGTTGGCCTCCTACCCTCTATGCCCTTTGGGAGGAGATCTCTGAAGATGAGGTCGGCGGCACTGGTACAGACATACTGATCTGGCCACACAGCAGGTCAGGGTCTCTCTCTACATCACAAGCTTGGGAGGCTATTCGGCATTGACGTCCTAAGATCGAATGGACAAAATTGTTTGGCAATTTCATCAAGCTCCCAAGCATTCATGTTGCACTTGGATGACATGTCTTAACAAATCCCCCACATTAGATGTCCTCTTCAAAAGGGGACTGGTCCAAGATACTAGTTGCAAACTTTGCAACCATGAGGAAGAAACTTGCAGCCACCTATTCCTTCACTGCTCCTACTCTGCATTCATTGGACTTTCATTCTCAGACATCTTGGGGTGAAACACATCAGACAACCCAACCTGGCCTCCCTTTTCACTTGGCTCATAGACCGATTTCCTGGGGGGGCTCCTAGGACCATCATGGAGTCAGCTGTTACATCAACTACATGGTGGATCTGGTCCGAAAGAAATTCCAGAAAGCGTAGAGGGAGATCTAGGCATAAAATTGATACTTGCAAGCTCATTATGGATACTGTACATGTGCTGCTGAGAGGGAAAAAGATGTAAGAAGAATTTTCTCCCCACATGCTAACGCTTGTTTCGGCCTGGGGAGTTCCCATCCTGCAAAAACAGATCACAACCACTTATATAAAGTGGTTCCCGCCAGATGTAGGATGGGCAAAATCAAATTCCGATGGGGCGTTCTCGCCAGGTAGAGCGGGATATAGGGCTTTACTAAGGGACAACAAGGGATCATTCATCGAAGGTATAGCAGTCCATTGCCCACGGGCCTCCATCAACATCCTCGAGCTCAAGGGCTTCTATGGAGGCATCAAAATAGCGCTTAAACATCGGCAGACTAGGCTATGGCTTGAAGGAGACTCCAATACAGCGGTTGCTTGGATCAACAGCACGGGATCGCCTCCTTGGCAAGCCGTCCGACCTCTCTCTGCAATCTGTCATGCCTTGTCTTCGTTCTCACTTTGGAAAGCCTCACATATTTGTCGTGAGGCCAACCAACTGGCGGACTTACTAGCTGCCTTGCGGGATCAAGATAGGGAGGAAATCATATCTCCTGGAGTTATCTGGAATGATTTTCAAACGCTCGTTCGAACTGATGCGGAGGGACACCCGTACCCTAGGATAAAATAATCCTAGGCTTTTTGTCTGGATCTTGGATGAAGGGGTTTGGGTATGGAAGAGCTCCTTCACTTGCTAGTTGGGGATGCAATGCAGCCCACTGCATTTCCCTCCCAACAACAATTGCAGGAGTTCTTTATCTCATCCTCTCCCCCTCGATCATGATTTATTTTGTAAATCTCTTTTTTGTACATTGTATAGTTTTGGATAGCAATACAAATTTATATTTACTCTCCAAAAAAAAAAAACATATCTCCATATCCAAAACAAAATTTAGATATCTTGAAAACTAACATGGGCCTGCTCGTCTCATAAATGAGATTATTGTGGTGATCAACAAGTCACATGATCCCCTCTGGTTGGGGGAGAACACACTCAAAGCGAGATTTTGAGGGGTTTTCAGTATTATTGCCCGCAATTAAAGTGGTGTGGTTAGCAGTTATTGGGTATCAGTGGCCGGCTCAGGAAGGTATTGAGATGTGCGTCTGTGAAGAATTCTTTTGCACAACTGAGGTGAGGGGTGGAGCCAGAGATTAGAATAAGGGGGGCCGGAGGGTCAAGAGATAGAGGACAATAAAAAGAATAATTATAGATATATGATAAGTTATGACAAAATTAAGACAATTGAATATATAATGATTGAGTTCTTAAAGTAATGATGATTTAGATTGAAAGTTTTTTATATACTTCTTTCATGTATTTGGTGATCTGAAATAATTTATAAAAGATTTAAAAAAAATATATTAAAATATCATTATTCTCATCACAACAAATAAAATAAAAAAATGGAGCTTCAAAAATTGAAAAAATGAATATAAAAAAGAAAATTGATCACAAAAATATATAAGGATATCCTTTAAACTTATATTTTGGAATGAGAATTTTCAACCTCACTTCAAAAAATTTTAGGGACTCAATATACAATGGTTAAAAATTAAAATAAAAAACCATTAAAATATCCAAATTAGTGATTTTTCAACCTCTTAAAACTATATACCAATATTTCTATGGAAACAATTCACAATTTTTTTAAAAAAAAGACCTGCATGTGACTCCAAATCTCAAAGAACACTAATATGCTCAGTCTTTTTTGCAACTCAATTTGCATTTGTTATGTTTAATGTAATATATAAAATCAATTAACGCAATACATGTTACACTATTACAGAAATTATAAATGAAATGTCTTTATTTCATATGAGTATATACCTCATTTATATAAAAGATGAATATACTTTATTATATAGGCATATATTTTAAAAATAATCAAATGTATACATGTTAACTTGATGCAAATGGGACACATAGCATTTTTGAATTTTAAACACTCCTTGAATTAGGGGTTTTTGCATGTGTAACCTTCAAAACTCAAAAGGGTTTAAATTGTGCACGAATGCCATTTTGAAAAGTATTTCTTTGTAAAACTTTAAAAAAATTGTGTAAAATACCCTCAAAAGGGCATTCATGCAAAATCTAAACATTTTTGTGGGTGGCAATGGAATTTTAAAAAGGATATATGAACAATAATGTTTTTTTGAGGGGCTCAAATGCAAAAAAGATATTAAAATCATCACACCATGCTTTACCCATGCATTAGGAACCATAGGGTTGGGGGGGCCGGGTCCCAACCCCCCCCCCCCCCCCCCCCCCCTAGCTCCGCCCCTGACTGAGGTGGTGATGTCTGTGGGTTCGAGCGATGTGGTTGTATGGAGACCGAACCTATGACATCCTTTCATCGTCCATTCAGTGAAAGATTTAAGCACTTATTCAGATAAGTGTAGTGTTTGGTTCACCGTTTAACAGTAGTACTTATTAGAAGAATATTTTGATCTATTTAATAAGTGAATGTTATTTTGATGTTTGGTTGAATATTTAAAAAACATACTTATTTTTGAACTATTTTAAAAATATGGATTTGTTCCCCGTAGTTTATGTCTCACTTTACTATTTCAAAAATATAGATTTTCCCCGAAATATATGTCCTATTTTAGAGAGTTAATATTTCATAAATTTAAATCCAATATAGCTGCAAATCATTTCATTCTACAATTCAAGCACTGATCATATCATTTTTTCATATCGATAAACATGGAAATACACTTCACCATATTTTATCCAAACATTAATAAAAATTCAACTCATATAATGAAAACATGAACTTTTCAAACCTGCCAATGAATTTGATATCCTAAATCACAAATCATCATAATTAAATCACTTGAAAAGTCTCTCAATTGTCACAAAATAATAGTGCATCCACCGACAGTAGCACGTTATTATCATTTTTGATGTTCAAGAGTTGCATTAACAAAAGAGAACTAAATATTTCAAAAGGCTACACCAAAATCTTTCAATCCCACAGGTATCATCTTCTCAACTGTAATGTCAGAAATCATTGTTTAAGCAGCAATCCATCAATTGTTTCCAGAATATCATCTTCTCTGAACAAGTAGTACTTGAGTAAACACAATAAGAAAACCAATGCTATCAGAATCACATTATTTCACATGGTGTTAAAAATAAAAATACCATAATAAAAAATGATAGTTTCATAACAAAAACCATTAAAATAGATTGGATGTAGGAGTAAAAATCAACTAATAGAAGATGATCCAATGAAATTCTTTAGTTTCTGTCCTGGCCTACTTTAGTGAGGTTCAGTGAGACTTTAGTGAGGTTCAGTGTGTCTCAGGGTCACCTCAGCAGACAAATAGATTGTAGTTGTTGGTAGATATTGGTAGATACTAGATAGTATTAGATGATGTGATTCTATGTGCTTGGTGCTCTGTTGAGTCATGAGCTTAAACAAGCAACCGCAAAGGATTTCTAGGTTGTCTAACATATATGCAATAACCGTAGGAAGTTTGAACCATTGCACCACTAATTATACATGTTCTCTTTACCAATTCAACAAAGAACGAACATCCATAATTTTTAAATCTTGAGACTCAAACAAGTACACCAATTCACCAAACCACTGATTATGCGTGGTTTAGGAGTCCTGAATGTTCAATAGTTAAAAATCAAGCCCAACTCAGGTGAGGTGTTTTTCATCAATCCACCACAATTTTTTTATTTCAAAACTAGTTTTAATCTATCCCAAAATCATAGATCATAAATATATCCTCAGGCTCTAGATATAAACAGATTGTGCAATGGAGGAGAAGAAAATCTATAAAATATGTTCAGCAAGTGCATGTGGTGTATACTAAAACAAAGTAGATGATGATATAGTATATGCAAAACTAAATTGAGACACAGAGAATATGTTATGAACTTATCTGAAACTTGAATGACCAAATAAGTAGTTAATTACAAAACTTGTTAAATGTGTGGTAAGGCTTTTGTTTGTTGAATTTGGATGATTATCCAAACTATTATATTATTAGTAAATATAATGACACATCTAATGACTAGAACATTAGTGTTAGTAAAAAAAAAAAAATTTGATAGCAAATTTGATAACTGAATCAATACTCGATTTTAAAAAATGTATAAAGTGAAATTTCAAATATCTAATGATAACACCAGTATAAAACTGGACATGAAATAAAATAACAATGCTGCAACAAAGGGAAATTTCACATATTAATAATCTAAGTGGGAAGAGAACAGAAGCTCATATAAAAACAAACCTTTCCAAAACAAACTACTAACAAATAATAATTTATTACATTCCAGCCTCACCCTAGAATAATTACCAGAATTTATACTAGCTGATCGAGATACAATTATTAGATTTTATAATGAGAAAAGAATTCTTTTGAAACTATCAGTTAGTTTGTTTAAGGAAACAAACTGGGTGTTGAAGCTCTATAAAACCTATTCTCCACAAACACCTGTACCTTGAAAAAACCATTCAAGAAAACACTTATAGTATGTTCCAATAAAAAGGAAAAGACTGATTATAAATGGAATCCTCCAGACATGACACATACAGACAAAATGCAAATCTAATACCATGTAAATAAAAGTTAACCATCCTTTACATAACTACCCAATTAGGCATACTCAACAAAACCAAAATCTACAACCTTTTAATACAGAATTGCAAGCAACTTTGATATGAAAACTTGTTAGCTTTGCTTCTCCCATTTAAAAAATGCGCAAGCAGCTTTGATTATATCTGAAATCACATCCCCCATCCGTGTCCGAGGCTGGATGAGCAGACTATAATACAGAAGAATGTTTTACTTGTATCCACTGATCCTAACATGTCATTTGATTTTTATGAATGAAAGCAAACATCGATCATGAACAGAACTTCCCGACATTCGTTCAAACTATGCCAAACAACTGATCAGCACCAGTTTGACAATGTTACAATTTTGATGCTCTTAGTGGGCAAACAGGAAACTCATCTTAAAAAAAAGGGATTGATAAGGATGATGAAGATCATCCAGGCTTATACATTAGAATAAAATGATGTCACACACTTTATGGGATTTAAGGGGATGAGCAGACTATAATACAAAAGAGTGATGAGTAATGATCGAGGGCGGAACCATGATTTTATATTGGGGGGGGGGGGGGGGGGGGATCACAAATTCAAAATTTGATAAATAATTTGAATTTAATATAAACTAAATGAGTTCATAAATAATTTCTAATAAACTGTGATATATATAAGTAAAAATTAAAATCAGATAAAAATCAATTTTTTTGTCTATAGAATACATTACTGAAATTATGTCCGATCATTGTTCTGAGAATCAAATCTATTATAAAATCTCAGTTAATATTTTTAACAAATTCTTTTTTAATGTACACAATCATACAATTTGCAAAAATATCTAAATATGAAAAATAAACTAAATATCTTTCGGTAATCCACTTTCAATTTTGGCCAAGACACAAGTCACACAACCAGACAACACCATTTATTTATTTTTTACTTTTTCTTAAATCTAAATATATTAAAATATTAAAATAAAATATTAGAGGATAAATAAATTTTTTTTAAGAAAAATAAAAAAAGGACCAACAACACCACTCTTTTTTGTTTTAAACATCATAAGCTTGGTCCTTCTGCAGGGGTGGGTCGTTAGGCATTACACGACCGTCGTCTCCCCCTTGCTCTTGAATCATCGATCGAGTTCTAGTCATCACCATCTTCTTGGCTCTGAAGTTAGGAATGACTTCTCACTCGCGTACCACAGACGGTGCCAATTTGTGGGGAATGAAATTAGGTACTCCACTCCTGGGCTGGATCAACGTAGATCCGGGCTTTTGATGCAAGTCCAAGATGATGTTGATGATAACTCTACTTCACGATGATCCGAAGCAAGCCTCTTTTGCTCGTCGTCCTTCTTCTTCTTCGGCCTTCGAACACCTGAAACTCACACCAGTGTGGTGCCAACTAACGCCCCTCCGATGCTCAAGTCAATGATTCCTCCATGAGAAGAAGAACTTGGATTCTAGAGCGCAAGTAGGGGAGAAAGAGAGAGAGTGCATACCTTGAGGGGGAGGTGAAGTCCCCCTTTTATACTAGAGAAGGGGTGTGCCAAGCTTAGCCTTGTGCAATGAGCGTATCATGAGATGGAATCTCCACGTGGCTCTTGGATCGGTCGACACGTGTCTCCTAGGGATTACCATACTGCAATCGATTTTTTTACATCTACTCCTTTTCCTGTGTCAGGGAATATTCCCTTAGGAAACCGTTATTTCACAGAGGCAGACATATGGCCGACCTGTATTCCAGTTTGGGTATTATGGTTTGGTCAATTCGTACTTCAGGTTGAACCTTTTGTACTCAGCCATCTTGACTTGGTCAGGTAACACTTATGTGTCCGTCCTTAGTCGGCCAAGAATTAAAACATCCGACCTGTGTGAAAGTCCGACCTGACCTAGTCAGGCAACATGGTTTGCCCAACCTGGTGAGGAAGATGGGCTTGTTCAACCCGAGGGGCAATTTGGGCCCTTGGGCCTTTCCATTTTGGATTTCCTGTTAATCATAATGGACATATCTACACTTAATTCCCATATTTATGCAATCTTATTCCTTATTCTATTTTGTGATATATTTGGTCTCCTACACTCGTGAAAGCGGCTAACTTCATGTCTAGGAGTTTTTACAGAACATATATCATGACTTACATGATCAATGTCTAAAGTTACAAAATGTACAAAATCCATTACAGAATCAAATGCTATGTCACAAATGTATTCTTGCGATACTTACATAATCAAAAGACATACATGCACCACATGACCATTTTCAATTATAGTTTCAATGAACTAACTAACAAGTCTGATCATGCAAAGTTCATAGAAATTAATTATCCTGAAAATGATTATGCACATCATGAAAGATTTGGATTGGCTGTCTAATGAGATCCTCCCACGTGCTAATCATTAAGCTATGAGCTTCATTAGCTTTATGTGTTTTGGAAGTTCACAAAAATCGATTATCCTGAAAATGATTATGCACGCCCATCGAAATTTTGAATAAAGATATATATTAGCGGGGCATTGAAGCGAATGTGTAGCTGAACCATCTTTTTCATATCACAATTATCTATCAACGTCACAAATGCTTTATCGTAGACGAGAATGGAATACTTTATCGTGATTTTCAATGGATTCAACTTCCATGTTGAGCATAACCCCAAGAAAACTATGAAACTCAATATCTTCTCCAACATCTGTCATATATGCATCCTCTTTGTATTTACAATGGGTAGGTAGTGAAGACACTAGGTGGACAATGAGTGGGTTTTGGCAAGGTGGGTCTTCACTGAGATGAGGGAAACGTCGGGAGGTGGAGAACGTCACGGAGAAGAGGCTTTCGGTGTTGCGGGTCGTTGCCGGCCGGGTGGAGGAGATCGTCGCGGGAGAGATTCACCGAGGGTTTCAGAAACAAAGAGGCGGCTACTGTGATTTTGTTGGGCTGGGGGGATAAAGAGAGAAGGGTATTAGTGGAAGAGAAAAGTGATATGGTATGGTAGGGGGTAGACAAAAAATGGGTGTGTATAACCAGGGGTATATAAATTTTTTTTAAAAAGGTGGAGGCACAGAAAACATGGGGGGTTGGCTGTAGGGGTATTTAGGCAATTGACCCCAAAAAATTCTAATCTAACCCCACGTCAGCCATCCATGTGGAATTTGTTTTTTTTTATATATTCCATGTCAGCTTCTAAAAAGGTCTATGAAAAATTTCCCCCAAAAAAGTTTCCGCCCAAATTCACGTGACAATACAAATCCTGAACCCCTCCTAAAAACCCTAAAATCCAAAACTTCTAAGAAAAATCACAAAAAAATGTCATCAAGGGAGACCGAGTGGGAGGTCCGTGTTGATGATGGCTTTGTGTACAAGCGTCGCCGCCGAAACCCCTAGACAATGGACGATCACCACCACCTTTCGTCGCCCCAGACGGGGAGGCGGAGGAGAGGATTCAGTGTAGGGAAATAAAAAAAGGGCATTGAAGAGGGTGATAGAGAGGCACCGCATGGAGCTCAACATGTGGGAGTCCCTCTCTTCGACGCTCACCAACATGAAATCCAAGATCCCCTCCACCCCGCCATCCCCACCACCTCCTTCTCACCGCCGCAATTCAATCCAATGGTGTTGAGCGTCATCATACTATCCATCGATGAGCTCCTGTTGCAGGTGGTGATCACAATGTGTTTGATGAAATGCATGAGTGGAATTATCGGTGTTGATGATGCGTTTGTCTGTTGTAGGTTGACGCGCAGGTGGCACTGATTGGGGAGATGGATAACTTGTGCGACGTGGCGGAGGCTTTGGTGACGGAGGAGGAGAGGGTGACACGGTGTCTGTTGGAGCTCCTTGTCTGGGGGTCTCTGAGGGATCTCGTCGCGATTGTAGTTATGGTGATTACAATGATGATTCAAATTGATTGAGGTTGTGATGGGTTTTTTTGTAGATGTGTTGCTGTTTTTTTGACAAGTGAAGTTACCATCCCATACAAGCATGCATACAAACAAATTAGTGTTACGAGGTACATACCTCGTTATTTGAAGTACATGCTCTTTCAAAAAGCACATGTACTAATTTTTGTATTGGAATTCGTGCTTCCAGAATACACAAGTGGCCCATGTCTAGGCATCATCTTTGTATCTGGCACATCCTGAACTTTTTTTTAGAAAAGCTTTGTAATGTGATGTTTTACATTTTAAATTTGCTATTTGTAATAAACGTGAAAAAGTATTTAACTAGTTTTTAATGGCACATGAAATGTTTAATGGAGCATATGCGGTATGCCTCACTAGACATTCATTCTCAAGGAGGGTGCTTTGCATATCAAAGGTACAAAATAAAGGAGTGTTATTTTTCTGCATGTTAGGTGTTGCTGAGCAGAGAGAGAGAGTTCATTTTATGTGATCTTTCGTTGATGGCAAAAAAAATTGATTATATGAAGCCTCCATTGCAAAGGCTTGTATTTCTGAATTTTATTTTTCGCTAACCTTTTTATATCGTGGATATATTTTTGGTCAGGTTTGATAATGTCTATTTTGGCGTAATTCCTTACATCTAAATAAGCAAATATATATATATATATATATATATATATATATATATATATATATATATATATATATATATATAGTCGAGTGATAGCGTGTGGTCGGTGCGGTCGTGCGGATTCGACGTGCGTCGTCCGATCGCGGATCCATCGCATCCAACGGTCGACGTGAATCGCACCCGACCGTCCGATGCGATGGACCCGCGATCGGACAACGCACGTTGAATCCGCACCGACCAGCACGACCGCTATATATATATATATATATATATATATATATATATATATATATATATATATATATATGCATGACAATTTATGTTTTATCAAAACTCATAATAATTAGAATTAATTTCCATTTAATTTTTGTTCATTTTAGTAATTTCAATATATTTGACTTAAAAGAATTCCTAATTGAGCGTAATTGGGTATACCATATAGAACACATGTAACTTAATAACAGCATATGCATCTTTTTTTTTTATCAAAATATTGGGTTTTACTAACCCCATGTTTGGTTCGAGAATAAGTTCGTGATAAATTAGTTAGAATAACCTCATTATGGATGTTTGGATGACTGTAATAAATGAGAATCTGTATGCCAGAGTTAACTAGTATAAAGTGGTATATAAATTTCTATCTACCCTATTAGAATTAAGTTATTTCAGCTTATTCAAATGAAAAGAATATGTAGACTCATTGTCAATTAAACTATCATCATTTTTTTACCTTTTATAAATCATTATCCACACTTTATTTCTCATTTTATCTATACAACAAAAACTTTATTATTATGTTTCGCAATGAGAATAATTCAAAATACAACCAAACACAAAATCATTTTAATCTTATCTATATTAGAATAGTCATAAATTTTAGAATAATTTAATTCTTGAATCAAACATGAACTAAAGTGTTTTTCTATCTGTGAAAATTTATTATGGACCTTCACATAGATTGGTGATCCTATTTATCGTTGTTTTGCTGCATCATTGGGTGAATATTTATAATTTGGAACAACCATCAACATATAATTAAGATAATCAATTAAGCTGAGCGGGTAATGATATAGTAACAAAGAGACTTAGAATCCCCAATGGTGGTCATAGTAAAATGATTCAGGGTTTATCTGTGATAAGAGCATGTCTTGAAGCTAACTTACTCACATATTTGTTAGATCAAATTTAATGACCCAAACAAATGTGCGGTAGGATGGACATATCAGATAATTGGTCCGGGTCACCAAATTGGCTAAAACTTAAGGACCCTTGAGTGGACGTATGGTGACCCCTTGGACAAACAGCCCTCCCTTCCACGCGTTGCTTTTGCATTCGAGCATCGCGAACTTGATCACCTCTCCCATGGAGTCCGAGGTCCGGAATTTTCCGACGGGGAGCTCCACCCATTCCCCCTTGAGTTTGATCTGCTTCTCCAAGTTCAAGGTCTGCTCCTTCAATATCTTGTCCTGGCACTCAAGCTTCAGAGTCACCAAGTTGTGCCAGCCACGTGTGGATTCATTCATGCTCAGGATGAACAAGACCTCATAATCCACGCCTGGTGAGAGTAGTGATGTTTCAATCTTTCCTGGGACATCGAACCAACACACACTCTTCAGTCTCGCCACATCCACCTCCGCGTCTCTGCATAATAATAATAGAAATAATAAAGTGTGTTATATAAGTAAATAAATAACAAAAAGATATAAAAATTTAATAATTATTAAACAAAGTAATAAATGCATATAACTGTATATTTCTATATTGTATTATTCGTAATTATAATATTGATACGAATAACATAACATAGACCAATTGTCTATAAAATATTTAACCATTCAAAAAATTCATTTCTACATAGGGTAATAAATTTTTATACTATGTTGTCTTTATGTTATGATAAAAATGAGGGGTTTTTATTTTCAAGTCCCTGTAAACCTGTGTATTTAGGGATCGATCCCTCCATTCTTCATATTTCTTTTCAAGTCCCCATATTCAACCGCCTATTTGATTTTTAGTCCCTCCGTCAAACGTCCATCCATAAACAGTTAATTTGTGAAATGTGATTTATTTTTAAGTCCCTGTAAACTATGTTATTTAGTAATTAATCTCCCCCTTCTTCATATTATAAAGAGACTGATTACTAAATAATATAGTTTACAGGGACTTAAAAATAAAATCACATTTCACAAATTAATGGTGTATGGACGGCGGAGGGACTAAAAATCAAATAGGCGGTTGAATATGGGGATTTAAAAAAAAAGAAATATGAAGAACTGAGGAACCAATCCCTAAATAGACATATTTACATGGACTTTATAAAATTAAATTGAGATATATTTAATGAATATCTTTAATTTTGAGTTATTAAATTATCAATATATTGATTTGGTTTGCTTATATCTCATTTCAAAATCATAAAATGATTTACTCATTTATTTATATCTGATTTGTTTGAATAAAACTTTTTTTCGAAAAGGCTACCCTAAACCAACACCCTCAAATTTTTTGAACCCATTTACATGCAATATAATATATAATTATTATATATATGCATAAATAATATAGTGAAAATTTTAATCATTATTTTTAAAAAAATGAACTTGGTGGCCTTGCCAATTCTTTGTATTAGAATTTTTAATCATTATTAAATATAAATTTGTAAATTTTTATTATGAAATTATAAATAAAAGAGATGTCACAATTACAACTGAAAATGGAATTTTTGAATATATACCCCTCAACAAACTCTATATTGTCAAAATTTCCTATTTTAAATTTTAAAATCATCAATGTCCCTTGAATGGGTAAAGACAGTCTTCATGCACAAAAAAACCCTTTAGAAGGATATTATTGAAAATAATAAATAATAAGAGTTATTTTGCTATAATGTGATTTTTAGGGGTATATATGGAATTTTTAAAAAAGATTTGATGGATATGAATATGATACTATATAATTTTTATATATATAAACATATATGGTGATGCAGACATCATAGCCGTACAATATATGGACGACCGAGATCAAATGGAACACAAGAAGAAAAGACATCTTGATGAATCAGGAGCACTGTGACTTCAAACAGCCATAACTTTTGAACCGTAGATCAGAATCGCTATTATAATATGTCCACGTGTTCGTATCGACGAGCCCTACAGAGCGTTCTGAGATCGTCTTGGGGGTCAAATCGACAGTTCAAAGTTATTTTTACTATTTTTGGGTTGTTTTGAGGTTGTTAGGATTTTATTTATTTGTTAGGATTTACTATATTTAGATTTGAATTTCAATCATTATTTGAATTCAAATTTGAATTTTAGTTAGGATTAGATAAAGATCTATTAGATTTGTTTGTTAGATTTAGATAATTAGTTGAGATCCTAGTTTGTTGGGATTCTCTTCTATAAATAAGCTTGTGAACCCTATTGATTATTTAGTTTATGAATATTTGAAGTTTAGTTATTTTATCTCTTGTATTTTGTTAGGAGTACTAACAATTGCAAAGACCTCCCAATTCTCTATTATTTCATCCGAAGTAGTAGATTATTGAAGCCCAACCCCCTGGCATTCTTTTGAAGAATCAACAGCGCGACGTTGGAGCCTACCGATTTCGTTCTTTGAACGGATCCGTAGAAGAGCGTGGTTACACGCTGCATCAGGTGGTATCAGAGCCTGCGTCGATCTTCGGCGCATCGTTCTAAAAAAAAAAAAATGCCGCCGAGAAGACGTCCTCTTAGCGACGCCTACGACCGAGAGGACATACAACAAACCATCGCAGCAGCTACAGCAGCAACTAATAGGCGCATAGATGAATGGTTTGAGGCAATGAAGCGCCAAATGGAGGAGATGATGGCGTTGATGCAACGCCGAAAAGGGTCTCCAACTCGACGACAACGATCACCGGTTCCACAATCTCCAACCACGCGATCTAAGGCGGATGATTCCATTGGAGGAGATTTCGATAACTTGTTCGAAGAGACGATCTGTCCACCTATCTTCGATGAAGATGAAGACGATGAAATTGAAGAGGCAAAACATATCTTCGATGAAGATGAAAATAAAGAGATTGAAGAGGTAAAGCCTATCTTTGATGAAGACGAAGGGGTTGAAGATGAGAACATCCCACCTATTTTTGATGAGGAGATTGAAGATTCGAGACTTCCCCATTTCTTTTATGTAGAGATCGAGGAAAAAGACCTTCCACCTATCTTTGGTGAAGAGATGGAGGAGATTGAGTCTAAGAGTCCCCCTCATATATTTGGTAACAATGATCACATCCTTTCTTTATCTACTGCCTCTCATCATAGCTTTTTCACCACCAAAATCAACACCCAAGTATATTACTTGACTGGAGCTTCGTTCAAGTCGTTCCCGCTAGACCCCTTTCAATTCACCCATACCGCTTCACCATCGAAAAAGCTATCACATAAAGTATTTCATCCACCCTACCTTCATTTTGTGGATCCATTCTTTCCCTCTTTCATTTCATCTGATCCACCATCCCTTCTCAAAAAGTTATTGCTTGAAAGTTGGATTCGTGGGTATTGGTCCGATTGGATGGATGTAATGCGGCACCCTAAAAGATTCGTTGTTCAAAAGAAATCCATATCTGAAGTTCATGGTGAAAGTTCCGACGAGGATCTGAATTCGAGGGCGAATTCTCTCCAACCTGGGGAGGATGATGCAGACATCATAGCCGTACAATATATGGACGACCGAGATCAAATGGAACACAAGAAGAAAAGACATCTTGATGAATCGGGAGCACCGTGACTTCAAACAGCCATAACTTTTGAACCGTAGATCAGAATCGCTATTATAATATGTCCACGTGTTCGTATCGACGAGCCCTACAGGAGTAGTGGCTATGCCACTACGCCATTTTTCGGAGCGTTCTGAGATCGTCTTGGGGGTCAAATCGACGGTTCAAAGTTATTTTTACTATTTTTGGGTTGTTTTGAGGTTGTTAGGATTTTATTTATTTGTTAGGATTTACTATATTTAGATTTGAATTTCAAATTATTATTTGAATTCAAATTTGAATTTTAGTTAGGATTAGATAAATATATTAGATTTGTTTGTTAGATTTAGATAATTAGTTGAGATCCTAGTTTGTTGGGATTCTCTTATATAAATAAGCTTGTGAACCCATTTGATTATTTAGTTTATGAATATTTGAAATTTAGTTTATTTATCTCTTGTATTTTGTTAGGAGTACTAACAATTGCAAAGACCTCCCAATTCTCTAGTATTTCATCCGAAGTAGTAGATTATTGAAGCCCAACCCCCTGACATTCTTTTGAAGAATCAACAGCGCGACGTTGGAGCCTACCGATTTCGTTCTTTGAACGGATCCGTAGAAGAGCGTGGTTACACGCTGCATCATATGGTCATAGATTTTTTATTTCATTCATTTTTAATAAAAAACCAGTAAAAAATAAAAATAATAAAATGATGATGTGACATGATCAGTGTCATTCATTTTATGTATCTTTTAAAAACATTGTGACGAAGGAAGGAAGTAAATTGAATTAGTAACATACATAGATATATGATTTTATACATATGTCAAATGTACGTAGACCTAAATGTACTTAACATATTATAGACAAAATGTTTATACAATATTAAATCATAAAAAAAACAAAAAAGTCATTCCATTTAAACATAGAGTAATAAATTTGTATATCATGTAATATATTTTTTCATTATAAAAATAATATAACAAATTTTTAAAAATTCAATTAAGATAGATGTTGTAAATATCTTTAATTTTGAATTATTAAAATTTGAATATATTGATATGATTTACTTAAATCTTATTTTAAAATCTTAAAATATATTTATGATTTATCTAAATTTTATTTAAAATCTTAAATTTGGAATAAATAGATACGAGTATAATTGCTAAATCTCTGAGTGGATAAAAATAGAATGGTAATTATGTCACTTTTCCTTTGAACGGACTCACCCGAAAGCGTCCTTCATACGGATCCAATCCCAGTATTGCTGGTCTTCAATCCAGGCTATATTGAGAGATCTTGCAAACAGTGTGAAAGCATTGTAGCCTGAACCATCCACCCAAAATTTCTGGAACAACTTAACATAAAAGTATTAGATGTAGAGGAAAATTGTGTTTCTTAATAGTTAGTACCTCAATTGATATACCTGAATAATAATAATAAAAAGAAGACTAGCTAATGGCTAGCTATTAGTATTTGAACCAATAAGACAATAATAATAAAACTAAAGCTAGTCAGCTGGTGATGACAAGAGAAGCTTGCCTTGCTCTTGTTGTCCAGGTAGATGCCGGAATGGACTCGTTCAAGGAGATTCGACTGGTCGTAGGCCTCTTTCACTATGGCTTCGAAGTTGTTGTGTGGTCTGCTTGTGACCTTCACAGTTTCTGACTTCTTCTCGTTGTTGTATGATGTGCTTGTGACCTTCACAGTCTCTGACTTCTTCTCTAGCATGTTTCGTGACAGAAGGCCACCCATGTTTTTTCCTTATTCATTCTTTTCCTTTGTTATAATACATGTTTGATGTGATTTTTATAGCTCGAATTGAATAGAAAGTTTCAGTCAATTTGTTGAATCTTATCAGTTTTGATCAGTCTAGCTACAATCAAAGGCGCCCCATACATGTCTAAAACTATAACATAAAAATTTCACGTTAAATTTTTATGTAAGATGAGACGTGTGAGTTCTCGTTGGGTGTTCACCGATTCCATTATACAACTGGTTAATTAATGACATGCGGCATCTAACTTTTTTGGGTTGGGGTGAATCAGATGCTATTACAACTTGTCAGTATTTTTCTTTTTTTGATGGATGGGTGGTGTGGTGACGTTGAGTGGACATTTTGTTAGTGCTCGGAGAACAATAAAATTTTAAGTGAATGATAAAAGTGTAAATCAAAAGAGAAATGGATATTAAGGTTTACTTCACTGTTGGCCTAACAGGAAGACTTGATCTGGAAGTCCCCTCTAACTTTGTTAAGCATCTTTATGAGTAGTGAAATTGGGGAACAAAGGAGAATAAGTGTATAAAGTTGTTTGTTTATTTGTAAGGAATAAATGTGTATAGTTAAGTCAGAATAAATAGATAATTAATAACTTGCTTAGACTACCTACCACTACCCAGTCCCAAAGCCCACCCAACGTCTAGACTACCTAGCTAACCCACTGGTCCACCATCCAAACATGAAGTGGCGAAAAAATAAATAAAAAGAAAACCCTAATGAAGGCTTACCACCTTATGCCGCTACCCAAATGAAGGCTTAGAACTTGACCTTCTGCCCATCACCGTTGCTGCCTCTGCTGATCAATGCTCCCCATCTCTCTCTCCATTTTTTTTCCCGCTCAGGCTCTCACCCTTTCTTTCATACTGGATTTGGTGGTGATGGGTTATATGATTTCAACTTTTGTTCGGGTGGAATGAGATATTTTTTATGGATTGGGGATTCGGTGTCTTTTTTTTTATGTTTATTATATGATGCGTCGACACTGTTGATAGTGATATGATTTTAAAAATTTTCATAGTGGAAGGAAAGATTTGTGTTTATTTTGTGATGGATTATTGTAGATGATGATATGGCCTTGAAGTTTCTCATATTCAAAGGGAAAGATGAGGGTGAAATGATGTTAAATTTTTAATTTTTCAATTAAAAATTAAGAACAACCATAAATCTTATATGCTTGTTGGTTGTTGCACGATATAACAATTTTAGACCACCTCATCTTCTCACATACAAAAAAGTATACAAAAGTAAACTTCAGGAAAAGTAAACTTCATGCTTGTGGGTTTCATGTGCACAGCTCCTGGATTGGATCTATCGGGTCAGACCTAAGTCTGCCAGTTCTGGATCTAGAATTGGTTTCCCAAGGGTCTGCCGGGTCCCTGATTGGACCTACCCCTTTTGAATCAATCTTTGACATGGAGCGTATGAGTGAGGTTCCGACCTTGGCGAAGTTAGATTGAGTACTGATTGATGTTGACTGGGAGCCTAGGTTTTCTCATTGTTCTTTGAAGGGTCTGCCTTGGGTCACTTCGGACCATTCTCCTCTACTTCTAGAGGGAGGAGACGGTTTGGCCAGGCACAACCAGTTCAGATTCGAGAATTGGTGGCTGTTGTGCCCGCGGTTCTCCGAGATGGTGTTGACGTCATGGAGCCTCCTAGTTGCTCTGGAGCTATTGGGGGCCTGGAACCTAGCTTTTAAGCTGAAAAGGCTAAAGTTGCCATGGTCTTGGGTGAGGCAATCCCAACAGAAGATGGCATGCATCCATAATAATAACATCGCACCAGATTTTATCATTACATTTTGGATGCGGTTTGGTGTCCAACTTGAGTTTTTGAATGGCCTCTTCAGCAATGACGTACTCACAGCTCCCCGAATCAATAACAAGGTGACAGATCTTGCCTCTGATGGTACAAGTAGAATGGAAGATATAGTTGTGAAGCCACCTATCTCCTTCCTTCTCTTTTGGAGCATAAAACACGCCGTACTACTAAAGCTTGCCCAAGATCGCCAGTGACAACTTCTTTATTAGATTGGTCTTCATCATCATATAGTAAGTTATCAATAGGATCAACAAACTCATCATCTCCCATCTTGTCAGCATCCACAAATAGTGCTTTTCCCTCGACAGTCTCCCTTGCGACAATAAGTAACTCGATGTCCCGTTTTGTCACATTTAAAACATTTGAAGCCAGGATTAACTATCGGTACCCTTGGTGGTAAACTGCTTGGGGTCGATTTGAGTGCATTTCCTGCTTGCACTGGAGTTTGATTTTCCATGAGAAAGGTGGGATGCCCTCCTCCACCAGAAGAGTTGAGTTCCGTCGAGTCAATTGTTTATCTATTTGTAAGGCTCATTGATGTAACTCTGAAACAGAAAAACAATCAAATAGATTCAAAGTATTTTGAAACTGTTGATGCATACCTCCAATATAACGAGAGACGAGTTGATCATCAAATTCAGTGAGGTCAATACGAGCAACCAAGAGATAAAACTCTGTAGTAAATTCATCGATGGATCATGTGCTTTGTCATAGATTTTGAAGCCGTTGGTAAAGCATCTGCACATAGTTATGCGGTAGAAAAGCCTCACACATATTTTTTTTAACATCTCCTATGTTTCGATATTTAATTTGCCTCGTCGTGATCGGGTTTGCTTCATCTGTTGCCACCAGAGTGCCACTTTTTCCTCGGATTCGTGTAGCGACCAATGATACCCGTTTGTCCTCGAGCACTTCTTTGAAATCAAGGACCTCCTCAATGGTATTCAACCAATCAAGAAATTCTTCAGGCTGAAGGCCGTCCTGAAATTCTGAAAAATCAATTTTCAGGCCTGATTATCATCGAACAAAGGATACCCTAGGTGGCCTGAAAATTCCTCCACCACAGATTGCGTGGCTAGTGATCATGGGGTTTGTGGATGCTTCTAACGTTGCATAAAGGCCATCATTGCCTCGATTGTTACATTAGTACATCGAACCACTCGTCCATTCTCATGTTCATTGTGTCGGTGAATTGTTGGGCTTCCTCATGATTGTAGGCTTCGCTAAGAGAATGTCTTCTCGGCGGCATATATTTTTTTGAACGATGCACTGAAGATCGACAGAAGTTCTAATACCAATTGATTATTACAAGAAAAACATGCTTTTGCGATGGATTCAAACCATCGCAAATGATCTCCGTAACCGTCACAAATAACTTTGTGCGACGGTTCTGCGACGATTTGGACTCCGTCGTATCAGACGGCATTGCGAAAGATTAACAACAGTTTTGAGCCGTCGCAAATACTTTTATAGCGGTTTTTCTATCGTCACAAATAATCCATTGCAAAAGCTTACCTTTCACTATAGCTGTGTAAACTACATTTTTTGCATCGGATAAACTAGCCGTCGCAAAAAAAAAAAATTTATATTTTTTTGGCTTCCGCGACATGGGCTTAAACCACCGTAAATAATTTTTTTCATCTTCTCATTGTTTCTTCATTTAGATTTTAAAAATTTTCATATGTAACCTGCAAAAATGATTGATAAAAAGTGATTAAAAAGTAATATGAACTCATGCCAATTCCATCCACCTAATCATGACAAGAACATCCTAATTCATGAGTAAAAAAAGCAAATGAAAATCTTCAACAACTTTACAACTATATGAGCAAATGGAAGCCGCCTTCTTTATAGGTTAACATTTTAATGAAAACAGACCATCTTGCATCTCCTACGCTCCTTTCTTGCTCTGCTGCTCCAATCCTTTTAAGCCTCCAATGCCTATAAAATTCAATCAACAGACACCCATCAAACAACATTACCAAAAAACATATACTACCTTCATAAAAATGAATTATATACTCCGAGCTGAATTGTATAAACCTACTTATAGAACAATAAAAAAAATACATAATTCGTCCAAGGAAGAACTACAAATAAAGACTTCTCCAGTGCTCCCTGTATAATAGCCCTGTATGTAATGCAAAAATTGGTCTAAGGTGGTTCTGGAATATGGTTTATTCTTAATTTTACAGTACATCGTATTTTTCCTACCAATTGTGTTCAAAAAGGGGGAAAAATTGTTTAGTGGTATCACAGGCTTGAAATATAAAGCATTCCCTCAATTTGGACTACACTGACTGATATAAGAAGAAAAAATGATAATTGAAAAGTTTTCAGTCATCAAACCTGAGTCAAATCAACATGAATATCAGAGGTATGCCTGAATTGCAGATTTTATCGATTTGTCTACAAATTGATGCTTTAATAAAATCAAATTTATAAGGGATAATCTGTCTACAAATTGATGCAAGGTGTGGAGCTTGGTAAATTCTTATATATAACTTGGTAAATTTGAATCAGTAAAACATTCAAAGCTAGCTAAAGTAAGTGAACTACAAACATAAGAAACACAAAATAGCTTCTGATAAGATGAAATTTATAACTACAAGTTTTGGTGAGAAAACCAACCGATCCATATGGGACTATGGAGATGTGGAGAGATGACAGTCACATACCTCTGAATTATCCATCAAATATATGAATTAATCAAATATTTTGAATTGGAACTATGATGTAGCACGATCATGGACCATTCGATTGGCATTGAGGACCATCAAATGGACGATTATAGATGATTTACAATTTTTTATATTTTTTGGATTTGTTATGATTTATCTCATTTTTTTAGTTACTATATTTAGATCTGAATTTCAATTGTTAGAATTTATCTCAGTTATTTAATTATTATATTTAGATCTGAATTTCAAATCATATTTTTGAATTCAAATTTAAATATTGATTAGGAGATTTGTTTGTTAGGTTTAAGATTTATATAATTAGTTGAGATCCTAGTTTGTTGGGATTCTTCACTTTATAAATAAGCATGTAAACCAATTGGCAATGAAGAGATTATTGATTATTGAAGTTATTATTTTTAATCTATTGTATTTTGGTAAGAGTACTAACAATTGCATAGACCTCCCAATTCTCTGGTATTTCATCCGAAATAAACAGATTACTGAAGCTCAACCCCCTGACATTCTTCTTGAATAATCAACAGCGCCGTTGGAGCCTACCGATTTCGTTCTTTTGAATGGATCCGTAGAAGAGCGTAGTTATACGCTGCATCAGTTGGTATCAGAGCTTGCGTCGATCGTCGGCGCATCGTTCTAAAAAAAACAGAGAAAGAGGACATGGCGCCAAGAAGACGTCCTCTTAACGACGTCTACGATCGTGAGGAATACCAACAAGTTATTGGTTGTCAATACGCATTTGGCAAGCCAATCCAAACCGAGACAAAAAAACCCCTCATATTCCTTTCATTTTAGTTCACCATAAATTAAACAAAATAATATCCATGGCTACCGGAGATCGAAAGAACACAAACATTACCAGGTTCGATCGATTGAGTGTCCTTGAAGTTACACCATCAAAATTCAGTGGATCACGTCATCAATTGCTCGGGCTTCATAACCAAATTGTTCAACTAAACTCGAGGACGAGTTTTTCTGAAGAGAGAGAGAATGATGCAGCACGATCATGGACCATTAAGGACCACCATATGGAAGATTATGAATGATTTGTACTTATTAGTATTTTAGTTTTATTTATTAGATTTATCATATCTTTTCTGGATAACTAGGATCAATTAATATTAATATATCATTCAGATCTGATTTTTTTTATATTTTTAGTTGGGATTTGAATTTGAATTTGAATTTTTGAATTTAAATTCAAATTTGAATATTAGTTTGGATTAAATGAAGATATATTATTTATCTTTACAGATTTGTATAATCTGTTAAGATCACGTTTAGTTTAGATTGGAATAATCAGTTGAGATCCTAGTTTGTTAAGGATTCTCTTATCTAAATAGGCATGTAACCCGATTGATTATTCAGATTATTGATTATTTAAATTTTAGTTTTTTATCTATTATTTTTTATTAGGAGTACTAACAATTATATAGAATTAACAAATTTCTAGCATTTGTTAGGAAATTAACAGATCATTGAAGCCCAACATCCCTGTCATCCTTCTTGAAGAATCAACACCCTTGTTGGAGCCTGCAGATCTCGCATCCCTGAAGGTCGATCGAGTCAACAGAAGAGCGTGATTATTCACGCTTCATCAATTGGTATCAGAGCCTGCGTCGATCTTCGGCGCATCGTTCTATAAAAAAAAAGAACATGCCGTCGAGAAGATGTCCTCTTAACGATGCCTACGACCGTGAGGAGCTACAACAGACCATCACAGCAAATAATAGGCGCATGGATGAAAGATTTGAGGCAATCACGCGTCAGATGGAGGTGGTGATGGCATTTATGCAGCGTTGTGAACATTCTCCAACCCCGCGATCATGACCACTAGCCCCACGATCTCCGACCGCGCGATCTGAGGCGGATGATCCCATTGAAGGAGGTTTCAATAATCCGTTTGCGCAAACCGAATAACGCCAACGAGAAGGATTTTTTAGATCTCCTAAGGTACCCGCTGATTGATGGCAAACCGGCCTAAAAATTGATATTCCAGAATTTCAGGGAGGCCTTCAACCAAGGAATTTCTTGATTGGTTGAATACCGTCGAAGAAGTCCTCGATTTCAAAGAAGTGCCCGAAGACAAACGGGTACCTTTGGTCGCTACACTGTTTCGGGGGAGAGCTGCAGCATGGTGGCAACATATGAAACAAACTCGATCTCGACGAGGCAAATCGAAGATCGAAACATGGGAGAAGTTAAAGAAGTATATGCGGGAGGCGTTTCTACCGCATAATTATGTGCGGACGCTTTACCAATGGCTTCAAAATCAGCGATAAAATGCACGATCCATCGATGAATACACGACGGAGTTCTATCTCTTGGTTGCTCATAATGACCTCGCTGAATCTGAGGATCAACTTGTGTCTTGTTACATTGGAGGTATGATGGTGAGATAGGATTCTTCAAAGGACATTTGTGGAAGAATTTATGTATGGGACCTAGATTGAAGTGGGTGAAAGAAATATAAACAATAACCTAGGTAAAACTGTTTGTCTTATTCAGTCATTTCAGTCCCAAGCACCAACTTCAAATTATTCTTCTTCCGAATCAAGTCCTGCCAAAGCGTTTTCAAATAATATCTGAATATCTATATGATAATATTTTGAAGAGTTTAGGTGTAAGTTTCTCTAATAAGCTAAACTGTTGTAGTTAATAGTTTGCAAGTATGTCCAAAAAGTTCTCATGCCAAAGCATCTGATTATAGTATTACACTATATAGGAAAAATGATTTTTCGTTTTGAGTACTTTCTTTTTATTATTTGTAAGTGAAAACATCTTATATTTTGGCAGTAAAGATGAATTATTTGTAATCTTGCTCTAATTCCAGATTTTGGATTTCACAGATCATGTCTGGACAGAGTGTTTCTCACCTTCTCTAAAAAGGTATTATCTGTGTTCTTCGTAATTTATTTGTTTCAGAACTGCATCATGTGGGTTTTTCAGCCATGTTTCTCATATACTATCTATATGGAGACAAATTTTAATTCAACACTTCTTGTCCAAAATTGTAGTAATTTGTTATTCACAAATCAATAAATGAATTGAAAATCATCACTAAGGTGGACATATCAATTTCTTAATTCTGTCCTGGTGATAATATATATTTGGTCCAATTATTGAATATATGTTTTGATATAATTCATGTAGATGGATGCATTTGGATCCATGTGAAGTAGTATATGATAATCCATTGTGATAATATATACTGTATGTTGGATCCATGTTTGACATCCTCGCTTGTGTTGTTCCTTCTACTATGTCTAAGTACTACAAATAGTTGGGCCATGCCTTTAATTTGGTTGCTCATTATCTGCTGTCAATTTTTTTAATTGGATCTGTTAGCACATATAATACTATTTTAGATGAAAAAGAGAGAAATCCGGCTTCCTTATGAGTCATGTTCCTGAATCTGTTATCCAAACTGAAGAGGATGATTGAGAGGAATCTTTAAAATTGGTGGTTATACCTGGCTATCTGAGGATGAACAAAGTTCATGATCGGCCTTGAGTGAAGTAAATTGTATATGATACCATGGATGGCCGTCCTTTGTGTCCATAGAAATAAATTATAAGATTGTTTCCCATTTTTCTGCAACAACATAAGCATTTTCATCTGGCTTTGGTGTGAGATGAGGATGAAGACCCCTTTATGTTATTATGCTCCGTATATAAATTGACATAAATATTCTCATTCTCATCTCCATGACTCTAATGTGTTGTTTAATTTCTTGACAATGGTGGAACTGGAATTCTTGTTCATGTTTGGATGATCTTTGACTGGGTTTAATTAAATACTTATATATTGGTTCGGACCCTTAGTTTTGTGGATTTCAGAATTCCAAATAGAACAAGGTTCTCTACGAATTCCTCACTTTGATAGATTCTTAGATATTATATTTTATTAAGTTATTAACTATTTTCTACTTTTGGCTATTTTGTATATATTTATTTATTTGGGGGGTGGGGATGGGGGTGGGAGGGGCTGTCATTATTGATTAACAGTTTGATGCAGCGTATAACCACGTTCTTCTATGGATCCGTTCAAAGGAAAGAAATCGATAGGCTCCAATGGTGTTGTTGATTCTTCAAGAAGAATACCAGGGGGTTGGGCTTTAATAATCTGTTGATTTCGGATGAAATACCAGAGAATTGGGAGGTCTATGCAATTGTTAGTACTCCTAACAAAATACAATTGATAAAAAATAATAACTTCAATAATCAATAATTTCTCCATTGCCAATTGGTTTACATGCTTATTTATAGAGTGGAGAATCCCAACAAACTAAGATCTCAACTAATTATATAAATATTGAACCTAAAAAATAAATCTCCTAATCAATATTTAAATTTGAATAAAAATATATGATTTGAAATTCAGATTTAAATATAGTAATTAAATAAATGAGATAAATTCTAACAATTGAAATTTAGATTTAAATATAGTAACTAAATAAATGAGATAAATCCTAACAAATCCTAAAATATTAAAAATCATAAATCATCTATAATCGTCCATTTGATGGTCCTTAATGCCAATCGAACGATCCATGATCGTGCTGCGTCATTCTCCCCAGGTTTGAGAGAATACGTCCTCGAATTCAGATCCTCATTGAAAATGTCACCATGATCTTTAGATATGGATTTCTTACGAATAACGAATCTTTCAGGGTGCCGTATCACATCCATCCAATCAGACCAATACTCACGAATCCAACTTTTGAGCAATAACTTTATGAGAAAGGATGGTGGATCAGACGAAATGAAGGAGGGAAAGAATGGATCCACAAATTAATGGTAGGGTGAATGAAATGCTTCATGTGATAGCTTTTTCGATGGTGAAGCGGTATGAGTGAATTGAACGGGGTCTAGCGGGAACGATTTGGATGAAGCTCTAGTCACGTAAAGTATGTGTGTGTTGATGATTTTGGTGGTGAAAAGGCTATGATGAGAGGTAGTAGATAAAGAAAGGATGTGATCATTGTTATCAAATATTTGAGGGGGACTCTTGGACTCAATCTCCTCCATCTCTTCATCAAAGACAAGTGGAAGGTCTTTTTCCTCGATCTCGAAATAAAAGATATGGGGAAGTCTCACATCTTCAATCTCCTCATCAAAAATAGGCAGAAAGTTCTCATATTCAATCCCTTCATCTCATCGAAGATAGGTATTATGGTGCAGCGTGAAGATAACGCTCTTCTGCTAATTTGATCTAATGAACGAATTTGCAGGCTCCAACAAGGCTGTTGATTCTTTAGGCAGAATACCAGGGATGTTGGGCTTCAAAGAGCTGTTGATTTCCTAAAGAAATACCACATATTTGGTGGTTCTATGTAAGTTGCAACCAGTAAGCATTGGGAGTGATCTTCTCCAGAATCTACAGGGGACCAATTTTGTGGGCAACAAGCTTATTATACTCTCCTACGGGGAATCGATTCTTGGTTAGCACAGCCCAAACATAATCACCAACTTTGAATTCAACAAGACGATGTTTTTGATCAGCCATTTGTTTGTACTTAGCTGTATTGTCAAGGAGATTTTGCCGAGTGTTGTTGTGAATCTGCTGGAGTTGAGTGATGAGGTCTTCAGCTTTGCCATAGACGCACTTCAAGTCGGGGATCGATGCAAGGTCAGTTGGTGATTGCGGAAGAAGACCGTACACAAAATAGAAGGGACTGAAACCTGTGATACGATTCACTGATCGATTGAAAGCGAACTCGGCTTGGTAAAGTTTTTGATCTCATGTCTTCAAATTATCTCCTACAAGACAACGAAGTATAGAGCCGAGAGACCAATTCACCACCTCTGTTTGTCCATCAGTTTGAGGACGATATGTACTACTGAAATCGAGTTTTGTGTGAGTCAACTTTCACAAGCTCCACCAAAAGTGGCTAAGAAAGTGCGTATCTCTGTTAGAGACAATGGATAAGGGTAATACATGCAGATGGTACACCTATCGATAGTAAAGTTATGCAACATGTACGACATCATTGATCTTCTTGCAAGTAATAAAGTCTGTTATCTTGGAGAAATGATCGACCACCACAAAGATGGAGTCTACGCCGCGTTGGGTGCGCGGGAGACCTAGAACGAAATCCATACTCACATTGGTCCATGGCTGGTTTGGAATGGGCAAAGGGGTGTAAAGATCGACATTAGTAGCACTCCCTTTGGAAATTTGACAGATTCGACATCCGTCAACAAATCATGCAACTTCACGACGCAAGGATGGCTAATAATAAGAACTTGAGAGTAAATGTAGGGTTTTATCTCTCCCCATTTGGCCTTCTTCATGTAATTTAGCAATGATCTTGAGTCGTAAAGTACAATCTGACACATATAATTGGTTCCCTCAAAAGAGGAATCCATCATGAAGGAGAAAACTCGTAGGCTTGCCTGCACTAATATCCTTCAATACACTAATAAAGTATGGATCAGTAGCAAGTAAATCCTGAAAAGAATCGAACCCAAGTACCTTAGTTTGCATGATTGTCAATAGGGAAGAATGATGACTAAGGGCATCAACAACCCTATTCAAAGCACCCGATTTATGCTTAAGAACAAAAGAAAATTCCTGAATATATTCGGCCCACGTACAATGACGAAATGTGAGTTTGTCTTTATTGTTGATGTGCTTCAAGGAATCATGATCAGAGTATAGAACGAACTCGTTGTGAATAAGATAATGTCGCCAATGTTTCAAGGCTTGAATGATGGCATAGAACTCCAAGTCATAGGTGTTGTAGTTGGGTTTTGATCCGCTCAATTTTTAGCTAAAGAATGTAATTGATTTCATGTGTTGGCTTAAAACCGCTCCAATGCCCACCTTCGATACATCACAATGTAACTCAAACGGCTACATGAAGTTTGAAAGAATGAGGACGATAATCAATTTTTGTTTGATTAATGCAAAGATCTCGGCCACCTCGGTATTCCACACAAATCTGTCAGTCTTCATACAATTTGTGATCGGTGCCGTGATAGTGATGAAATGAGGGATGAACCGCCTGTAGAAAGACATCAAACCATGGAAACTATGCACTTCGAAAAGAGTCATGGGTTGAGGCCATTATTCGATTGCTGCAACCTTTGACTCATCCATTGAAATACCATCACGAGAAATAACATAGCCGAGAAAGATAACTCTGTCCGTCAAGAATGAACACTTCTTGACAGCAGCAAAAAGTTTCTCCCTACGTAGAACCATGAGAACCGCTCAAGATGCTGCATATGTAACTCAGCATTAGCACTATAAATAAGAATATCATCAAAGTATACCACCACAGAATGGCCAATGAAGGGTCGTAAGACTTGATTCATGAAGCGCATAAATGTGCTAAGTGCATTGGAAAGCCCAAAGGGCATAACCAACCACTCATAGAGGCCTTCCCGAGTCTTGAATGCCATCTTCCATTCATCCCCAGCACAAATACGGATCTGGTGATATCCGCTCTTCAAGTCCAGCTTGGTAAACACTGTTGCACCACCCAATTGGTCCAAGAGATCGTCCAAACGAGGGATGGGAAAGTGATACTTGATGGTAATTTTGTTGATTGCTCTCTTGTCGACGCACATCCGCCAACTACCTTCTTAGGTGTGAGCAAGGCTGGTACCGCACACGGGCTGAGACTCTCCCTGATGTATCCCTCTCCGAGAAGCTCTTCGACATGACGCTGCAGTTCTTCATGCTCCTTAGGACTCATGCGATAATGAGGTCTGTTTGGAAGGCTTGAACCCGTCACTAAATCAATCTGATGATGCACATCTCGAAGAGGTGGTAAACCATCCGGTAATTCAGCGGGGAAGATGTCTTGAAATTCATCGAGAAGGGGCTTCACCTCGTCGGGTGCGACAAGACCATCTCCCTCATCGCGTTCAATCAACATATAGACAATTCCTGAATCTTATATCTCATTAATAAAGTTTTTATATGAGAGGAAACTACTACATATCATTGCAATGGATTTCAGTACGACTTCCTTGTTTGGAACAAGAATTACGCGAGTATTATCCCAAATAAAGCTTAAGTGTTACGATGACCATCATGAGAAACATCTGATCAAATTGCCACGGTCTCCCCAATAGAAGATGGCACGCATCCATAGTAACAACATCGCACCAGATTTTATCCTTATATTTAGAGCCAATTGAAAAGTTAACTAAACATCGTCTGAAAACCCTTATCTCATTCCCTTTCTGGATCCATGATAATTTATAAGGATTTGGATGTGGTTTGGTGTCTAGCTTGAGTTTTCGGACGGCCACTTCAACAACGACATTCTCGCAACTCCCCGAGTCAATAACAAGGCGACATGCCTTGTCACCGATGGTGCAAGTGGAATGGAAGATGTTGTTGCGAAGCCATCTATCCCCTTCCTCCTCTTTTGGAGCATAACTAATACGACGAACGACCAAAGATTGCACTTGATCTCCAGTGATAACTTCCTCATCAGATTGGTCCTCATCATCATATAGCGGGTTATCAATAGGATCTGAAAATTTGTCATCTTCCTCTCCTTCGACGTCCATGAGTAGTGCTTTTCCCGGACGGTCTCCTTTGCGACAATCGGCAGCCCGATGTCCCGCTACACCGCATTTAAAGCATTTGAAACTTGGATTAATGGTCAGTACCCTTGGTGAAAAATTGTGCAGGGCTGGAGTTCGACTTGCTAGGGGCAAGGTGTTATGTACTCCTCCACCCGAAGAGTTGTAATTCCTTCGACTCCATTGTTTCTCTAATTGTAGGGCTCATTGATGTGCCTCTGAAACAGAAAAGCAATCGAGTTTTGATCACATTTTTCTTTTTCTTTTCAGATTGAACCCTTACGGAATCTCCTCCTCCGTTGCAAGTGATCACCCATTAAGGAACTCAAATAAATATCAACAATTCATATTAAAAACACAACATATAGACTGGAATATTATTTCCATAATTCCAAATAAAGAAATTAAGATAACAAATAATTCAACATAAAAAAAGATATCTAAAAGAAGCGCCCATGCTGCACCACAATGTGACCAACCAATTCCAGTCTGACCCTAGCCGTTCCTATCAATCTCATGATCTCATCCAATCCGAGGTACAGATCTACCACGGTTTGATCACCAATCCAACACAAACAAAAAAAACCCTACCCCAACAATCGAAACATCGAAAACGGAACTCACCGAATCGGGACTGTAGAGAGACCTGGTACCATCTGGAAGAAGAGGAAGATGAGAATCGACCGCTGGTCCACGAATCGGCCTCCATCCGTCCCTGAACGGTGAAGTTCGATTGAAACCCTAGAAGAGTTGAATAAAGGGAGGTGAACTGGTGTGAAATCAAAGACGGTGAAGAACGACATTGGTGGAGGATCGCAGTCTGGTGATGTTGGTGGGTATTGGAGACGATGAAGCGACGGGGGCACTGGCGGAGGACTGCAATCTGAGGACATGGATGGGGGATTGTCAAAGGTGCCGGTGAGGGATTGAAGACGGTGAACGAACGGCATCGATGGAGGATTTGTCCAATGGCGTCAGTGCATGATCAAAGACGATGAAGGAACGCGCCGTGCGACGGGGGTGTTAGGGTTCAAATGAGGGTTATGTATTGTTTTTTAGTATAGATATGTGAAGAACAGACGTTTGAAATTGAACATGATAAATGAATGGTGGATGGACATTATAATATTTGCGACAACACAAATTACCCACCGCAAATAATGTTTATTTGCGACGGCGTCAAACATCCGACATAAATATCCCTTTTTAACAGCAGCTCAACCTAGACGATGCAAAAGGAAAAGAAATATCTGTGACGGTCAAATATTTCGGTCAATTACATTATTTGCGATGGTTTTTTGAAACCATCGCAAAAAATGCGTCGCAAAGAACACGTTTCCTTGTTGTATTCAAGGACAAAAGAAGAAACCAAGAATATGCATGGTTTTTGATAAAGAGACATTATTCTTGTCCGTACTTGTCGACCCACGAATCTAATCATCGTCTACACCCATTCTTTCTTGTCACTCTTATCTTTATTGCTTCTCTTTAATTAGTTCAAGCTCCATCATCTTGATTTTTTTTATCAATATTATGTTTTTAGGCATCCATCAGTATTTCGGCCTCGTCCATTGTTTGTGACATCCAACACCAACCATTTGACTCGTCCATTGTTTGTGACATCCAACACCAACCATTTGACTAAACGACTTTCCGATGTTGATCGAAGGTGTTTATAGGGATATTACGATTTTTATTTTTAACTTTTTTATCTAAACTCTAAGGATGATATATATCTTCCAAGAGCTGGTGACATTATTAGGGCAATTCTTATTTTATCGTTTATCATCTATCATTTTTATCATTTATCATTTATCAAAAAAGCTTGAGTTGCATATGTACCTTGCTTTACGTCCGATGTCATGAAAAGCAGGAAAGAATGGAATAGACAACTGCAGATTTTTCTTTAACAAAATTATATAGGCCCCGCATTTGTACCTTGCTTTGCATACCATGTCATGAAATTCGGCAGACATGCATCTATACCTTGCTTTGCATTCTCCCATGTTCATAATTCAAATTCTGCATCACTTTTTAATTTCCCCTACATACACGCAAAACAAATGCTGTAAATAATTACATGTGGAAGAGAGATATATTGTAAGAGCCCATACATCCAATAGTTTATCTTTCAATTGAAAAAAAAAAAGTTGAGAAATCGAATTGAATCAGTGCCCATTCATGGCGGTCCCAATATTCATCATGGATGAGATGCTGAAGAGGTTGAGCGAGCTGGTCGAACATGAATTGGTCATGCAGTGGGGCGTCAAGGATGACTTCAATGAGCTCACGAAAAACCTGGGTACGATAAAAGAGGTCCTCCAGGACACAGAGAATAAAGAGCTCCCAGATCGCACGGTCCAGCGCTGGCTGGATGAGCTGAGAGACGTAATGTACGACGCGGAGGACATCATCGACGACTGCTCCTTCGACATCCATGTCAACAACAACAACAACTCATCCTCTTCACTGATGACGAGCAGGGGTACAGTGAGTCGTCGTCATTCATTCTCCTCTCTCAGCCGGTTGTGCTCCATTTTAAAAACAATGGCTGTCTTTTATAAGAAAGGCAAAGGCGTGGTTAACCGTCATGATATCGAGAAGAGGATTCAAGAAATCAATGGTAGGCTGGAGCAGATCCAAAAGAAAAGACAACTAATACAATTCGTGCCCACTTTCCCAACAGAAGAAAGGTCTTCGGTTAGTACTTTTTGGAAGTTCCAGCCCCCGGAGACGATGATGTCATATGACATTGATTCCAATATAATTGGGATCGATGGGGACACGGAACGCTTGGTCCAGTTGTTAACTGGGCCAACCAACGGAGGAGGAGGAGGAGTATTCGCCATCGTTGGGATGGCAGGGATCGGCAAAACCACACTTGCTAAGAAAGTTTTTAACAATGATCGGATCAAATCTCACTTTGAGGGAAAGATATGGGTATGTGTGTCCAAGGATTATGAAGAAGCAGATGTGTTGAAACGTATCATAAGATCTGCTGGTGAGGTTTGGGGGGAGGCTCAAACCAAGCGAGAACTTTATTCTATTGTGAATGAAGCGTTCGAAGGAAGGCGGATCCTTCTTGTTCTTGATGAACTTTGGGATGGGGGCCTAAAATCCGTCATCAGTGTTTTCACGGCGGATACTCGGGTACTCATCACCACCAGAAATGAAGAAATAGCAAGGCAAATGGGCGGATCTTTAATATGCACCCATGAAATGAAGTTGTTATCACATAATGATGCGTGGTCCCTTCTTGGCAAGGTATTCTTAATTACTCTACTTTCTTTTTTCCTATTGCAATTATTAATATTTATTGATAGATAAACGCTTAGATTCAAACTCTTGACCTATTGATTGCAAATGCTCTTGTCAACTATTAAATTACGAGTTCAAACCCCTCTTTGTGATTATTTTTGTGTTTTGAGCAAAAAAATTAGATCGGATCTTATTAATCACTTATTTTGTCACGCATTAGTAGTATTATACTAATTTTTTAATTCAGAGAGAGGCCCAAAAGGGGATAACAGGGGCCCAAGACTCTAGTTTACTTAATTTTCACATCCCAGGAAGGGATCCCTGGAACCACCCCCCCCCCCCCCCCCCCCCACCAAGGGGAAGAGTGCTTTCAAACACATTGGGGGTAGTTCCAGGGGCCCAAGGCTCTAGTCAACTGCTTAAGTGGCAAAATGTGCTTATTCTAAAAAAAAAAACACTTCAGCATTCTCAATTACATTTTAGGAGTAGATTTACTAAAGAATTTTAGGATTGAGAATGTGATTTGGTTTATAATATAAACAATACTCTGAAAATATTATTTGGTGGTGTTTGATACTCATTATCTATATAAAAACAATTTACTTCTACTTCTTACACATATAGCATTGATTATATAGATTGCCCAATCTCATAAATTTCATATGGCGTGTTTTCTATTTAATTAATTTTTTGGGAGGTATATATATATATATAGGACCCCAAATGACATACATTTAACATTTCAAAATGAAAAACAATCCAATGTGTTTGTGCATGAAAAATGATACAAATGTATCCCTAAAAATCATCATACAAGTTATTATTGATTTTTCGTGAATAAAAGATGAAGAAATAAAAGCGTTTTCAAGATCCCACAATGGAGGGACAAAAATAATCAACCGGATCCGGATTGTAAGATCCGTTCACTCTGCTATTCTTAAGTCAATTCCACTTTGTTGTCGGCGGTGTGAGATCTCGAATATCATATACACAGGGAGAGAGCGACATGTAGAAGCTCAAGTCGGCTAATGTAATTTTAGGATCTTGTTGTAGAAAAAGATTTCTTATATATCTCGATAGAGGGAGCTGGTTCCTTATTTATGAATCTGGTTGAGATGCCTAGAATCGATAGGTAATCTCTTCATTGGATTGGTGGGGGAGAGAGCTGGGGGAATTATGTGATTTGTATGAGATTCTGTGATCTCTACATTGATAATTTCAAATCATATATTTTGTTGAGATTTGATCTCGTATCTGACACGATACGCCTTGGTCATCAGATGTGAATGGGCCATCGGATCGGATTCATTGATCGTTGGCTAATTGGATTGTTAACCTTCATTAATCGGGTCATGGACCACAAATTCACATAGTATTATCACTTTTGATGGTAAATCAATCGTTCAGGTCGGATAACGCCCCTGAGGCGACATGTGTCGGGCAGTGAAGGTCCCATCGTAGTTGATGCTTGTCGATTTCTGTGCGCTGTCAAGTTGAATTTCGATAGTTGAGACGACAATTTTTGAGGGTAATTAATGCTCGTTTGTCGTGCCGAGATTGTGCTTGTCAGGCGAGGGGTGGCTTTTCAAGGAGAATTAATGACTGCCCTTCACTAATGGCCGCCAAGCCGATGTTCCGGAGTCCCATTGTGTTGTCCTGAGGAGGAATAATATCTCTCTGGTATTAACGGCCGCGTGGAATGACAACGGAGTACTCGGAATACTAGGCGACGAGGCCAGGGTTATAAATCGAAGAGGTCCATGAGCGGACCCTCAATTTGACTGAACACCCCCTCCCACCAGATCTTTTTCTTTCCCTCTCTCCATCTACGATTTGTTCGGTTAGAAACAGCACCGAAAGTATGTGTTATGATTACAAAACAATATGTCCCATTTAGATAGCGGAATTAAATTATTCTGAATATATAACCATGTCAATATAAATAACAAATTTATATGAATAAGAGATTTTATATTTGGTTGTGTTTTATTTTATTATCATTGAAAAACGTAAGAATAAATGTTGAGTTGTTTGATTGATAAAGAATAAAATATAAATAAAGTGTAAAAAAGTTGATTTGACATGTGGTCTATTTGATGCATAAGAGGTATTGATAGGTGATTTGATGTGATAAGATATAAAAAGTTGATTGACATGTGGGTTCATAGGAATAGATAAAGTGAGTATAACTTATCCTAGGGGTTACTTAGAATTGTTATACTCTCTTATACTCGTTTAAACTGTCTTAGTAATACCAAGTTATACCCTGCAAACAAACAACCATTTTTCCTATATATTCTTATACCACCCTTATACTACCCTTATACTCGCTTATTCCGTTTCCCAAACGGGGTTATATGTATATAAACTAGAAATACATTATAGAAAAGCATAGAGAAGAAGAATAACAATACTCAATTGACGAATTTGTTCTGAAGAAGGCTGAGGTTAGAATTGAACTCTATGTCCTTAAGACAATAATCGCCCTGCACTAGTGCTTACGGATCTGGCGACTGTCTCTCAAGATACAACGGCGAACACCTTATGGTAGCAGCACTTCAAACCACAAGGACAGTGAACCAACTCTATTACAGACACTCTCTTTTTTTACTGACTATATGAATGCACTGGACTGGAGACTCAAATGCACCCTGAGAATGTCTATTGCAGTGAATGATTGGATGATTAAACTATGCAAATTCGGTTGGTTTTATAGAGGAAAATTCAGTTAAAGAGGCTCTTGGAAGAGTCCATTCATATGTTCAGTTTTCATTAAAACAGAGTCCATGGCATCCCTTCTCCAAGCAATCAACGGCTAGATCATAACCGTTGATCTGACGGCCCACATCGCATACCCGTATTCATCCGATCGACGGTTCTGAATTCGTTTGATCAAAATGATCTATATCATCCGATTTGACAAAAGTCGAAAAAGAAAAGGCTCCAGCTCCTAGAGACGATGCGAAGTGCCAAGTGTGCCTCAAAAACGCCCAATACGCCCTTAGGCACGCGCGCGACGGGCGCTGTGCATGATGATGCTACGCACCACCCCTCATGGAAAGGTCTACCATAGGGTATCCACCAAAAGCAATTCACTAGAGTACAAGGAGCCCATCTTATAATTCCTCAATACTTTTTGTTTTTAACCGATATGAGACTATATCTTTTTCTTCATCAACTACCAACCACTTTCATCATATTATTGGAAGAACTATTGATTCAATTTTCTCATTCATCCTGAAACGGTTTTGAGAAAGTAAATATACTACGTTCATCTACTTAACAAGAGAACGCAATCCAATGAGTTTCCACCACCAATAATTAGTGGAACCCAACTTCATTTATTCCAAAGTATGCTTGGTTAAAACCCAAGTTTCCAACATGTTCTTCGTCTAGCACAACCAATCACCATGGTAGAGAAGAAACTCCCGCTGTTGATGGGCGTCATAGAGAGGAGAGTAGAGTACAGTCGGCACATGTGAAACGGAGAAGGTCTCTGACCGGGGGAGGCCTACTTCTCCGCGTTTCACTAGACGGCGATTCAGTTCCCCCTTCATCCTCTCATGCCCACTTTCTTGACGTTTTCAGGATTTGCTCCGTTGCAAATGCACCAGACGTTTTCCACATTCTCCAAGCCTCCCTTTTATTTGAATGAAAGGAGGGGTTAGGTCTTGTGCTCGCAAAGATCATGTATTTCTACTTGCTCGTCCTCTACCCCAAAAGCATGGTTGGTTCCTCATCCTCAAGGCCCCCGACACCGACCATGGGTGAAAGGATGAGGTGGTTGCCATCGGGAGACCATGGTAGTGTCCCGTTGCTGGGGTGCCCCTTGTGTCAATGAGCCATTGCTCTCTTTTTTTTACTTACGTAGTTTGCATGTCAATATTGCACGCAGGACGTATCGATCCTAGCAAGTATCTTTCTTTCTCCCAGATCAATTTCCTCAGGGATGTGGTGTTGTAGGCGATGAAGTCGTTCGCGTGGGATCAGGAGAACTTCTGGGCAGTGAATGTCTGTACACCTATGATGGATGTTGGCGAGCTATTTCGAGTCACGTGGGCAAGGATACCAGTGGTGGGAATTCGAGCCGTGTCGATGGCAGTGGCCGTAGGTTGGATTCCCCTTCCTCTTCCAAGAGGAGAGGGAAGCGCCCATTGATTATTGAAGACGATGACGATAGTCTGTCCACGAGCTTCAAGGATGGGGAGGAGGCTCTCTTGCCCCTCTCTGGTGGTGTGAGGGTGCCTTCTCCTGGGCTTTGGAGAGGGCAGACAAGATGGTGCTTAATGCCACATCACAGCTGTCCATGATATAGGAGGATTGGGATAGAGTTAGAGGACAACGTTCGAGCTGTAGACGTGTGTTGGTGGACCAGGAGATCCTCAACCAACTTTATGGTTTGAGGATTGGGCTGCGTATCACATGGGCCCAGTGCTTTCGAGAAGGCTGGAAGTCAGCTCATTGTCTAGAGGGTGACCCGAGGACTCACTCGGACACCATTGACCGTGAGGAGGGTATCAGCCCAGAGGTGTATCCGTGGATGCCATACCAGTGTCGGTGTCGCCTCAGAGGTCCGAGGTAGTGAGGGCATGAGTCTATTCGGTCTCTTGTTCCTCCTTTCCCTTTTTTTGTTTTTCCCTTGTAATGAGTTTTGTTCTTTTTTCAAGTATGATCATTACATGCATGTTTTTGGTGAAATGAACTTGTAGTCGTGCGTACAGTGTTCAATACCAATGTTTGCATAATGAGCCAAATTGATCGAGTTGAATTGTATACTTTTTGTCTTTACCTTTTACCATTCCACATGATAAAGTGGTGGTGGCGTTGTCAGGTTGTAGTTGGACTTAGGTCCTGGCTGTTAAGGTGGCGCGACCTATCGTGGACTGTTTGACCGTGGGCTCTAGTCGCTTGGTGACGTGGCTCTGTTTTTTATTCTTCTGATATGGGTTGGCTCGGAGCGGCACATCCTGGTATTGGCACGCATCACCCTTTTGGCTTAACCACTGAGTGGCATCACCCACCAGATAACGCATTTCCCTCTGACTTGAACCGTCAAAACAACATCATCAAGTGGGGATCAGTTTGTTCCCTTGACTTGAACCGTCCAAACGGCATGATTATATGGGGTTTGGTCTATGTGTCTTTGGCTTGAATCATCCGTATGGCATCACCTCAAAATTTGAACTACCCCTGACTTGAACTGCCTGTGTTGCGTCGCCCTATGTGGTATGTTCGCTTCCTCTGGTTTGAACAGTCTCAATGGAATTTCCCTGGTAAGAAATGTGGTCTGTATTCGACCATGCTCACTGGGAACGAGGGGATAGCTGGTACCCGGCTCAACTCGTTATGCACAAAGAGGGGAGACAGTAGGTTCTTGTCTGGTTTGGCCTGCGTAGGACATGGTGTATGGAGAGGAGAGGTAGTAGGTGCCTATTACAACCTTCTATTGTATGCTTAGTCTAGAAGACTTAGTAGAGCATTTTCAGCTCCATGAACAATAAAATATGGAAGTCAACACTAGCAACATTCATTCGACAATTAGAGCAATAATATGCATGCTAAAGGAATGAAATAAAGCTCAAAACCTTCCAAAATATTATTCATAAGCATCACATGGCTTATATATAATACTTCATCAGGTTCATGGTGTTCCACGGGGTTAAAATTGATACCTTCCTAGGATCGATGGTGCTGATCGAGTTTGTATGCCCCCTTGCCGTAAGTCTTGACCATTTCGTATAGGTCTTCCCAAGTGACCCTGAGTTTTCGTGTGTTCTTGGTGACACACACAACACCCACTTGTTGAAATGGTGAGCTTGTGGTGTTGGTAAGCGGCCAAACATATGAGAATAGCCTCCCTCTGTTCCTCTAGGAGTTCAAAATTGTTTGTGAGTGCCTCGTCATTCTGCGAAGAGTAGGCAAGGGTAGATCACGAGGTCAGGAGTCAACTTCAGCGGGGATGACAGCCTCGATGGCATAGGTCAGGGTGAATGGGGCTCTTCAGTCAGCTTCCTCCGAGTGGTGCGTTAGGCCTAGAGCACCCGGGAAGCTCTTCAAGCCATTGTCCCTTCTTTTTTTCGAGCCTCTTCTTCAAGCAACTGAAGTATCGTCCGACTAGTCACCTCGGCTGTCTGTTCCCTTGCAGGTATGCCTGTGAGGAAAAGATCTGCTTTATGCCATACTTGGTGCATAAGTCGAGGATGGGACTATTGCAGAACCACATCCCGTTATCCATCACGAGGGTTCTATGCTCCCCGAACCTGCAGATGATGTGCTTCCACTGGAAGTTCTTGATGTCAAAGTGCTTGAAAGTCCTATAGGTTTCTGCATCCATCCAATTAGTGAAATAATCAGTAGCTAAAAGCACATACCTTTTTTGCCCCTTGAAATGACTGAGAAGGGTCCTACATTATTCATTGCACTGTAAGAGCATGCATGTCCCCGGTGGGGAGAAGGATAAGAGGAGCGTGCTTTGGCATTGCTCGCACCATCAGACAAAGGTAGTAGCGTCCTTCTGAAGTGATGACTAATAGTAACTTTGGGAGATGACACACTGAGCCAAGGATCATCTGGCTGAGTGGTCTCTGCATGAGCCTTCGTGAGTCTCTTCAATGAGTGGCTTTGCTTTGGTCAGGCTCAAGCATCGCAAGAATAGGTGGTCAGCATTGTGCCAATATAGCATTCCATCGATGATGGTGTACCTAGCCTAGCGACGCCTAAGATTTTGGGTTTCGTCCTTTTCGAGCGGCAAGGAGTCGTCGTTAATGAAGGCTTCAGTAGGGTCCATCCAACAAGGGGATTCCCTCCTGACCATGCAGACACATGGTGCAGGGTCAATTGATGTCGGTCCAGCATGTCAGGTGTGATCTAGTGCTCTCCTCCATCCTCAATTGTGGCACTAGATGAGGAAGGTAGCTTTGAAATTACTCTCTTGTGGGATGTAGTGTATCTCAAAGTAAAATAACTCCTTGGTGAATTCAATTTTCTGTCTTAGGTATTGCTCCATCCTTTGATCCTTAGTGGTATAGATACCATCAACCTATAACATCAACACTTGTGAATCACAATATACATGTAGATACCTGACGTGGAGTGGATTGGCCAGTTTGAGTAGGGCAATTAGTGCTTCATATTAAGCCACGTTGTTTGACGCGGCTAACCCTAGACGGATGGACTGCTGGAGCCTAGTTCCATCCAGAGTGCGTATGATGAGGCCAGCTCCGTGTCTCCAACAATTGAAGGTGCCATCGATATGCATGGTCCACCACTCGAGTAGGATCGGGGGTTTGTCAAGTTCGGCCGTGACCTTGCGCAGGTCATCTTTGGGGTCGTATTCCACGAGATTCTACCATGACTTGTCCTTTCTTTGCTGTCTATGACTAGTAGTCAATGTAAAATAGAGACAGCTCGATAGCCCATTTCGTGTTCTGTTGTATAGGTCGGGCTTGTGGAGGAAGTCCTGGATGAGGTAGGACGTGAGGACCACTTCAACGTAGAGATAGAGCGGTTCGCCATTACTTGGGACCAAGAGGATCGGAGGCTGGGCGAGGTGCTCCCTTAGCTTATAGAATGTGGTTTGCTTTCATCACCTGGACGTCGTAGACGGACATCGGCGAGGTGGAGCCTCGGAGAGCTTGAAACTTGGCCGGGTATCCCTTACTAGTGGATGATATGACCCAGGTTGTGTCCAGAGGAGTCCCCGAAGGAACACTTGGCCAGGTTCAACTTCATACGGTGCGCATTGAGGGTGTGAAAAGTCTCGGCGAGATGACCTATACGGTTGTCATGGCTGTGGCTCTTCATGACCATGTCGTCGTTGTAGACTGTGACGGTTCACCCGATGCCGTGCCGGAACTCCTTATTGATGAGGCTCTGGTAAGTAGCTTTGGCATTTTTTAGACCGAACAACATGACATTTTATCAATAGAGCCTGCATTTGGTGATGAATGTTGTTTTCTCCTGATCGCGAGGATGCAATGGAATATGGTTTTAGCCAGCATATGCATCAAGGAAAGAAAGACGCTCATACCATGTTGTGGCATCCACCAATTGATCAAACTTTGTTAGTGGATAGCCATCCTTTCGACACGCCTTATTGAGGTTGATGAAGTCGATGCAGACTCATTGCTTGCCATTTTTCTTCTATGAGAGGACCACATTGGAGATCCTATTGGGATTTTGCACTTCTCAAATGAATCCGGTTTTTAAGATCCGATTGATCTCATCAGGGCGAAGTGGCGCTGCCTCTATTTCATCGGGGTCACGCTGGATTGAACGTTGAGTTTGTGGACAATAATTTTGGGGTCGATCCCAAGCATGTCACTGTGAGTCCAGACAATCACATCGCGGTTCCATCACGGAATGCGAGGGTGTGCGTCTCTTTAGGTTGTAGGAGGCTCCCGATCTGGATGATTTTGTCGGGCATGTTCGTGTCCAGTGGTATGGTGTCGACCGGCTCTAGAATGAGTGGTTCCGATTCTTGTTCAGATAACACGCGACCTACATCAGAGTCCGGTCGGCTAAATGCTATGCTCATGGAGGGGGCTGGTTCTGTGGCTGTCAAGTTGGGATCTACAAAGCAAGAGCGTAACACCTGCGTGCCATAACTTGATCGCTACATTTGTCGATGGTTGAGCGCCCATCCTTCATGATGCAACTCTTAACTTGATGCAAGGTCGACGTGATGCCCTCCATTCAGTGAATCCACTTGCGCCCATCCTTCATGATGCAACTCTTAACTTGATGCAAGGTCGACGTGATGCCCTCCATTCAGTGAATCCACTTGTACCTCATGATGACATTGTAGGCTCGGGGGGGGGGGGGGGGGTTGGAGCGGCTTGTGCTTTCGGAATCCAACCCCATGCGATGGAACACGTTTGGAAAGAGGATGTCGGCGTTGTTCTTTCGTGGATCATTATTCTTGACTATCCTCCATAAGAGCCCAAAATATTCTCCGATTGTTCCATTTAAATCGCCTCTTCATGATTTGAAGATCTGAGCCGTATTTCAATTCACCACCTGGCATAAAACATCAAAATCATACAACATGATCTTCTGTCTCATTCCGCATCTCTCACATGTCTGCTCAAGCATGTACAACATTGATGCTTGTCAATGCTTCATATTATATGCTGACATGATTCATATATATCATATGCTGACATGATCGATTATCAATGCTTCATATTTTAATTTTTAAGGGAAATAAAAGGTTCTTTTTCAGAATATATGAACCTTTGCAAATACAAGTGTACATACCTTAGTACATAGGTTATCTACAATAACACATGACACATAATACGCAAGTATATAAGCCCAATCAAAAATATTTTTATCAAAATTCACAATAACAATAAAAAAAAATCCATTAATAAAATTTGCTACTTTAAAAATCTTCATCAGATTTTTAATGAATGAGTTATTGTTGAAGCATTAAAGTTCAATCCATCAAGTTAGAATTTCAGACTTCCCTTTTATGACTCCTGCTTTGCAATTGACTTATTAAATATATATAATTGATGAAGTCTTCACAACAAACTAATCGTTTCATATGTATATTGTAACAAGGACTTCAAAAATTTGATGATGAATGATCATATAATGAAGTTCATCAGAATGCGGACAGTTGAGAAATGCAAGGGTCACCCTTTAGCAATTAAGGTCATAGAAAGTGTTCTGCGTGTACGAGCAATGACAACGACAGCATGGGATGATTTCTTTTCAAGCTCCATGTGGTCTGATTATGTCATGTCAGCTCTACTACTCAGTAGTGCTTCTGATGTCATATCAGCTTTAGAGCTCAATAATCCTCCTGATGTCAAATCAGCGATATGGCTCAATGTTCCCGATGAAGTCATTGCAGCGCTATGGCTCAGCTACATGGACTTGCCGCTGTACCTGAAGTCATGCTTCCTATATTGCTCGTTGTTCCACGCGGACAATGAAATCTCTCGAACCGATCTCACACGGATGTGGATAGCAGAGGGTTTCATAGAAGAAGATGGGAAGCAATCAATGGAAGATTTGGCGGAGGCTTATCATGAGGAACTCGTTGCAAGGAATCTCTTTCAAGTTGTTGACACTCGAAAAATTGGTTCCTTTTTTGTTGTTAATGTTTGGTGCAAGGTGCATGATCTTGTGCGACAAATGGCGATATCTGTGAGTCTCTGGCAAAAAGATACTATGAAACCTCGACGTTTATCAACAACCTCGGTTGATGATATTGAGGCATTAAACGAGTCGACACCCTTAAGGTCCTTGCTAGTGTTTGATAAGATTATGACAGAGATGCCACAAGGTATTTTTGACAAACTCAGGTACCTCCGTGTTTTGAATCTACAAAGGACTTCCATCAAACACTTAACGGATTCCATAGGAAATCTCATCCAGTTGAGATACCTCAATCTTTCGAATGCTCCAATAGGAAAGTTACCAGACTCCTTGTGCAACCTAAGATATCTACAAACCCTGCTCCTCAGGGATTGTACAAGTCTTGAAAAGCTACCCAAGGATCTTCGACATCTGCAGAAGCTACGCCATCTTATGGTTGACAATATGATGATGCCTGCAGGCATAGGAGAACTAGAACATCTACAAACTCTAGATGTATTCAGACTTCACAACGACAATCAAAACAATGGAGGTGAAGGGTCACAAGATGATAATGAAAAAGAAGTTGGAAGCAATATCCATGAGTTGGAATCTCTCTCCCAGCTCAGATGTTTGAAAATCAAAGGATTAGAAAATGTGAGGAGTGGAGCAGAGGCGAAGAAAGCTGCGATGCATGACAAGACCCAGCTCAGAATTCTTGTCTTGTCATGGAATGATGTAAGTGGAGGAGTAGATGAGGGAGAGAAGAAGAGGATGGAGGAGGTCCTTAAAGAGCTTTGTCCGTGTCCGTCTCTCCAAGTGCTTCAGGTCTGGGGTTTTGGTGGATGGGAGCTCCCGAGTTGGATAATGAGATCCACAAGTTATCATTCTTTTGAGAGTCTGGAATATTTAAACCTAGTTCATGTTAATTTCATACAACGACTTCCGTCACTGCGACAGTTTCCCCAATTGAAGGAATTTCATATAGAGGATAATGATGGAATCGTGGACATTGGTTGGGATTTGGTTTGGAGGAGAGGAAAACATTTCCTCCAAGCTAGAAGTCATGTCTTTCATAGATATGAAAGGGTGGGAAGAATGGAGAGATGGAATGGAGGAAGAGAAGAAGAGCAGAACTACAAAAATAAGTGATGCTGCTAGTGGAAGTGGAGAAAGAAGAAGTTTTGACATCCTTCCTCGTCTCAGTAAGTTAAAAATTGAAAGATGTACAAGATGAGATCGCTTCCAGTGGGCCTTCTTCGACATGCCACCAACCTCACCCAGCTAGATCTCTATCAAGTCTGTGTGCAAGACATCAGAGACCTTGTCCATGTTAGGGAACTGTCTTTGTGCATGTGTGATGATCTTCAAAGTCTAAGTAATCTCCCCGCATTACAAAGCTTGAAAATCATATGTTGTGGTGCATTAAACAATATGAGCAACCTCGGCGTTGTTTCCCTCACTCGAATATATTTCGTTATTGATAATGAAGGAAACAACATGGAGGCTTTGAGGAGTGTGAGTGTCACTGATGAAACCAGTTTGCACATTGTAGGGCCTATTGAGTTGCTCATGAAATGCTTTCCAACAGAGGACACTCTATATGGGCCCATCATCAAACGCTTTCCCTATGTCCAAGCCAAGGTATCATTTGATCTTCTTCGATATATGAAGGGTGAAGGAGGTTTCTCCTACACGAAGAGCACATTAGAGTTCATAAACAACCTATCACCACCACAATCAAGTGATCAGACAAGTACGGAAGATTGAGTTTCTGTGATCATTTTAAGAACCCAAGATTTACAGGAATATAGAATTGGGTTGATGTCCTGTTTTTATTTTATTTTTCCTCCCTTGTTAGTAATTTTATTATTATTATTATTATTATTTTGTACATATTAATACCCTTGCTGTTGATTACTATATCAATCACGCTGTGATTTTATTGCCTTTTCCTATACAATACTTGTTGTTGCTTCTTTAAAAGAACAAATTTACTTACCTTAAATTTTACTTTTTTCAATTCTCTCTATTAAGTTCACAAAATCCAAATTACCTGCTCTCAACACTAATCCTAAACCACTCTATAGTGTCCATAACAATTTGGAACACACACACACACACACACACACACACACACACAGGTGGAAAAACATGCAAACAACGTTGTGGGGTTCATTTTCTGAGCCCACTAACCATGCTCCATGTGCCCGTAGCCCAAGACCCGATTAACAAAGTCCCATGACCTGAATCACCCACGATCCATGAATACGACCATCGACCCATTCATATCCGATGACCAGAAAATATCAAGTCAGATTTGGGATCAAATCTCCAAAGAAATATGGTTTTTGGGATTATCAATGCATATATCTAAAAATCTCGTGAAAATCTCATATTATATATTGGATTTGGAACTATCCTTGACTGATTTTTTCAAATCTCAGCAATATATATATTTAATTTGGGATCATCAATAGTTGATTTCTCAAATCCCAACAATATATATTTTTAATTATGGACCATCATTGATAATTCACAAAATCCTAACAATATATATATGAGATTTGGAGTTATCAATAATTGATTTCCAACTCTCAAAAATATATATTAAATCCAAGTACCTCTTACCGCGGTTTGACAATTTATTTGACCAGCTCCAGTGAGCGCGTGTCTTTTCAAAGATCGATCTTTGTTCGGGCTACTATCAGCTGAAGATCCGGGAGTCAGATATTCCGAAGACGGCCTTTCATACCCATTATGGGTACTACGAGTTTCGTGTACTGCCGTTTGGGTTGACGAACGCGCCGGCAGCCTTCATGGATCTGATGAGCCGGGTGTTTCGGCCCTTCCTCGACTCCTTTCTGTTAGTCTTCATCGACGATATTCTGGTATACTCGAGGAGTCTTGAGGAGCACGTTGACCATCTTTGCACTGTCTTGGAGACTTTGGCTAGACATCTTCACGGTCCTCTTGTTCAGCTGCCGGTAATTAATACAAAGTTGCAGCAAACCGTCCTTCTTCTGAACAAACAGTGTAGGGGCTCCCCACGGAGAAATACTTGGATGTGCGAACCCCTTCTCGAGCAACTCCTCTAGCTGCTCCTTGAGCACCTTCATCTCCGCTGGGGCCATCCAATACGAAGCCTCGAAATCGGTTCAGTCCCCGGAATTAGATTAATCTCAAATTCGATCGCGTGATCCAGTGGTAGACCTGGAAGATCATCAGGAATAACCCTCGGATATTCTGACACAATCAAAGTCTGACTGATATCAATCCCCAACAGTTCATCCTCGTCCACAATGCATGCCAGATAACCCTAGCATCCGCCCTGTAGGAGTCTCCACGCCTGGATGGACGACACGAACCCCAAAGAGGCTATCTCCCGATCGCCCACGAACTGGAAAGACCTCCGGCCAGGGATGCGGAAAGACACCGACTTTGCAAAACAGTCGATGCTGGCGTGACTAGCTGAGAGCCAATCCATTCCGAGGATGGCATCGAAGTCCGTCATGCCGAGCTCGACCAACTCAACGGAAACTCATGCTCCTCGATCGCCACTATACACCCCCGATACACAGAACGGAGGAGAATATGATCTCTGACACCGTACCCATCCGTCTCACAAAAGCGGGAGACACGAACGAATGCGTGGCCCCGGAATCAATTAGCACATAAGCAGGAAGCTGGGAGATCAGAACAATACCTCAAACAATGCTACCTGAAGTCTGCGCCTCCTCGGCCGTGAGTGCTGCCACACGCCCCTGAACAAGCTGCGGCTGAGGAGCAGGGGCACGCCTCGCAGGCTGCACTAGCTGCCTCCTCTGGTCAATTTGGCCACTAGATGGCTGCTGCTGACGCTGCTGCTGTTGTAGCTACTGTCGAGGCACAGGAGGTCGGCCAGCATCGGGGCAAGCATAGGCAATATGTCAGACCCGATTACACTGGTAACAACATCGCATCTCTGGTCGCCTAGCCTGGAATGGAATGGCAGCAATGGGTGCAGGACCCTGCACTGGCACCACCTCGACTGGATAGCGGCTGCCGCTGGCCGATCAAAGCGGGGCAGCTTATTCGTGCGACGCCCCTGGTCCTGTCTCCTGGGGGGGCTCTGATCCGTAGAAGGGGTTTGAACCGCTAAGGGAATCCCAAGGTCTTGCTCGACTGTCCTCGCATGAGACACCTGGTTTGTGTATCGCGAGAATGCCTGAGAGGTAACGTGCATCCTGATGGTGTTGTTGAGACCCATCTCAAACCGACGGCATCGCGTCTCCTCATCCATAACTAAGGCGGGGATGAACCAAGAAAGCCTCGTGAACCTCATAGAGTAGTCCGTGACTGACATGGTGCCCTGCGTCAGCTGCTCGAACTCCCGCATCACGATTGACGTGTCAAAAATGGGAAGTACTCCTCAAAGAAGTAACTCTGGAATTCGGCCCAGAGAAGTCGCCCCACGCCCTCGGGGATGTCCACAGATCGGGTAGCCCACCAGTCGGCGGTGCTACCCTTCAACATGAACGTGGCCAGTGAGACACGCTGGAGGTCAGTGCAGTGCATGGTCAAGAAGATCTTGTCTATCTCCATCAACCAACGCTCGGAGGCAAGGGGGGTCTGTCCCCGAGAGGGTGAAACTTCAAAAAGGCGGTGAGGCCTGCCTGATGCACCCGTGCCGCAGCCTCTAGCACGTCCTCCAACTCCTTGGGTCCCTGAACTCCCTCTACAGGAATCTCTGCCGATACAGGGTGTACCTCTTGCACCACTGGTGGATCTGCTACTAATGGTACCTGCGGGACCACCTCACCGGCCGCCTGTAGCTCCTGGATCTTTGGCGCCTGCTCAGCCAACGCCCTAGTCTGGACCTCCAGTGCCCTAGTCTGAGTCTCCAATAGATCCGCTATATGAGCATAAGCACGCTCCCATGCAGGAGGCTCTGGCGCAAGTCTTGGCCCAATAGCCGAGGACTCGTCAGTAGTCTCCTCGCCTCGAGCAGGTTCAGAAACCTCCGAGGCCTAAGAGGGACCACGTCCACGCATCCGTCTACGAGGAGGCATATCAGCAACCTAAGAAACAGACACTAGGATCAGAATACTCATATAGAAATCCTAGGATTCATCTCTAAGACAACAATTGGCTCTGACAGGACCACGCTCTGATACCAACTTTTGTCACGCCCCAGGGTGGCCGTCCCCGAGACGTGTCAAATATATATAAGATATCAGCAATCTATACACGAGATCAATGAAAGACTCTACACAACATCGAAGGTAATAAAATAGTTAACAAGATAGTTGACATAATATATATAAACATAACGGAAGCTTAAACGTCTGAGTCTGTAATTCAAAGACATATTACAGACTAGAATACATAATCAACTGTCCTGTGAGAGCCAATATACAACAAAAGACATCAACATATAAGTACAGTGCATAAGCACGAGTAACGATACATACAAGAAAAAAGGGGGATGCTGATGGCCTCTCTCATTCGTAGACCCAATACGCGAACGCTGCTCCGCTACTAGTACTACGCCTCGGGGAGCTCCTCCTTCAGATCCGAATTAGCGACAACTAGAGAAAACATATGCGAGGGGTGAGCCACACGCTCAGTGAATTGTACAATACATGCAACACAACTCATTTTAACCTTTAAATTCATTACAATCCGTAAGATGGGAGTAACTGCACAAACTGGTGGGTCGTAACGACTCCGACCCACCACACCCTCACCCTCACCTTCTAGGGGTGACATAGGACTTTTGGGAGAGATTAGATTGCACTACACCCTTGGTCCACCGGTAGCCCTTTCCCCGGGTAGCCTCTACTTGACATACTCCCACGATCAGTACGTCCCCGAATGCATCGCTAATACCTATGGATGGGAGCCCTGTGTCAGGACAGCATTTTCAACATTGGGAAGCTCCTACATGGATCCAATAAAGGGGAGAAAACAATCTACACTCGCGGATACAATTCTCTTGGATCCGTCGTCACTGGTTACTAAACACCGATAAAGTAACGAATTCTCATGAATTCCCTCCAGGGCACATAACTCAATGCGGGGAAAAACATATTATTCAAGTGTCAATTTCCGTGGTATGACCCCATAAGTGGTCATACACTTGCCCAAGCTCATTAGGCAAGATACATGGTCTCATATAAGTATAAATGTAATATACAACATATAATTAATTAAGGAAGGAATTAATCAAGGACGTATTTTTAATAATATAACAAGTTATAATATCATCTAAGACATGCTTATGCTTATATATTCTCATTTTGGTTTAATCAAATTAAACTAGATGTGGACATATGCTAACATGGGAGATGATATCTTGGCATCTATGGGCTCCTATACATTATACATGGATGTATAATCCTAGCATACAATATCTAACATCGCATGGGTGCATCATAGCAAGACATGCATTAACTTATATATGTTCAAACAAGGTTAATATGCAGTTATGGTGCCCTAGGGGAGGGCAATTGTTAGACCTGTGTCATTTAGAGTCTTATTTTTTCTATTAGAGTCGCTAAAATTTTGGTTTTTAGCTACTTGCTGGAGTTTGACAACTCTGATTGATAATCTGACTGTATATTATGGGTCCTGGTACCATTTAGTACTGCCCATAAAATTTCAATTGAATTCCGTTAACGTTTTTGAAAACATGCAGTTTTGATTGGTATTCGGATTTGATTTAGTTAAAATCCAAGATATTAAGGTTTAAATCCTATATTATCATGAGATGTTCATTTTTGAGCTAGCTTTCATACACAAGTGGAATTGGATTAACTGGATTTATGTATCAAAAGTTATAGGTATTTTTCCGATTATACCCCGGGCTTGAGAAATCCTGGCAGCAGCCCTGTTCGATGTTTAGCCTAGATTTCGGAATAGCTGAAAATGTTATTGGATCTGGGTATCAACCTAAAAGTTGTTGAAATCTTCTTGGCTTTCCAATGGCATTGGAATCGTACAATTTAGAGCTGTTTTCAGGAAGTTATGGCTGTGCTAGTGTAGACTGTCCAGAGTTTAGTCTGAGGACAGTTGGTCATTCAGCCTATTTAACCCCCCCCCCCCCCAAAAAAACCCTCTCGTGGAGCTCCCTCTCCCTCTGTTTGGTCTCTCTCTTTTTCCCCTCTTTGTGTGTGTGAAGATGGAGAAATGAAGGAAATGATGAAGCACTTAAAGGAGTGTAAGAAGTGGGTGTATTGTTGTGTTGTTGTTGTTGTTTCTTTCCTCTTCCTCATCCCTTGCTCTTTTCATTTCCCCTCTCTAATCACCCCCCCATGTGTTTGTGAAAATGCCACAATGGCTTAGATGAAGCACAGGGTAGCAAAGATGGACGTGGTGGTAGCGGTGGTGGCGGTCGAGGTGGTCAAGGGTGCGCTTGCGAGCCCCTACATCTTCCCCTTCCCTTCCCCTCTCTTTTGGTTAGTTTCTATTTTCTTTAATTAGTTTTTTATGCATGTTAGGGTGTTTGGGAGGGCTTGCATGTGAGGTGTTTTGAGTTGAGTGCATGTGGAGGCATGGGGGAGGGCTGGGGAGTGCAGGGCGCGCGCACAATCGGGCCCGTGCGCTCGGAGCGTGCGCACGGGGAGGGTCGCGCAGGCGCGCGCAAGCGTGCGCGTGTGCGGGATAGTTCTTCTGGGCACGCCAGTGGATGCACGAGTGCGGCTGTCCGGAGGCTCGGGTAGGCGCTGAGGCTCGGGTGACGATCCAGGTATTGGTGAGTGGTTTGATTCCAACTCTTCCGGGAGCGCACGATGAGGCCGTCGTGCTTCGCGCTTCCATGGGGCTTTATTTGCACCCTAAATATGCTAGATATCATGCATGCCTGGTTGTATAGCTTGTATATTATGTAGAGCCCCTATTCTACCTTATACTTGCCTATGTATTATATAGAATATGGCATGACTTAGGTTGTTATGTTTGAAATACTACCCCTATCATTAGACATATCAAGCTTGTTTAACTTAGGTTAACAACGGGGTACGTGCATAATATTCCTTTGATTTATGACTTGAGGGTGTGGTATAGTTATTGCACCCATTTTGTTGGGGCAAAACTATGACCAGCCTCAAGAGAGGATGAGACATTCCCTCTCTCTCTCGCCCTCCCTCTTTTCGCGAACTGAGTGGTAAATGTAGTTCCTACTTGACTCAGGTTTGCTTAAAATTATTGGCATGCACCTATTGTCGCGTGGATCGCGATTAACCCTTCCCTTATAGGTTGGTATTATCCAACGTATGTTAGGATGTATCTTGTGTGTTTGACTGGTTGATGTCAGGTATGCATGTTTAAGTAGGTCATCCTTGGGTAATTAATTGCATATCATGTATATGCTTTTTAGGCCATGAGTCTTGCCTAATGCGTTTAGGCAAGTGTATGACCTCTTATAGGGTCATAGCATGGCATTGTCACTTAGAATAAAATGTCTTCTCCGCATCTGAGTTATGCGCCCTATAGAGAATTCGTGAGAATTCGTTGCGCTTATGGGTGTTTAGTAACCGGTGTAGGGACTTCCTGGTTGAGACCGCCAGCCTAACAGGAGCTCCCATCCGTGGGTGCTCCTGATTTGTGAGGATGTGCTGATCATGGGAGTATACCAGGTAGGGGTTTCTCGGGATATGGGCTACCGATGGACCAAGGGTGTAGAAACAATCTAGTCTCTTTCCAAGAGCCTATGTCACCCTGTGAGGGTGAGGGTGAGGTGGGCTCGAGTTGATACTAGACCCACCAGCTTTCCCATAGGGTTCGCATTGCTAACATGTAGTGGTTCCTCCCCATATCGTCATATACCGAAGCCCCGATGTTGAAGCTACCCTGATAAGGGACTCCCATTTGTAGGTACTCTCGATGTGTTTGGCAGATGTACTAATCATGGGAGTGTACCAGGTGAGGCTATATGATGGTAGGCCACCGGACGATATTGCGAGCGTGAATTGTTCTCCCCTTCACCGGATCCGTGTTGAAGCTGCCTAGGTTCGAGCCACCCTGGGTGGACCCCCACCTGTAGGAACCATCGACGCACTCGACAGTGTACCAACCATGGGAGGCTTCAGGTAGAGGCTGCCCAGGAGAGTTGCTACCGGATAACGAATGGTGTAGAATAACAAGTGTTATCCCAAAAGCCCCTAGGGTCACCCCTGCGGGGGCTAGGGTGACGGTGAGTGTGTGTGTTGAGTCACGTCGTCACGTGACTCTTATACCCGTCTTGTATACTCTGGGTATGTTGCACCTAACGCTTGCGGAATGGTAGTGTATCTCTACCTCGTAGCCGTTAGACTCATTGTATCATGTTGCGCAGTAACATCAAGTGTTATGGTTAACAGTTGTTCCCCCATGTGAGTCCCAAAAGCCTCCCACTTGGGAGTGAGAGTGAGGTCAGAGTATAGTCGCACCTGTAGATGCCCCAATTTTGACTGTACAGAAAGATGAAAATACTTTAAGTAACACCTGGAAATAACCCATATTTGGGCATCAAATAGAAAATAAACCTCAGAAAACTGGAAACCCTAAACCCTGGTCCAAACCCTAGAAACCCTAAACCTTGGTCCCAGCCCTAGAAACCCTAAACCCTGGTCCAAACCCTAGAAACCCTAAACCCTGGTCCAAACCCTAGAAACCCTAAAACCTGGTGCAAACCCTAGAAACCAAAAACCCTGGAAAGGGGCGGCTAACCCTAACTAACTGCCTCATACTAGGCGGCTAAATGCTGATCAACCCCAAACCGCTTCCCTGGATGGGACTCAAAGCAGCATTAAATGCTGAGCATTGCGGCGGGTTGTGATGTTTAGCCGCCCCATCTTGACCGGTTCAATCCAAGCCACCGCTTGTCAGAGATGTGACGTTTGGCAGGTCATGATGGAGGCGGCTACCAGGAAGTAGCCGCCCCATCTTGGGCGGCTAGTTTCAACTAGCTGCCCTTCACCTGGTCCTTGACAAAAGAATCAGAGAATTAATAAAGGGTCTAATCAAACACACTATTAACAAAGCCATTCTATTACCCCTGGATTTTTCCCTGCCTATTTTTTACTATAAATAGAGGAGGTCCCAAGCCTTTCTAAGACATCAACACATTCACCATCGTCAACACATAATACACACACCTTCAATCCTCCATTCACAAACTCATTTCACTACTTGAAACCCCTAAGAGAGAGAGAGTCCCATTTCGTGAGAGAAAAACCCATTCCCTACACAAAATCACCCTCTCAATCCACCCTCCAAAACCCAGGTTAAACCCAACTTAACCTCTATCAAAACCCAAACCCATTCCCTACCCAGGTTCTGCCCAGGTTGACCAAGGCCCCGGACAGCTAACCCTAGCTAGCCGCCCCCTACCGACGGGTCAAACCCAGTAGCCGCCCCCCACCTACACCCCACTTGACCAAGACTCTTTTAGTCAAGGCCTTGAAGTAGATTAGGATATCTGTTTTTCAGCTCTTTGTACAGTATATCCGTGTCTCAGAGCGGAGACCCCACAAACTCCCCCCATGAGGTGATCAAATCCAACACCAACTTTTCCTGCTTGTTAAGAAAGCAGGTGATGAACGCAACCAAACCCTGTCTTTTCTGAAAAGTAGTCGGGCGGCTCAAGAACGACTCTCCGAGCGATGACCTGATCAGTCACGAGACGGACCAACCAAGTTCGCAGAACCCCCAGTTTTACATACCGACAAGTCTGGAGATCATGGTGGGACCTCCCTCGTGAAAAACAATAAAAGATAATCCTCTTCTGCCTCCCTTTTACAAGTTTAACTAGAATGCTATCAACCCTCTGGGAAGGTTAGAGTTTTCCACCCTTCGAATCAAATCCTCCTTTATTTTGCAACATAACATCATTTACTGCTTTGTAAGTCACACACCGCTACGCAATCCTTTACTGCTTTGTAAGCCGCACACCGCTGCGCAATCCTTTACTGCTTTGTATGTCACACACCGCTGCGCAATCCTTTACTGCTTTCATAAGCCGCACACAGCTGCACAATTCTTTATTGCTTTATATCTGCATCCATTCCCGTAAATTGTTCCACACTCATCATGGAATCCTATCTAGAGGAGGAGATACTAGATGAGAGAATCTCCTAAGAGGGTCAGGCCACACAACTCCTGACCCATATAGAGGAAAAGATGGCAAGTCTAGGGCACCAAATGGTAGAGGACATGTTTCATGACCTCGCTGACTACCGTCATACCAAGACCTTGAGACAGGAGACCCCTGTCAAAACCCCCCAGGCTACTCCCAAAACCCCATCCACACCTAGTCGCTCGGTCAATCTGAGCGTCTTTTCATTCGCCCCCCTTTCCCCCGTGAATCCAATATTCCCGACCATTTCTACCCCAGGCCCTTACCAGGCCACCCCAAACCCGGGACTGCTAGTGTTAGGCCTGTGACATTTAGAGTCCTAATTTCGATCGAAGTCGCTAAAATTTTAACTTTATCTACCTGTTGGGGTTTGAGGACTCCGATTAATAATTTAACTGCATATTATGGGACTTGGTACTGTTTAGTAATGTCCATAAAATTTTCATTAATTCCGATAATGTTTTTGTAATTATGCAGTTTTGATTGTATTTGGATTTGATTTTGTGAAAATCCAAGATGAAGAGCTAAAAATTTGATATTATTATGAGATGTTTAGTTTTGAGCTAGCTTTTATATAAAAGTGGAATTAGATCGATGGGATTCGTGTATCAAAAGTTAGGGGTATTTGTCCGATTATACCCCGAGAATGAGAAATCCAGGCAGCAGCCCTGTTTGATGTTAAGCCTACATTTTGGAATAGCTGGATAAGTTATTTGATCTGGATATAAACATGAAAGTTGTAAATAATCTTCTTGGCTTTCTAATGGAATTAGAATCGTGCAATTCAGAGCTGTATTGAGTAAGTTATGACCATTCTAGTGAAAGCTATCCAGAGCTTTTAGTCCGAGGAAAACTTGGTCATTCCATCCCTCCTTTGCCTATTTAACCCCCCCCCCAATCCCACGACTTTGGACCTCTCTTTCCCTCTTTTGCTCTCTGGTCCAGCCCCTTTGTGTGTGTGTCGGTGCTTGATTTGGGTGGAGGAACTGAAGGTGATGGAGAAGAAGAGCTCCTATGGAGAAGATCAAGGTGTGTATGTTTTGTTGAGTTGTTGTTGCCTCTTTCCTTTCTCCATCTCCTCTCTCTCAAGATCCCTCACATGGTTCCCCATTTCAGCCCCCATGTGTTTGTGGTTATGCCACAATGAAGAAGAAGATGCACAAGAGAAGCACATGAGGTGTGTGTGTGCATGTAGTAGTTGTGGTTGTTGATTTCCCTTCTCTTAGGCTCCCTCTCATGCTCCCTTTTGCCCCTGATTTTTCAGTCAAGGAAGGCTGAGGAGAGGTTGAGGAGGTGGTGGTTGCGGTGGCTTTGGTGCGCTATGATCCCCGAATACCCCTTTTGTTCCTTCCCCTCCATTGGTAAGCTCTCCTCCTCCCTTATCTTTGTTTTAAGGGTTGCTAGGGCTGTTAGGGTGGTCATGCATGCTATGTTGTGGTTGGGGTATGTGTGAGGGCAGTGGAGGGGTTGGGAGAGGGCAGGACGCGCGACAGTGCACCGGGTGGGGGGGGGGGTGCAGGGGCATGTGCGCGTGTGCGCATGCGTGCGTATGCGTGCGGGGGCCACGCGTGTAGCTGCCCGAAGGCTCGGGTAGGTGTCAGGGTGCTTGGATATGCGTGTGTAGATGCGTACTTGCATGCGTGCGAACCCGTATGCGTGCATATCTAAGTCTTTGACATTTCTAGTCAATTTTAAGTATTATTATGTGTTTGTATGTGGTTATACTCATCGTTTTGATACCCTTACCTTGCAGACCTCATCGGATGGGATGCGCGTCGATCCGGATATCGGTGAGCGGTTCGATCCAACACTTCGGGACGCGCTCAATGCATGCAGTCGAGCATTGCGCATCCTTGGGGCATCTTAACCCCTAAATATGCTAGATATTCGCATGTTAGGATTGTATAGCTCGTATATTGCGTAGAACCCTTATTCTACCCTATACTTGCATAGATATCTATTCATGTTTGAATAACTGTGTTTTCATGCGCCCCTTGTGTTTCGGGCATGTATTTTTGAATGAGTTTATGAATGTATAGAATATGCTTGCCTTAGGTAGTATTGTAATACTCCCTCCCCTATATGAGTAATATCTAGCATGTTAAACCTTGGGTTAATAACCGCATGCGTAACTAATATTCCCTTACGATTAGACTGGAGGAATGATATAGTTGTTGCACCCATCTGTTGGGGCAAAGCTATGACCAACTTCCAGAGAGGATGAGATTTTACCTCTCTCTTGCCCTCCCTCTTTGCGTAAACTGAGTAAGTAGATGTAGTTCCTACTAGACTCAGGTTCGTTTGAGAATATTGGCATGCACCTGTTAGTGCGCGATATCGCGCTTGACCCTTTCCTCTTAAGTTGGTGATAACCAACGAATGTTAGGATATATTTTTGTATGATTGTATGATTAATGGCCTTACAAGCATGTTTAAGTAGGCCATACCTTCTATGCATGTTGTGTGATTTGTTGTTTATGATGTAAATCCATGTTAGGGAGTACCCCTATAATTATTTAATATATTGTCATGCATGTGGCACATATAACTACGTTATGATTCTCTTTATATATATGTGCGCATGTTAACTAATTTGGCCTATCCGTAATAGGCGAGGGTATGACCCGATGTCGGGTGCTACCCTATTAGTTAAAGCGCTAGCGATGTAATCGCCCCTTGCATCTGAGTGATGCATTCATATTGAATTCAGAAGAATTCATCGTCGCATCGGTTTTCTTAAACCGATAACTACGACATTTAAGTTGGGTCAACCCGTGCTAGGCAGGTGTATGAACCACCTATTGGATTATGCCCTTGGCTTTTCTACACGAGTGTAGAGATAGTCCTCGTGTCCGAGTGACTTCTCCGTGTGGGAATACAAGAGTATTTGATATCATCGATATATATATAAGTACCAAAGGTAGTTGGCTTTCCCACAGGGTTCGCATTGCGAACGCAGGGCGCTTCCTCCTGACATCATCATGAGTTGAAGCTACCCGACATAGAAGCTGTCATGTATGGTGCCACCACTTGTAGGTGCTATCGATGCGTACTGCGGTACACATCTAGCGAATGTACTGATCGTGGAAGGCCAACAGGTAGAGGCTGCGCGGGAGAGGGCTACCAATTGCGAACTTGAAGTCGTTCTCCCCTTCGTCGGGTCCGTGTCGAAGCTGCCCGTTTGTAGTTGTCTTGTGGGGTGCTCCCAGACTCTATTTATGACATCTGTTGGTCGCCCATATGGTAGAGATAACAATCATGGAGAGGCTACCAGGTAGAGGCTCTCCGGGAGACGGCTACCGGATTACGATGGGTGTTGAGCAACTGAGTTCGTTCCAAAAGTCCCTAGGGTCACCCCTCCCGGGCTATGGTGAGGATGAGTTGTGGTCACATCATCACTGTAGATACCCCAATTTTGACCGTCCAGAAAGACAGAAATACTTCAAGTAACGCCCAGAAATATCCCACATTTGGACATCTAGTAGAGAACCAAAGTTCAGGAAACCGGAAACCCTAACCCTAGCCCTAACCTAAACCGGAAACTCTAACCCCAGCCCTGACCTAAACTAGAAACCCTAACCCTAGCCCTAAACCCAACCCTAACCCTAACCTAAACCGGAAACCCTAACCCTAGCCCCAGACCTAACCCTAAACCAGACCCTGGCCCAAACCAGAACCCCACCTAAGAGAAGCTCTAAAAACCCCAAGTCCCTGGCAAGGGGCAGCTAGACCTAACTAGCCGCCTCATACCAGGCGGCTAGTTAGCACTAGCCGCCCCCTAGCCGACCTTGAACCGTTTCCCTGGATGGGACATAAAGCAACATTAAATGCTGATCATTGCGGCGGGTCATGACCTTTAGCCACCCTATCTTGGCCGGATCAACCCAAGTAACAGACCCAAGCCACCGCTTCTCAGAGATGGGACGTTTGGTAGGTCATGATAGGGGCGGTTACCAGGAAGTAGCCGCCCCATCCTGGGCGGCTAGTTAGAACTACCCGCCCTTCACCTGGTCCTGACAGAAGAACCAGAGAATTAATGAGGGGTCTAATCACATACACTACTAGCCAAGCCACTCCATTACCCCCTGGATATTCCCCTCTCTCTCTTTTACTATAAATAGAGGGGGTCCCAAGCCTAAATCCAACAGCAACAATCTCACAAACCCATCAATTCGCATCCACCAAATCCCAACCTTTCCCTTCCCCCACTAGAAATCCCAAGAGAGAGAGAAAGAGGGCCCCCTTTTGTGAGAGAAAAATCCATTCCCTACAGAAAACACCCTCTCATTCCACCCTCTAGAAACCCGGGCTAAACCTAGCTTAGCCTCTGTCCAAGACCAAACCCATTTCCTACCGAAGTTCTGCCCAAACCAGACCAGGCCCCGAACGGCTAAACCCTATTAGCCACCCCATACCCGACGGCTGTATCACACTAGCCGTCCCCCATCCACACCCCATTTTGCACCCCTATGTCCCAAGACTCCTTTAGTCAAGCCCCGGAAGCAGAATAGGATACCTGTTTTTCACCTCTATGTACGGTATATCCGTGTCTCAGTGCGGAGACCCCACAAACTCCCCCACGTAGGCGATCAAATCCAACCCAACCTTTTTCTGCTTTTAGAAAAAGCAGGTGGCGATCACACAAACCATGGAATCCTCTTGAGCCGCTGTCAGGTGCCTCAACCAGGAACGACACCTCACCCTTCCGAGAAGACGATCCGACCGAGCCCGCCAGGGCACGCATCCGATCCGAATCCCCGAAGAACCCCCACACACGCACGCACCCGCGCACTGCCGGGATCCTTTTCGACACACCGACATTCGGAGATTCCGACGATACCAACAATCACGTGACCCAAATAGCCATCGAATATACTTTGGGTATGCTACTCCTAACGCTTGAAGTATCGAAATATATCTCTACCTCATAGCAGATTGACGTGTTGTGTCTTGTTAACTAGTAACACAAGATGTTATGGTTAACCCTCAGTCTCCCTGGGTTTCCCTGGAGCTCCCCTTCGGGGGCGGGAGCGGGGGATGTGTTGGTACGTTGCTACGTGACCCATTCGTTTGTTCATCCATTCCCTTAGTTGTTGGGGCTTGTTGAGTGTCAATGTTGAGAGACACCGATGGGCAATTATCTATATGTAGATGATCCAATAGTGTTGTGTAGATCAGTAATTCCGCGTCTCCTTGACAAACGGTATGGTCTCTCCCCAAGAGTCACAAGAGTCTCCCTTCGAGAGTGAGGGTGAAGGTGAGGTGGGTTGCGCCGCCGTGTGACCCTATTATCCATTGGGTTTCAACCCATGTTTTTCCTTGAAAGGAAATTGCCTTAACATTAAGTTGTTGTAGTGGTGTTTGGTTTCCAACCACTCACTGAACTTGTAGCTCACCCCTCGCGTACTATTTTTTTACAGGGGCATTGTTTGATGTGGAGCTAGAGTTGCCCTATGGCGTGGTCTTGTGTGCGTGGAAGCGTTCAGTCCGGTGGATTGGCGAGTGCGAGCCTGTCAGCAGTCCTAGAGTCTTGTGTATTTATAAATAGTGCATGTGGCACTTGTTGTATTTTATTGGCTAGACTTGGCTCTCACAAGTTAGTGATTGTGTGTTCGAGTCTGTAATAATATTTTTAGTTTACAGACTTATTAATAGTTTATGCTTCCACTTTTTAGTTGTGTTATCCGTTGTCATTGCTTCATTAGCCTTGTGTATATTTATTGGAGTTATTGTTGACCTCTTATTTATGATAGCTGATATTATATTATTGCCACGTCTCGGGGACGGTAGCCCTGGGGCGTGACAGCTAGGCAGCCCTCCCAGGGGAGAAACGCTAGATGAAATTATCCAGAGAATCCTCTCCGAGACTGGTCCCTCAGCCCCCAAGCACATGTCTCTACATAACTTGAGACATATCCCGTCAGTCCACTTACCAGAGAGATTTAAAATCCCTAAATTCCGTCGGTATAATGGTCGTGGAGACCCAGACATTCATCTAACTGCTTTTAAATAGACGCTCGGCCATTTCTAGATGTGTGTTTTGATTGTGGATTGAAAATGTGAATTGTGGATTGTGTTTAAAGGCTTGGGACCTCCTCTATTTATAGTAAAAAAGAGGTAGGGGAATATCCAGGGAGTAATGGAGTGGCTTGGCTAATAGTGTGTGTGATTAGACCCCTCATTAATTCTCTGGTTCTTCTGTCTGGACCAGGTGAAGGGTGGCTAGTTCTAACCAGCCGCCCAGTATGGGGCGGCTACTTCTTGGTAGCCTCCCCTATCATGACCTGCCAAATGTCCCATATCTGGCAAGCGGTGGCTTGGGTCGGTTACTTGGGTTGATCCGGCCAAGATAGGGTGGCTAAAGGATGCTTCTTTATGTCCCATCAAGGGAAGCGGTTTAAGGTCGGCCAGGGGGCGGCTATTGCTAACTAGCCACCTGGTATGGGGCGGCTAGTTAGGGCTAGCCACCCCTTGTCAGGGACTCAGGGTTTTTTTTGGGTTTTAGGGCTTTTCTTAGGTGGGGTTCTGGTTTGGGACAGGGTCTGGTTTAGGGTAGGGTTTAGGTTTAGGGTTAGGGTTTGGGGCTAGGGTTAGGGTTTCCGGTTTAGGCTAGGGGCTAGGGTTAGGGTTTTCAGTTTATGCTAGGGTTTAGGTTTAGGTTTAGGCCCGGGGCTAGGGTTAGGGTTTCCGGTTTCCTGAACTTTTGGTTCTCCTTAGATGTCCAAATGTGGGAATTATTTTAGAATTATCCCAATCTAGCATATGTCCTACTTTCTAGGTCCCTCTGGCTTTCTTCTTTTTATCACTTCTTTATTTTGGGTGGAAAGTACAGTCCCTTGTTTGGACCCTGTACTAGTATAGCCATTTGTTTGGCATATACTTGTGCGTAAAGGCATGAAAGCCTGCTAAAATAGAGAGTTTAACCCATTCACTTGGGTATTATTTTTCTTTTGTTGGCCTCTCATTGCCTGATTTTTTTTTATTTGAGGGGGGGGGGGCATTTCTGTTTTTCACCCCGATTCTTTTCATGCTTCCCCTTTAGAAGTTTTTGTATAGTGCCAGAGCCAGTTTTGGGACATATGCCAAGTCTAGGTAACTCCTCATTTTGACCTAGGGTTAATACAAGTGGGGTGGAAATAAGGGAGTTTGCTTTGGGGTTTTAAATTGTCCCAGTATACGAGGTAGGCAATTTCTATCTATCAGGTAAATCTAGTCCAGTCATACGTGTGTGAAGGAAGCGGCATGATTTGGTGGAGATGTGTTCAAATAGATACGAGTCTATCTTTGAGAGCCTTATAATTCTATCATCAAGTACTAAACGCTGGAAATTGCAGGAAGAAAGAATAATAGTTCTCAAGTATTGAAAGCTATTCATGCATGGAATTTCTTTAGATAAAGTGCATTCCACGAACCTGAAACCTCGACTCCTTCGGCATCTACCAGCTGGTAGGCATTCCCAGAATAGGCATGAGTGATCACATAGGGTCCCTCCATGTAGGTTGCAACTTCCCTCTTGGGTGAGGCTGTCTTGATGGCATGATTTGCTTAAGTACTAATTCCCCGATTTCAAAATTTCTTTTTATTACCTTCTTTTCAAATGCCCTTGCCACCCTTCTTTGGTAGGCCTGGGCATGGTCTGCCGCTCTTAATCTTTTCTCGTATAGTAGTTCTCTCTTTTTTGTATTTTTTTGATATTATACGTTTTCGAAAGTGTGAAGACAGATGCATACTTATGGTTTTGAAAAAGGCCTGCGTTGGCGAATAGATATGTTTTTGGAAAAAGAATGGAGATAAAGTTTGGAAAACGATTTTGTTTTAGAAGGAAAGCGTGGAAAGACAGTTCGTAAAACGTTTTTTTGCATAAATCATGGAAGTACGGCTTTGTAAAACATTTAGTTTTGAAGAAGCGCAGATTGGGAAAACATTTTCGTTTTGAAGAAGAGTGGAAATGCGGCTTGTAAATATTTTCGTTGTTTGGTAAACAAGTAAAGAAAGTTTGGGAAAGTGCTTTATTTTATTTGGAAGTATGGAAATACGGTTCTGTAAAACTTTTGTTTTGAAGGAGAGTGTGGAAAACATGTTTTTAGAAAACATTTTTGGAAAAAGAGTGGAAATAAAGCTGGAAACAAGTATGTTCAGAGTTGGGGAATGAGAGCTGATTAGCATGTATTTTTTTTGGATTTTGGTTTCTTTTAGGAAGGCAGGTAAATAAATATGTATAGGGTGATGAAAACAAAACTGGTAAACAAATATTTTGATCTTTTTAATAATTTTTTTTTAGAAAAAGGCTGTAAACAAATATGTACAGGGTATTGAAAGCGAAAGCTGGTAAATAAATATTTTGAACTTTTGATTTTTTTGAAAAAAAAGGGCTGTAAACAAATATGTACAGAGTGTTGAAAGCTCACCCTGGAGGATCGGTACCTGGTTCTTGGATTCGTATTGTCTCCTCGAGTCGGCTTCATTTGGGTGGCCGGCTGATGTCCGGTGGGCGTCCCCTATTCCCGAACTCTTCCTCCTTGAGCCTCTTCAAGGGCCTTCCTTGATGGAGCAGTTCTTCGTCGGTGGAGCCTGACTATCAACATGCGAGCACCTCTAGCCGGATGTTCATGGCACAACGCTCTAATTTCGGACCCGTGTCTCATTAAAGCGTGCTTCTCCCCATATGGATATCACTTCCCCGCGGTACGGGAAGCGAAGGCATTGCTGTTGGGTGGATGAGACGGCTTCGATGCTGTTGAGCCATGTCCTCCCAACAATCAGAGGGTGGGGTGATCGAATGTTTATTACCATACAGTTGACGATGGTGGAGACCGGACCGATCTTTAGTGGGAGCGTGATTAGTTCGCAAGCGTTCTTGCGCGTGTTGTCGAAGGCATAAATGTATTCGTCCAAGGGCTCCAATCTAGGAACCCTGCCTTCTAGCTTTTGATAGGTGGAATATGTAAGAACGTTAGTTTCCGCTCCCGTATCGATGAGAATGTGCCGGAATTCCCTCCCTCTGAGTATGGCAGTGATTGCGAGGGGTCCGGAGCGTGCTCTGGCTTTTGCGACTTCATGGGGGAGGAAGGTGATCGAGTTGGGCTCTGTAAGATCGCTTGGTGGATGCAGGGTCCTGGCCGCTTCTTCCGAGGGATAGTTGTCGTTATAAGGGGACCCAGGTGGGCTACCACCTTCATCCTCGTTCCCCGGTCGCAGGGCTAGTGTGAACATATTATGTATTGCCCAGTTGTTCTCGTTCTCGTACTGGAGGCGTGCCTCTCCCCAGATTGTCAGTATATGACTCATGAAGGGCAGTCGAAGGCATTGGTGCTGGGGGGAACAATAGCTTGGATGCTATCCAACCACGGTCGTCCTAGCATCAATGGGTACCTTGTGTCGATGTCAGCCCGAAGCAGGCTACTTCACTGATAAGAGGGCCGACAGATAGCTCGAATGTTCCGTGGCCGCGGAGAGTCTTCCCAGTATTGTTGAAAGCTTGAATAGTATGGTGGGCCGGTTGGACGGGAGGACGGCCTAGTCCGGGTATCTTTTGGTAGGTGGAGCATGTCATTATGTTCATTCCTGACCCTGGGTCCACGAAGATGTTGTTTAGCCACAACATTTGAAGTCGTCCACGGATGTGTAGGGGTTAGACTCGCAGTCTGGGATCCGGGAGGTCTTGGTCAGTGAATGATATGGTCATTGGGCGGCGGGGCCATCGACAGTGTCGGTACTCTTGGAGGACCCATTGTCGTCCTGATGCAAATCATCCGACGTACATTCCGCTCCCTCGGGTCCTTCGCTAGCTCTTTCGGGGATCTCCTCAAAGGGTTCTTCTTCTTCGTCTCCTCCTGGGTTTTCTAGTCCACTTTCGTCGGACTAATGTTGATGACCGTGGGCAGGGCGAGAACTGCATCTTCTTATTCGCCATAGAGTATGGCGAGGTCATGGTTGTTGAGGTTCATCTGGAAGGGCTCGTTCTCCCCCTCCTCCTTAGATTCCTCGGATAGACTGTTATCAGTGACGTCTTCTGAATTGCATGTTTGCGGTGATGGTTGTCTCCCTCTCCTGACCATGTTTACCATGTGGGCTCCAGATGTTGACGCTTGGTTGTGACCTGGCAATGGGTTAGTAAATATGCCAAGTCGCTTGGAGGCTCGAGAATTGCCCTGGTTTAAGTGACTTTTGATCATGGCCAATCAAGGCGCCTGTTATCATTTAAATCGTAAATCAAATCCTGAAAAATTATGCATTGTTCTACGGTATGACCATGCTGTCGGTGGTATTGACAGTAACGCAGTCTGCTGGCCCCGGGGAGTGGAGGCTTAGCAGCTGGGAGGAGATACTATTTGTGTCCATTAGTACCCTAAAAATCCTAGTTAGTGTTTCTGGGAGGGGAGGATAAGAGTCCCTCTTTTCCATTCGTCTCTGATCATAGGATGTCGGAGGGGAGACCTCATTATAAGTATTTAGAGAGGGCTGCCTAGGACTTAGATTCTGACTTCTTAGAAAGGTGGAATAGAAAGGGGTCCTAGGCTGGCCTTGTCTTGAAATTACAGGGCTTTGGACCGGGGAAGTTTGGATTATCAGGTTTTGTTGTGTCGGCACGGGGACGGGTACTGATAGAGTAGCGAAATTCTGGTTGATTGACCGAGGCGGCGCATATCCGGATGAACCGGACGTGTACTGTCTCGGAGCCATTCCTCGATCAGGAACTTGTGCTCCGTTCGGGTAGAGTGCCGATACTTGGGTAATAATCCCCTCTACCGTGGGGGTTTGTGCCTTACGAGGCGGTTGTCCAACCCTATGGCTGATAGGTGGGGACGGGGTTTGGACTACTGGGGCTGCACAACGGGAAATCCTGTTGTGGCGGTCAATTAGAAGCTGATACGTAATACAGTCTCTGTACGAAAGGTTCGTACGAAGCTCTGGACTCAGGCTCTGTAACATCATGTCAATTTCTTGACATTCTGTGAGTTGCAGGCCTGTTCGGTGGACAAGTGTGCGTCACCGAGACACGTATTGTTCAAATTCCTCCCTAGGCCTCATTCTCTCTATGGTTAAATCTGAAATAGAGGGGGTTCTGATCCTCTGGTAACCGTAGCGGCCTAAGAACTTCTCGCTTACAGCCGAGAAATTTGACAAGTGATCTACAGGGATGGTGGAGAACCATTGTACTGCTTCTCCTTCCAATGATTTCTGGAAGAGGAAGACTAGCAAAGGTTGATTATCTAGAAAGGGGCGGGCGTCTAGATAAAAGACAGTTAAATGGATGTCTGGGTCTCCACGACCGTTATACCGGTGGAATTTGGGGATTTTGAATCCTTCCCGTAGATGGACTGACGGGATTTGTCTCAGGTTATGTAGAGACATGTGCTTGGGGGCTGAGGAACCAGTCTCGAAGAGGATTCTCCAGATGGTTTCATCTAGTGTTTCTCCCCTAGGAGGGCTGCCTAGCGGTCCTGGGTTTGGGGTGGCCTGGTAAGGGCCTGGGGTGGAAACGTTTGGGAACATTGGATTCGCGGGGAAAAGGGGTTGAACGACAAAATGCTCGAATTGATCGAGTGGCTGGGTGTGGACGAGGTTTTAGGAATGGTCTTAGGGGTTCCGACAGGGGCCTCCTGTCTCAAGGTTTTGACCTGTCGGTAGTCGGCGAGATCATGAAACATGTCCTCTACGGATTGGTATCCTAGACTGGCCATCTTTTCCTCTAGATGGGTCAGAAATTGCGTGGCCTGACCCTCTTGGTGGATTCTTTCCTCTAGTATCTCCTCCTCCATGCGGGATTCCATGACGTGTGTGAAATAGTTCAAGGGAATGAATGCAGATGTAAAGTAGTAAATAAAGCGGTAAAGGATTGCGCAGTGGTGTGCGGCTTACAAAGCAGTAAAGGATTGCGTAGCGGTGTGCGGCTTACAAAGCAGTAAAGGATACTAGGGTTTGAGCCGTCGGGTATGGGGTGGCTACTAGGGTTAGCCGTCCAGGGCCTGGTGTGGTTTGGGCAGAACTTCGGTAGGAAATGGGTTTGGACAGAGGCTAAGCTAGGTTTAGCCCGGGTTTCTGGAGGGTGGGATGAGAGGGTGTTTTATGTAGGGAATGGGTATTTCTTTCACAAAAGGGGCTCTCTCTCTCTCTCTCTTGGGATTTCTATGGGGAAAGGGAATGACTGATGTGTGTTTGAAAATGTGAATTGTGGATTGTGTTTAAAGGCTTGGGACCTCCTCTATTTATAGTAAAAAAGAGGTAGGGGAATATCTTGGGGGTAATGGAGTGGCTTGGCTAATAGTGTGTGTGATTAGACCCCTCATTAATTCTCTGGTTCTTATGTCAGGACCAGGTGAAGGGCGGCTAGTTCTAACCGGTCCACTCTACGATCAGGCTTTCAATCATACCGGGAAGACTCTCCGTGGCCCCGGAACATTCGAGCTAATTGTCGGACCCCTGATTTGCGAGGTGGCATGCTTCGTGGCCGACATCGACCCAAGGTACCCCCTGGTGTTAGGGCGACCATGGTTGGACAGCATCCAGGCCATCTGCTCCCCCCAACACCAATGCCTCCGGCTGCCATTCATGGGCCATGTGCTAACAATTTAGGGAGTGGCATGCCTCCAGTACGAGAATGAGAACAACTGGGCACTACACAACATGTTCACACTAACCCTACGCCCAGTAGCCGAAGACAGAAGCGTTAGACCACCTAGATCACCCATAACAGCAACTACCCCTCGGAGGAGACGGTCGAGACCCTGAACTCAGCAAACAATCACATGGAGCCCAATCTGATCGTCTTCCTCCCCCATGAAGTCACAAAAGTCAGAGCACACTCTGCACCCCTCGCAATCACTCCCATACTTAGACGAAGAGAAAACAAGCATATTCTCATCGATACAGGAGCTGGAACCCTTAGATGAATTTATCTACGCCTTCGACAGCACGCGCAAGAACGTCTGCGGACTGGTCAGGTTCCCGCTAGAAATCGGCCCGGTTTCCACCATCGTCAACTGCATGGTAATGAACATCCGATCACCCCACACCCTGATCATCGGAAGAACCTGGTTCAACAGCATCGAGGCCGTTTCATCCACCCGACACCAATGCCTTCGATTCCTGTACCGCGGAGGAGTGATATCTATTTGGGGAGAAGCGCGTTTCAATGATACACAAGTCCAAAATTGGAGTGTCTGTGCCATGCGCATCCGGCTAGAGGTGCTTGCATGTTGGCAACCAGGTTCCACTGATGAAGAACTGCTTCAACAAGGGAGACCCCTGAAGATTGCTCACGGAAGAGGAATCTGGAAATAAAGGACCGCCACCGGACTGTCGACCATCAAAGTTAAGCCGACGCGAAGAAGCGACACCAATCTGTCAACCGGGAACTGATCCCCCAGGTAAGCTCCCATAAGTCTAATCCTATAAGTCTATTTGTGTACAGCTTTCCTAAAATAAAAAATCAATACATTTATTTAAAAATCAAAACATTTATATACCACTCTTCTCTTTCATCATCCTGTACATATATGTTTACAGCTTTCCTAAAATCAAAAATCAAAATATTTATTTACCAGTCTTTTCTTTCATCATCCTGTACATATTTGTTTACAACTTTCCTAAAATAAAAAAAATCAAAACATTTATTTACCAGTCTTCGCTCTCATCATCCATGTACATATTTGTTTACATGCTTTTCTAAGAAACTGATATACGAAAAAATATGTGTTAATCAGCTCTCATTCACCAACCGTGAACATATTTGTTTTCCGCTTTACTTCCACCTTTCCTTTCAAAACAAAAAACATTTTCCAAACTTTATTTCCATGCTTTCCCTCAAAACAAAAAAAATATTTTCCAAGCTTTACTTCCGTCCATTCCTTCAAAACAAAAAAAAAAACATTTTCCAAGCTTTACTTCCGTACTTTCCTTCAAAACATAGAAAAACATTTTCCATGCTTTACTTCCGTAGTTTCCTTCAAAACAAAACGTTTTCCAAGCTTTATTTCCGTACTTTCCTTCAAACAAAAAATGCTTTACATGCTTTCTCTCCATGTTTTCCTTCAAACCAAAAATATTTAATAAGCTTTATTTCCATATTCTTCTTCAAAAATGTTTTTCGAGCTTTACTCTCATGCTTTCCTCAAAACAAAAGATTTATTTACCAACTCATCCTCTTTTAGAACCATATGTATATATATCTGTTTACACGCTTTCAAAGAAATATATAAAATAAAACACGAAAAAAAGATTAAGAGCAGCAGACCGTGCCCAAGCCTACCAAAGAAGGTTGGCAAGGGCATTCGAAAAGAAAGTAATAGAAAGGAAATTAAAAATCGGGGAGTTAGTACTCAAGCAGATCATGCCACCATAGCAGCCCCACCAAAGAGGAAAGCTGCAGGGAAGGACCCTATGTCATCACCCATGCCTACTCTGGGAATGCCTACCGCTTGGTAGACGCCGAGGAGTCGAGGTTTCAGGTTCATGGAATGCACTTTATCTGAAGAAATTTCATGCGTAAAATTTTTTCAATACTTGAGGAATATTATTCTTCCTTCCTGCAATTTCCAGCATTTGGCACTTGATGATAGAAATATAAGACTCCCTAAGATAAACTTATAGTTATTTAAACTCATATCTGCCGATCATGCCACTTCCTTTAAACACGTATGACTTAAGGATCAGTTCACTTGATAGAAGAGAAATTGCCTACCCCATAGACTGGGACAATTTTAAACCCCAAAGCATCCTCCCTTATTTTCACCACTACTCGTATTAACCCAAGGTCATGATGAGGAGTTGCCTGGACCTAGCATATGTCCCAAAACAGGCTCTGGCACTATACAAACACTTCTAGAGGGGAAGCACGAAAAGAATCGGGGTGAAAAACAGAAGAGCCCCCCCCCCCCTCAAATAAAAAAAATCAGACAATGAGAGGCCAACAAAAGAAAAATAACACCCAAGTGAATGGGTTAAACTCTCTACTTTAGCAGGCTAAAAGCCCTTATGCACAGTATACGCCAAACAACGACTATACTAGTACAGATCCAAACAAGCGGGTTGTACTTTTCACCCAAAATAAAGAAGTGGTAAAAGAAGAAAGCCAGAGGGACCTAGAAAGTAAGACATATGCTAGACTGGGACAATTCTAAATATTGCCCAAAAGAAAGATATTACTCTTACCCCATTCCCCCTCACCTTTTATTTTTGCAAGGGTTTTTAAATTGGACTATGTCTGCTGGGAAAGGTAAAATTTCGACCAAAAGTAGACCTTTTCTATGATTACAACTGCACACACTTACATGAGTTTATTTAAAGACTTGCCTGTCCAAAGGAAGCTTATTTGACTTGATTCCTGGTGCATCCATGGATTTTTAGCATGTTTAGAATAATATGATCTAGTATTTAAAAATCATAAACCGAAAAAAATGACACCCAAGGCCTATACCTTTCAAATACAATCCTGGTTTGGACATGAGTGACCACAAGGGTCCCTCTATAGGGACTCGATGGTATCTTTTACTTAAGAGATCAGTTGAAAACATTGCCCTCTCACATAAAGAACGATTGATGAATTAAAATGCTCCCCTATGCCACTTACACTTACACATAAGCTTGCATTTTCCTTTTTCAAAATACTTAGGCATTCAATTTCTTTAAAATATTATGGTTGACTCCCCGTACCAAGACTAAAATTGTCCCCATTACACTTGTTTCATGCCCTTCCACACATGCTTAAGAAGAAATTGTCCCACTCTCACACATGCTTGAGATTCTTCTTCACTCTCGCACTTGGAATCCCTCCCTTGCTGTCGGTGTGGATTTCGTCGGTGTTGACAAATCCGATGGGGTGCGTGTGTGGGGTTGTTCGGGGGTTCGGATCCAGTGCGCACCTTGGCGGGCTCGATCAGATCGTCTCTCGGAAGGGTGATGGGATCTCGTTCCCAGTCGAGGCACCCGATATCGACTCAAGGGGATTCCGGTGTGTGTGTGATCGCCAGCTGCTTTTTCAAAAAGCAGGAAAAGTTGGGTTGGATTTGATCATCTCGCGGGGGAAGTTTGTGGGGTCTCCACACTGAGACACGATATACCGTACACGGAGGAAAAAACAGGTAATCTTATTCTGCTTCGGGGCTTGGCTAAAGGAGTCTGAGACAAAGGGGTGCAGGTGGGGTCTAGATGAGGGGCGGCTAGTGGTTTGAGATATCGGATAGGGGGCGGCTAGCAGGGTTAGCCGTCCGGGGCCTGGGTGAATTTGGGCAGAACCTGGGTAGGGAATGGGCTTTATTTTGGCAGAGGTTAAACTAGGTTTAACCTGGGTTTTAGAGGGTGGACTGAGAGGGTGATTTTGTGTAGGGAAAGGGTTTTTTCTCTCACAAATAGCTCTCTCCTCTAGGGATTTCAAGTGGTGGAATGGGCTTGGGAATGAGGGATTGGTGATTGTGGACTTGTGAATCAAGATTGTGGGTGTGGAATATGTTAAAAATATTTTGAACCCTCTCTATTTATAGTAAAAGAGAGGCAGGGGAATATCCAGGGGGTAATAGAGTGGCTTGGCTGATAGTGTGTTTGATTAGACCCCTCATTAATTCTCTGGTTCTTCTGTCAGAGACCAGGTGAAGGGCGGCTAGTTGAAACTAGCCGCCCGAGATGGGGCGGCTACTTCCTGGTAGCCTCCCCATCATGACCTGCCAAATGTTCCATATCTAACAAGTGGTGGCATAGGTCGGTTACTTGGTTTGATCCAGCCAAGATGGGGCGGCTAATGGTCATAACCTGCCGTAATGACCAGCATTTAATGCTACTTTATGTCCCATCCAGGGAAGCGGTTCAGGGTCGGCCAGAGGGCGACTAGCGGAAACTAGCAGCTTGGTGTAGGGCGAATAGTATTGGTTAGACACCCCATTCCAGGGTTTTCTAACGTTTGGGCCAGTTTTTTAGGGTTTCTAGGGTTTGGGCCGGGATTTAGGGTTTTCCGGTTTTTATGATGTTTGTTTTCTATTTGATGTCCAAATGTGGGTTATTTTGAGGTGTTACTTGAAGCATTTCCGTCTTTCTGGACGTTCAAAATTGGGTATCTACACTTGCGTACTAAAGCATGGTTTCCCGCACTTTACTTTCTCGCATTAGTTTTTTTTACCTTAAGATGGGTTGTATCCCTTGACAATTCAAGCAAGAAGGGCAAGAAAGTCAGTGCAGGGGCACAATCCGGACAGATTTAATACTTGGTCCATGGAAGAGATGTTTTTATAGGTGTTGAAGGTTAAAACACTCATGTGGATTTCAACAGCTGCAGACAGAAGTAGCATAACCAAAAATTTCCCCAGGGAGGGGGTGGCTAAACCCAACTAGCCGCCCCTGCCCACCTTCCTTTTCAGGTAAAATGCCCTAGGCAAGGGGCAGCTAAACAAAACTAGCCGCCTCTCTTTGGGCGGCTAGTCAAACCTGTTGCCCTAAAACCTGCTGTCAGTCCCGTTTTAATCAAGTCTTCAAGTCTCCAATACCTGTTAAGAATCATGTATCCCTGTCCCTTTTAAATCCCAAAGTCTTGAGCCATGCACCATCGAAATATCACCTAAAAGGCATAAGAAAAGAAGAAAAGTATGAATTCATTGCACATACATGATTCTTCTACCCAAACCGAGACATGAAAGGCCATACCTCGGAGTATTATCATCATCTGCGAGAGGCTGAGTAGGAGGAACAACCTGATTTGGCTGAGAAGGGAGCGGTGGATGATGAGAAGACTAAACCTCTGGAGCATCAGGAGCGACAGGAGTCTCTCAGACAGAGGACGTGGCTCTCGCATATATCCCTCGACTCCGAGATGTCGAAGGACGAGAAGCACGGCTGAGAGTGGCCCCGATAGCTAAGGAAGCCGAAAGAGAACGCTCGGCCTCGAGATGGAGAAGATCAAGGTCCGCCTCGGTCATGGCCCCTCCACCAACCAATTTCCCCCTCATGGTGGCTTCCCAGAGGAGGACCTGCTGAATATCCCTGTCCCTCCGTTCCAACCTATGGCGAAGGCGCGCCTCCACCCCTCTCGAATGGTCCTCGATCACCCTCAACCTCTCCTCAAGCTCCCATGACCTCGCTGTCGGTGTCAAAAAATCCGCGTGTGTGGGGGTTCTTAGGGGATTTGGATCGGATGCGTGCCCTGGCGGGCTCGGTCGGATCGTCTTCTCGGAAGGGGTGAGGGTGTCGTTCCTGGTTGAGACGCCCGACAGCGGCTCAAGAGGATTCAAGGGGTTTTGTGATCGCCACCTGCTTTTTCTAAAAACAGGAAAGGGTTTGGGTCGGATTTGATCGCCTACGTGGGGAGTTGGTGGGGTCTCCGCTCTGAGACACGGATATACCGTACACAGAGGTGAAAAACAGGTAATCCTATTCTGCTTCCGGGCTTGACTAAAGGAGTTATGGGTCAAAGGGATGTTGATATGGGGTGTGGATAGGGGGGCGGCTAGTTGTGTTTAGCCGTCGGCCAGGGGGCGGCTAGCTAGGATTAGCCGTCCGTGGTCTGGGGGGATTTGGGCAGGGTTTTGGTAGGAAAAGGGTGGGGTCTTGGGCAGAGGCTAAGCTAGGTTTAGCCTGGGTTTATGGAGGGCGGGATGAGAGGGTATTTTATGTAGGGAATGGGTGTTTCTCTCACAAAAGGGGCTCTCTCTCTCTCTCTCTCTCTTGGGATTTCTAGTGATGGAAGGGTTTGAACAAGTGGGGATGGTGGGTTGGTGATGAAGATGAATTGGTGATTTTTTGGATGTTGTTGTAAGGCTTGGGACCTCCTCTATTTATAGTAAAAGAGAGGTAGGGGAAGATCCAGGGGGTAATGGAGTGGGTGGCTTCGATTGGACCTCTCATTAATGCTCTGGTTCTTCTGTCAGAGACCAGGTGAAGGGCGGCTAGTGCTAACTAGCGGCCCGGGATGGGGCGGCTACTTCCTGGTAGCCGCCCCTATCATGACCTGTAAAACGTCCCATCTCTGACAAGCAGTGGCTTGGGTCGGCTACTTGGTTTGATCCGGCCAAGAGAGGGCGGCTGAAGGTCATGACCCGCCGCAATGATCAGCATTTAATATTGCTTTATGTCCCATCCAGGGAACTGGTCCAAAGTCGGCCAGAGGGCGGTTGGGGGGGGGGCGGCTAGTTAGGGCTAGCCGCCCCTTTCAGGGACTTAGGTTTTTAGGGTTTTGGTTTTTAGGGTAGGTTTAGCTTTAGGTCCGGGCTAGGGTTTGGTTTAGGGTTAAGGCTAGTGTTAGGGTTTAGGGCTAGGTCAAGGTTTAGGGTTTCCGTTTTAGGTTTAGGTCAAGGCTAGGGTTAGGGTTTAGGGCTAGGGTTAGGGTTTAGGGCTAGGGTTCGGGCTAGGGTTTGGGGTTAGGTCAAGTTTTTAGGGTTTCCGGTTTAGGTTAGGGTTAGGGTTTCCGGTTTACCGAACCTTTGGTTCTCTATTGGATGTCCAACTGTGGGATATTTCCGTGTGTTACTTGAAGTATTTCTGTCTCTCTGGACGGTCAAAATTGGGGTATCTACAATTGTCCCTCATCGGACGGAGTCTTTGTGCGAAGCAGGAAAGACTTCGACCGATGATAAGGAAAGAGACCCCTATTTTGGCCGGCCCGACCTTCAAGGAGTTGTGCCAATACGAGCAGTACTACTCGGGGAGTTGATTTAGACCGTCAGAGGCTAGGTCTTGACTTAGAATTTTTATCCGAGAGGATGATCCAGGTGGAAGGCAGGGAAAAGTAAATGGTGAGTGATCCAACCCGCGGTCGGGGTTCTTAGCTATCGTGCACGGAGCAGCCCAGCATCAGTTTCCTCGTGCCTACCGTTCCCGTGCTTGGGAAAACTCAGCAAGGAGGGGATATCGCCGACAGAAAGCAAGTAAAAGTTGAGTTTGGGTGAATTGGATCATCCGAAGGATGAGAACTCTGGAAAAGAACCAAAACTGAAGAAATTCAAATTTGAGTGGTACTGAACGTGTGGCAAAACTTCGGGAGAGTCGTGTTTGATCAAGTAATGTCTGGAAATAAGCCAATACATGGCTGTTTGGTATGGAGAACCTTGAATTTTAGGGCTGAAAAGATTGGAAAGGGGTTTTTAAGTAAAAGAGAAAAACTGGGAGGGGCGGCTAGTTGTAACTAGCCGCCTGAGAGTGGGCGGCTACTCGCGGGTAGCCGCCCCTGGACTGGGTCCCTTATAACCGAAAAGACCCTCTCTCTCCCCATACGTTTTTAAAACGGTTTCTCTTCCCTCTTCTCTTCTTCCCTTCGGTTTCAAACTCAAAAACCTTGATTTCTTTGCCTTTCCTTCCTCTATTTTGACCTCAATCTCTCTCTTTCTCTTGATTTCGAAACCCTAGTTTGGGTTCCCCCTTTTTTCTTTATCAAACCGGGGAGATGACGAGGTCGAAAGCGATTGCTTCGAGGGAAAACGACCACGGGTGGCTCGTGGAGAGCGTAGCCCGAGCTCTTCATCATGGGAGAGCGATAGGCCGGAGGTCGAGGCCGTGGGGGAGGGTATGGGTACGACGGAGGTGCCGCCGGTGGATATTGGCGTGGGTGAGGTCGGGGATTTGCCTTCGGGGGCTGTCCCGGAGGTAGGGGGTAGTGTGATAGGCTATACACGTAAGAGGAGGCACGGGGATCGACCGGTTGTGGCCGAGGAGGTGGTTCCGGGGGTTGGAGGATCGATTGAGGGTGCAACCGAGGGGGTAGGGGTCGAGGGAGTTAGCGAGGAGGTGAGGGCGTCGTTGGATGCCCTCGTCAGGATGTTGGATAGGGAGGCCATAGAGGCCAGGGCTGAGGAGGAGGAGAGTAGGGCTATGGGGGCCTTTGCGGAGTTTATCTCCGGCGTGGGGAGGGTGGAGGGGATAGGAGAGGCTAGGGACGGGGCCGGGGAGGCCGAGGGTATGGGTACTGGGGTCGCTGAGGCCGGTGTGGGTGTTGGGGCTGAGGCCGAGGAGGCCGTGTTCGAGGAGGATGAGGAGGAGGATGACGACGGGATGGACGATCCCGACGAGGCCGAGGTGGACGCTCCTGGGTCCACACGGGCCGTGGTATGTTCCCAACTCTTTAGTCTTTAGCCTTTTGTTTGGTTGTATGTGCATGCGTTTTGGTTGGTATGAACAGGTTGTATATGTGTATTTATACTTGTAGGTGTGTTTTAAATAGGCATGCTTTGTGTATAGGTTTTGTCATGGTGGGATATGTAAGTATGCTGAGATGGGTTTGTTTTTATAGGGAGGGGGACAATTTTTATATATACATATCCATGTTTGTCATATGCATGTAAAGGAGAGAGAAATGATATAGCTAATATGCTTGCATGCGATACTTCTCTATGTGTGTGTGGTTTCGTACGTGTTTGATCGTGGTAGAGCATGAGGGAGTGTATGCATGCATTTCATGGGTTCGAGTTCTATATTGTTGTATTGCTTAGGTGTGTTTAGGGGAGGTATAAGCATGATAGGTTTGATGTAAGAAAGTGTGTGAGTGGTGACCACGGTGGGATGTGTTTGATATTCGTCTAGCATGCGTGATCATAGTAGGAGTGTAGCTTCTTACTTTCACGCTTTTGTTTCTTTTTTTAGCATGTGGAAGTTTATTTTGCTAAGCATGGTTTAAAATGATTTCGTAGAGTTGAACCCTTACCTCTCGATTGCTTTTAAACTAACCCATGTTCCCTTCGTTTGTTTTGTAGAGGCCGAATCGTATCCGGGCTTTATGGCATGGGACGAAGAGGTGGTACAATGCCCTGGGGCAGGAGGAGAGAAGTTTGGTGGATGGAGCGGGCTTCCGTTCCTTTTTTCTGATCGAGTCATTCCACGTCCACCGTCCATATGTGGAGGCTTTGGCGGAGAGATGGGATCCGGAGAGTTGCACGTTCATCCTCCCTACCGGTGCTGTCATGCCGACGCTCGAGGACGTCTATCGGATCACCGGCCTTCCGGTTCTGGGGGAGGCAGTGATCGCGGCCACCCTAGCTGACTACAGGGGGCTTTTCCGAGAGTTGATCGGGGAATGGGAGTTCGTGGAGCGGGAGCGGACGCTGAACCGGATCCCTTTGGGGCGGCTTTCGGGGCAGTACGGCCTCGGTTCCTTTACAGAGCGCCAGAAGGGCGAAGCTGCAGCTAGCTTCGAGAGAGGCGGGCGATGATCGAGGCGAGAGAGGCGGCCGCGTGCCCACAGAGGGCACGGAGGGAGTTGAGGGCGTTCTTCCTCTACTTCTTTGGCCGGGTCCTCTTCTCGACGGCCTCCGATAAGGTTTCTTCGCATTCCCTTCTGCTGATGAGGGACCTGGAGGGCATGGGGCGCTATGCTTGGGGAGCGGCGATGCTTGCCCATCTCTTTGCGGAGCTCTCGAAGAAAGTCAAGAGGGCCGGGGGAAAGAACCTTGGTGGCTTTGCGCCATTTCTTCAGGTACGTGTAAGTGAGCGGTAAATGTTTTTTTTAGTTAAGTTCACTTTGATCGTGATGGTTTTCCTCTCGCTTTGTCAGATCTTCGGGTACGAGCACTTCGCCATTGATCGCCCGACTTTGGCTCCGTTCGATCATGCCCTCCCTTGGGCCATGAGATGGGAACCCCGGGGATCTTCCCGCTTGCACCGCCTCGCCCAATTCCGAGAGGCCTTCCATGTTTTGTCAGAGGAAGAGGTATGAGTTTTCTTTGAATCTCTTTGGCTTGTACTTGGTTTTCTTTTTGACTAAGCGCTCTTCCTATCTTTCGATGTTTTCTTAGATGACGTGGAGGCCTTACTCGGAGGAGGTTCCCGAGGCCCTGGCGCGAGACGTCTGGCTGATCTACTTCAATGAGGTCGTGTTCCATGCGATCAGCCGGGTCGTCCGCCAGCTTGGGTACCATCAGTGGGTGCCCGATCCTCTTCCGCGGCGCCCTTCGATTCCGGTGGCCGGGATTCCTCGGGACACGAATCTCCCGAGGAACTATGCGACGTATGTGGCAGGATGGATGAGTCGAGGCGTCTTGGTGGAGCGTCGTCCTGAGGTGACTTCGTGTGACGAATACCTAGCTTGGTATCGTCGGGAGTATGCGGATATCCTCGGGACGATGGAGGAGGAGATCCCGGACGCTTATGTAAGTTGAAAATCCTTTTTCCTTTCCTCGTTCTCTCTTGCTTGAGCATCTTCTGAATGGTATTTCTTTTTTGTAGGTTGAGTTGAATGAGATGGAGAAGAGGCTCAAGACTGCCAATGAGCACCTCCAAGCACGGGCCAGACAAATAGAGGCGTTGCGGGCACAGAGAGGACGCTTGCAGGACCAGGTCCGGGTCCTTGAGGCTCAGGTGGATGCTCTGTCGAGAGCGAGGGCCGATGGCGCTTCTTCTTCTTCCGTCCCTCCTCCTTCCGTGGTTTCCGAGCAGGAGCTCGAACTGACGAGGGAATTGGATGTGGCCCGAAGCGAGTTGACGACCATACGGATGGAGTTGGGTCAGACAAGGGGCAGGGCTTCTCGGGCTGAGGAGGAGGTGGACCGGCTGAGGTCCATGGCGGCTTTAAGGGAGGAGGGGTTCATTACCCTAGGCCGTGAGAGGGACTCCCTTCAGATGAGGGTGTCGGAGTTGGAAGCTTCGGCGGGCGTTCCTGGAGGTTTGATGGGAGACCTGGTTCGTTCTCTCCAGGCGGCCGGGGATAGGGATCGAGAGGCTGTCAGGGCGTCGGAAGCGAGGGCGCGGGAGTTGGAGGAGAGGTTGAGGGCCGCTGAGGATCGGGCCAGAGGGACAGAGAGTCGCCTCCGACAGAGATTGGAGAGGAGAGACAGAGACATGCAGCAGGTCCGTCTCTGGGAGGCCACTATGAGGGGGAAGTTGGTTGGAGGGGGCTCTATGACCGAGGCGGACTTTGATCTTCTTCCACTTGAGCCTGACCATTCTCTCTCGGCTTCTTTGGCTACCGGGGCCACCTTCAGCCGTGCCTCTCGTCCTTCGGCGTCTCGGAGTCGTGGGATATATGCGAGGGCCGCGTCTTCGGTTCGAGAGACTCCTGCTGCTCCCGATGTTCCCCGCTCCCTTCTCAGCCAAGTCAGGACGTTCCTCCTACTCAGCCTCCAGCGGATGACGATACGCCGAGGTATAGCCTTTGTGTCTTGGTTTTAAGTAGAAGAATAGTATATATGCGATGAATTCATGCTTTTCTTCTTTTGTTTTGACTCAGGTGAATATTTCGATGATGCATAGCTCAAGACTTTGGGATTTTGGAGTGTCCCGAAGGAAAAGATTCCCTTTTTTATGCCCTCTTTTAGTTTTTAGAAAAACAGTCTATGCTTGTGGTTTTGGGTGGGACAATTTAATCATTCTCCTTTATATGCATGTGTTAGAGTAGTTTAGCATGGATGGTTCATGGATATGTATGTTTGTGTAGATGAATCTTGGTTTCATAGGTTTGATTCATGGATGGACATATGATTTTGAGATATGGTTGTTTTTCGAAGTGTATTTATATTGGTTTTATGAATGTATATGCGTATGAAATGTGTGTATGCAATTTTTGGAATGAAATGTTCTTAACAGGTATTTGGAGATACGAAGATTTGATTAAAATAGGACTGACAGCACTGGAATAGGTGCAGGCAGGGGGCGGCTAGTGTGAACTAGCCGCCCAGTGAGGGGCGGCTAGTTGTGTTTAGCCGCCCCCTGCCTGGGGCATCTTTACCTGGAACAAAGGGGAGGGGTGGCTAGTATAAACTAGCCGCCCAGTGAGGGGCGGCTAGTCGAGCTTAGCCGCCCCCTGCCTGGGGCAGTTTGGTCCTGTTGCTCCTGTCTGCTGCTGCTGCTGAAAGTCTTTTGCGACCGTTCTAACCTTCAGTACCTAAAAAAACATTCTTTCCATGGACCAAGTGTTAAATCTGTCCAGATTGTGCCCCTGCACTGACTTTCGAGCCCCTCTTGCTTGAATTGTCAAGGGCTACAATCCATCTTAAGGCGGAATGGAAATATAAATGTGAGAAAGTAAAGTGCGGGAGACCAGGCTTTAGTGCGCAAGGAAGGGATTCCAAGTGCGTGAGTGAAGAAGAACTTATGTGTAGGAGGTGGGGACAATTTCTTCTTACGCATGTGCGGAAGGGCATGAAGTGAGTGGGGACAATTCTCATATGAGTGGGGATAATTTTAAATTTCGTGGGGACAATTCTCATATGAGTGGGGATAATTCTAATATTCGGGGGGGGGGGTTAACTTTAATATTTCAAGAAAATCGGATGCCAAGGTGTTTTGGAAAAGGAAAATGCAAGCTTATGCGTAAGTATAAGTGGCATAAGGGGGCATTTTAGTTCTTCAATGACCCTTTTTTAGGTGAGAGGGCAATGTTCTTGATTTTCATAAGTAAAAGACGCCATCAAGTCCCCGTGGAGGAGCCCTTGTGGTCACTCATGTCCAAACCAGGATTGTATTTGAGAGGTATAAGCCTTAGGCGTCGATTTTCCTAGGTTCATGGTTCTCAAATGCTTAATCGTATTATTCTAAACATGCTGAAAAATCCGTGAATGTACCAAGAGTCAAGTCAAATAAGCTTCCTTTGGATAGGCAAGTTTCTAAGTGAACTCGTGTGAGTGTGTGTGTAGGTGTAAACCTGGACGTGATCTACCCTTGGTCAAAATTTCGCTTTTCCCAGTGGACATAGCTCAATTTTGAACCCCCATTGCAAAAAAATAAAAGGGGAGAGGGTGAACGAGGTAAGAGTAATATCTTCCTTTCGGGCAATATTTTAGAATTGTCCCAGTCTAGCACGTGTCTTACTTCCTAGGTCCCTCTGGCTTTCTTCTTTTTACCACTTCTTTATTTTTGGGTGGAAAGGTACAGTCCGTTGTTTGGATCTGTACTGGTATAGCCGTTGTTTAGAGTATACCGTGCGTAAAGGCGTGAAAGCCTGCTAAATAGAGAGTTTAACCCGTTCACTTGGGTGTTTGGCCTCTCCTTGCCTAACTTTCTCTTCTTTTTTTTTGTTTTTTTTTTGTTGTTTGTTTTGATTTGAGGGGGGGGGGGCTCTTCTGTTTTTCACCCGATTCTTTTCATGCTTCCCCACTAGAAGTGTTTATATAGTGCCAGAGCCAGTTTTTTGGGACATATGCTAGGTCCGGGTAACTCCTCATTTTGACCTAGGGTTAATACGAGCGGGGCGGAAATAAGGGACATTTTGCTTTGGGGGTTTTTAAATTGTCCCAGTCCACGGGGTAGGCAATTTTTCTTCTATCAGGCAAATCTAGTCCAGTTATACGTGTGTGAAGGGAATGACATGATTTGGCGGAAACGTGTTCAAATAGATACGAGTTTATCTTTGAGAGTCTTACAATTCTATCATCAAGTACTAAACGCTGGAAATTGCAGGAAGGAAGAATAATAGTTCTTAAGTATTGAAAGCTTTTCATGCATGGAATTTCTTTAGATAAAGTGCATTCCACGAACCTGGAACCTCGACTCCTTCGGCATCTACCAGGCGGTAGGCATTCCCGGAATAGGCATGGGTGATCACATAGGGTTCCTCCCATGTGGGTTGCAGCTTTCCTCTTGGGTGAGGCTGTCTTGATGGCATGATTTGCTTAAGTACTAATTCCCCGATTTCGAATTTTCTTTTTATCACCTTCTTTTCAAATGCCCTTGCCACCCTTCTTTGGTAGGCCTGGGCATGGTCTGCCGCTCTTAATCTCTTCTCGTCCAGCAGTTCGAGGCGTAGTAAAGATAAATGTATACTTATGTTTTTGAAAAGGGGCCTGTGTTGGCGAATAGATATGTTTTTGGAAAGAGAATGGGGATAAAGTTTGGGAAACGGTTTTGTTTTTAGAAGGGGAGTGTGGAAAGGTAGTTAAAAAAAATGTTTTCGGTGGAAATCATAGAAGTACGGCTTCATAAAATATTTTGCTTTGAAGAAAGGTGTGGAAGTGCAGATTCGGAAAACGTTTTTGTTGGAAATGCGGCTTGTAAATATTTTCGTTGTTTTGGTAAACACGTCAAGCAAGTTTTGAAAAATTTCTTTGGAAGTATGAAAATATGGTTTTGTAAAAAGAAACCTTTGTTTTGTGAAAAACATTTTTTTTTATATAAAAACATTTTTTGGTTTTTTAAGAAGAGTGGAAATAAAGCTGGAAATAAGTATGTTCAGAGTTGGGAATGAAAGCTGATCGGCATGTTTTTTTTTTGTTGGATTTCTTTTTAGGAAAGCAGGTAAACAAATATGTACAGGGTTGAAAGCGAAAGCTAGTAAACAAATATTTTGATCTTTTGATTTTTTTTTTGGATAAGCTGTAAACAAATATGTACAGGGTTGAAAGCGAAAGCTAGTAAACAAATATTTTGATCTTTTAATTTTTTTTTGGAAAAGCTGTAAACAAATATGTACAGGGTTGAAAGCGAAAGCTAGTAAACAAATATTTTGATCTTTTGATTTTTTTGGAAAAGCTGTAAACAAATATGTACAGGGTTGAAAGCGAAAGCTAGTAAACAAATATTTTGATCTTTTGATTTTTTTTGGAAAAGCTGTAAACAAATATGTACAGGGTTGAAAGCGAAAGATAGTAAACAAATATTTTGATCTTTTGATTTTTTTTGGAAAAGCTGTAAACAAATATGTACAGGGGAGAAAACTTACCCGGGAGGATCGGCACCTGGTTCTTGAATTTGTATTGCCTCCTCGGGTCGGCTTCTTTTCGATGGCCGGCTGATGTCTGGTGGGGGTCCCCTGTTCCCAAATTCTCCCTCCCTGAGTCTTTTCAAAGGCCTCCCTTGATGGAGCAGTTCTTCGTCTGTGGCGCCTGGTTGCCAACATGCGAGCACCTCTAGCCGGATGTGCATGGCACAGACGCTCCAATTCCAGGCCTGAGTATTATTAGAGCGCGCCTCTCCCCATATGGATATTACTTTCCCGCGGTACGGGAAGCGAAGACATTGGTGTCGGGTGGATGAGACGGCTTCGATGCTGTTGAGCCATGTCCTCCCAACAATCAGAGGGTGGGGCGATTGAATGTTCATCACCATGCAGTTAACGATGGTGGAGACTGGGCCGATCTTCAGTGGGAGCGTGACCAGTCCGCAAGCGTTCTTGCGTGTGCTGTCGAAGGCGTAAATGTATTCGTCTGAGGGCTCCAATCTGGGAACCCGGCCTTCTAGCTTTTGGTAGGCGGAATATGTAAGGACATTAGTTTCCGCTCCCGTGTCAATGAGAATGTGCCGGAATTCCCTTCCTCCAAGTATGGCAGTGATTGAGAGGGGTGCGGAGCGTGCTCCGGCTTTGGCGACTTCATGGGGGAGGAAGGTGATCGAGTTGGGTTCCGTAAGATCGCTTGGTGGACGCTGGGTCCTGGCCGCTTCTTCTGAGGGAGAGTTGTTGTCATAAGGGGACCCAGGTGGGCTACCGCCTTCATTCTCGTTCCCCGGTCGGAGGGCTAAGGTGAACATATTGTGTATTGCCCAATTGTTCTCGTTCTCGTATTGGAGGCGTGCTTCTCCCCAAATTGTCAGTACATGATTCAAGAAGGGCAGTCGAAGGCATTGGTGTCGGGGGAACAGATAGCTTGGATGCTATCTAACCACGGTCGCCCCAGCATCAATGGGTACCTTGTGTCGATGTCGGCCACGAAGCAGGCTACTTCGCAGATGAGAGGTCCGACGGATAGCTCGAATGTTCCGGGGCCGCGGAGAGCCTTCCCGGTATGGTTGAAAGCTTGGATAGTATGGTGGGCCGGTTGGACGGGAGGACGGCCTAGTCCGGGTATCTTCTGGTAAGTGGAGCACGTCATTATGTTCATGCCCGATCCTGGGTCTACAAAGATGTTGTTCAGCCACAACATCTGAAGTCGTCCACGGATGTGTAGGGGGTAGACTCGCAATCGGAGATCTGGGAGGTCCTGGTCAGTGAATGAGATGGTCATCGGGCGGCGGGGGCCATTGACAGTGTCGGTACTCTTGGAGGACCCGTTATCGTCTGGATGCAGATCATCCGACGTACATTCCCCTCCTTCGGGTCCTTCGCTAGCTCCTTCGGGGATCTCCTCAAACGGCTCTTCTTCTTCGTCTCCTCCCGGATTTTCTAGTCCACTTTCGTCGGACTTGATGTTGATGACTGCGGGAAGGGCGAGGACTGCGTCTTCTTCTTCGCCATAGAGTATGGCGAGGTCATGGTCGTCGAGGTTCAGCTGGAAGGGCTCGTTCTGCTCCTCCTCCTCGGACTCTTCGGATAGGCTGCCATCAGTAGCATCTTCCGAGCTGCTTGGTTCTGGTGATGGTTGTCTCCCTCTCCTGATCATGTTGACCGCGTGGGCTCAAGATGTGGAGGCTTGGGTGTGACCTGGCAAGGGGTCAGTTAATATGCCAAGTGGCTTGGGTGCTTGGGGATTTCCCTGGCTCAGATGGCCTTTGATCATGGCCCAGTCAAGGCACCTATCATCATTAAGATCATAAACGAAGTCCCGAAAACAATGCATTGTTCTACGGTATGGCCATATTGTTGATGATAGTAACAGTAACGCGCCGTGCTGGCCCCGGGTAGTGAAGGCCTGGCGTCGGGGAGGGAGATACTATTTGTGTCCAACATCACCCTAAAGATCCTAGTTAAAGTTTCTGGGAGGGGAGGGTAAGAGTCCCTCTTTCCCATTCGTCTTTGGTCGTAGGATGCGGGAGGTCTGACCTCGTTATAAGAGCTTTGTATGGGCTGCCTAGGGGTTGGATTTTGTGCTCTCGGGGGAGCAGAGTAAAAGGGAGCCCGAGTTTGAGTTTGGCTCTGGATTATAGGGCTTTGGAGTGGGAAATTTTGGACTGTGGGGTTTTGTCGTATTGGCACGGGGACGGGTACTGATCGAGGGGTAAAATTTTGATTCGCTTGCCGAGGCGGTGCATATCCGGATGAACCGGGCGTGTACTGTCTCGGAGCTGTTCCTCGGCCAGGAACTCGTGCTCCGTTCGGGTAGAGTGCCGATACTTGGCTAATGATCCCCTCTACCGTGGGGGTTTGCGCCTTACGAGGCGGTTGTCCAACCCTATGGCTGATAGGTGGGGACTGGGTTTGGACTACTGGGGCTGCACAACAGGAAATCCTGTTGTGGCGGTCAATCAGAAGTTGATACGTAGTGCAGTCTCCGTACGAAAGGCTCGTACGGAGCTCTGGACTCAGGCTCTGCAACATCATGTCAATTTCTTGACATTCTGTGAGTTGCAGGCCGGTTCGGTGGACAATGGTGCGCCACCGAGACACGTATTATTCGGATTCCTCCCTAGGCCTCATTCTCTCTACGGTTAAATCTGAAATAGAGGGGGTCCTAATCCTCTGGTAACCGTAGCGGCCTAAGAATTTCTCGCTTACAGCCGAGAAATTCGACAAGTGATCTACAGGGAGGGTGGAGAACCATTGTAGTGCTTCTCCTTCCAATGATTTCTGGAAGAGGAAGACTAGTAGAGGTTGATTATCTAGAAACGGGCGTGCGTCTAGATAAAAGGCAGTTAAATGAATGTCTGGGTCTCCACGACCGTTGTACCGGCGGAATTTGGGGATTTTGAATCCCTCCGGTAGGTGGACTGACGGGATTTGTCTCAGGTTATGTAGAGACATGTGTTTGGGGGCCGAGGGACCAGTCTCGGAGAGAATTCTCCTGATGGTATCGTCCAGTGTTTCTCCCCGGGGAGGGCTGCCTAGCGGTCCCGGGTTTGGGGTGGTCTGGTAGGGGCCTGGGGTGGAAGCGGCTGGGAACATTGGATTCGCGGGGGAAAGGGGGGTGAACGAAAAGACGCTCGGGTTGACCGAGTGACTGGGTGTGAATGGGGTTTTGGGAATGGATTTAGGGGTTTCGACAGGGGTTTCCTGTCTCGAGGTCTTGGTATGACGGTAGTCAGCGAGGTCATGAAACATGTCCTCTACCGTTTGATACCCTAGACTAGCCATCCTTTCTTCTAGATGGGTCAGGAACTGTGTGGCCTGACCCTCTTAGTGATTCCTTTCCTCTAATATCTCCTCTTCTATGTGGGATTCCATGACGTAGAGTGGGGGGATGAATGCAGATTGAAAGCAGTAAATAAAGCAGTAAAGGATTACGCAGCTGTGTGCGACTTACGAAAGCAGTAAAGGATTGCGCAGCTGTGTGCGACTTACGAAAGCAGTAAAGGATTGCGCAGCTGTGTGCGGCTTACAAAGCAATAAAGGATGTTATAATGCACAGTAGAGGAGGATTTAATTCAAGGAGTGAGAAACTCTAACCTTCCTAGAGGGTTGATAGCATTTTAGTCAAGCTTGTAAAAGGGGGCAGACGAGGATTACCTTTTGTTGTTTTTCACGAGGGAGGTCCCACCGTGATCGCCAGAATTTGTCGGTGTCGAAAAATCTGCGTGTGTGGGGGTTCTTCGGGGATTCGGATCGGATGCGTGCCCTGGCGGGCTCGGTCGGATCGTCTTCTCGGAAGGGGTGAGGGTGTCGTTCCTGGTTGAGACGCCCGACAGCGGCTCAAGAGGATTCAAGGGGTTTTGTGATCGCCACCTGCTTTTTCTAAAAACAGGAAAGGGTTTGGGTCGGATTTGATCGCCTACGTGGGGAGTTGGTGGGGTCTCCGCTCTGAGACACGGATATACCGTACACAGAGGTGAAAAACAGGTAATCCTATTCTGCTTCCGGGCTTGACTAAAGGAGTTATGGGTCAAAGGGATGTTGATATGGGGTGTGGATAGGGGGGCGGCTAGTTGTGTTTAGCCGTCGGCCAGGGGGCGGCTAGCTAGGGTTAGCCGTCCAGGGTCTGGGGGAATTTGGGCAGGGCTTTGGTAGGAAAAGGGTGGGGTCTTGGGCAGAGGCTAAGCTAGGTTTAGCCTGGGTTTATGGAGGGTGGGATGAGTGGGTATTTTTTGTAGGGAATGGGTGTTTCTCTCACAAAAGGGGCTCTCTCTCTCTCTCTCTCTCTCTCTCTCTCTCTTGGGATTTCTAGTGATGGAAGGGTTTGAACAAGTGGGGATGGTGGGTTGGTGATGAAGATGAATTGGTGATTTTTTGGATGTTGTTGTAAGGCTTGGGACCTCCTCTATTTATAGTAAAAGAGAGGCAGGGGAAGATCCAGGGGGTAATGGAGTGGGTGGCTTCGATTGGACCTCTCATTAATGCTCTAGTGCTAACTAGCCCCTATCATGACCTGCCAAACGTCCCATCTCTGACAAGCGGTGGCTTGGGTCGGCTACTTGGTTTGATCCGGCCAAAAGAGGGCGGCTGAAGGTCATGACCCGCCGCAATGATCAATATTTAATATTGCTTTATGTCCCATCCAGGGAACTGGTCCAAAGTCGGCCAGAGGGTGGTTGGGGGGGGGGGCGGCTAGTGTAAACTAGCCACCCAATGAGGGGCGGCTAGTTAGGGCTAGCCGCCCCTTTCCAGGGACTTAGGTTTTTAGGGTTTTGGTTTTTAGTGTAGGTTTAGGTTTAGGTCCGGGCTAGGATTTGGTTTAGGGTTAAGGCTAGGGTTAGGGTTTAGGGCTAGGGTTAGGGTTTAGGGCTAGGGTTCGGGCTAGGGTTTGGGGTTAGGTCAAGTTTTTAGGGTTTCCGGTTTAGGTTAGGGTTAGGGTTTCCGGTTTTCCGAACCTTTGGTTCTCTATTGGATGTCCAACTGTGGGATATTTCCGTGTGTTACTTGAAGTATTTCTGTCTCTCTGGACGGTCAAAATTGGGGTATCTACACTCGCCTCGTGGATCTGAGCCTATCCTCACTTGATCGGAGCGCATCCCGGTCTCTATCCCTAGCAGCCTGAAGGGAGTGAAGTAAATCTCCCATTAAACCCCCGGGAACGCCCGTCGACGACTCCAAGTCCGACACCCTCATCCGGAGGGAGTCTCTCTCGTGTCCCAGGGTGATGAACTCCTCTTCTCTCAATGCCATCACGGACTTCAGCTGGCCCATTTCCTCCTCAGCACGTGCAGCCCTGCCTCTTGCCTGGCCAAGCTCCAACCTCGTGGCCGCCAACTCACTCCGGGCCACATCCAACTCCCTCATCAACTCTAGCTTTCGCTAGGAAATCATGGCCGGAGGAGGGGAAGAAGAAGAAAAAGCGCCATCGTCTCTCGCTCTCGACAGAGCATCCACCAGAGCCTCAAGGACCCGAACCTAGTCCTGCAACTGACGCCTCTGAGCCCTCAAATGCTCCACTTGCCCACCACGCGCCCGGAGGTGTTCATTGGCTGTCTGAAGCTTCTTCTCCAGCTCATTCAACTAAACCTACAAAGCGACATCACTGAGAAAAATACTTAAGGAGAAGAAAAGAAAAGAAAAGAAAAGAAGAAAGGCTTACGTAGAAGTCTGGGATCTCTTCCTCTATAGTCCCAAGGATGCCGGCATACTCCTGGCGGTACCAAGCAAAGTACTCCTCGCTGCTGGTCACCTCGGGACAACGGTCCACCAAGGCACCCGGCTCATCCATCCCGCCACATACGTCGCATAGTTCCTTGGGAGGTTCATATCCCAAGTAATCACGGCCACAGGGATCGAGGGACTCTTCGGCAAAGGAGCGGGCACCCACTGATGGTACCCAAGCTGGCGGATGACCCAGCTGATCGCATAAAACATGACCTCATTGAAGTAGATCAACCAGACGTCCCGCGATAAATCCTCAGGGACCTCCTCCTCCGCATAGAGCCTCCAAATCATCTACAAAGCAACAAAAGAAACAGGAAGAGCGTTTAGTCAAAAGAAAATCAAATACAAGCCAAAGAAACTCGAAGAAAATGTATACATCTTCCTCTGTCAAGACACATAAGGCCTCCCAGAAATGAGCGGGGCAGCGCAAGCACAAAGATCCCCAGGGCACCCACCTCATAGCCAAAGGGAAAGCACGATTGAACGGTACCGGAGTCGGGCGGTCCATTACAAAATGCTCATACCCGAAGACCTGCGGAAAATGATAGAAATTATCAAAATCAAGTCAAACCAAAATCAAAACACCCTCTACTCGCTAAACACATACCTAGAGAAAGGGAGCAAAGCCGCTAAGATTATTGCCCCTGGCCCGCTTAACCTTCTTCGAAAGCTCCGCAAAGAGGTGGGCGAGCATTGTGGCTCCCCAAGCAAAGCGCCCCATGCCCTCCAGGTCCCTCATCAGCAATAGGGAATGGGAGGAGACCTTGTCGGAAGTCGTCGAGAAGAGGACCCAGCCGAAGAAGTAAAGAAAGAATGCCCTCAACTCCCTCCATGCCCTCTGTGGGCACGCGGCTTCCTCTCTCGCCTCGATCAGCACCCCTCTCCTCCGAAGCTAGCTGCAACTTCACCCTTCTGACGTCGCATGAAGGGACCGACGCCATACTGCCCTGATAGCTGCCCCAGCGAGATCCGATTCAACGTTCGCTCCCGCCCCACGAAGTCCCACTCCCCGATCAACTCCTGGAAAGCGCCTTGTAATCAGCAAGGGTGACCGTGATCACTACCTCCCATGAGACCGGAAGGCCGGTAATCCGATGGACATCATCAAGAGTCAGCATAACGGCACCAGTAGGAAGAATGAAGGTGCAACTCTCCGGATCCTATCTCCAACGCCTCCATAGCCTCCACACAAGGATGGTGGACGTGGAATGGCTCGATCAGAAAGAAGGAACAGAAGCCTGCTCCATCTACCAAGCTCTTCTCCTCCGCCCTTAAGGCATCGTACAGCCTCTTCATCCCATGCCAAAGGGCCCGAATACGATTCGACCACTACAAAACAAACGAAGGGAACATGGGTTAGTTTAAAACCAATTGAAAGGTGAGAATCCATGTCTACAAATTCTTTTTTAGAAACCATCCTTAGCAAAATAAAACTTTCACATACTAAATCAAAAACAAAAGCATCAAAACAGGAGACATCACACGAGGATCCACCGTCCATTATTTACAAAAAAAAAAACACTCTTCATATGATCACATGCTTTGCCCTGTTATCCCACCGTGGTCGTTACTTGCATACTTTCTTTTCTCTATTCCATCTAGCATGCTCATATGCCTCTCGCAAACTCGCCCAAGCATGTGAAGGAACTTAGACTTATGAAATACATGCATATACTTCTCTTACTCTCTCATGATCAAACACATATGAAGACACACCTCGAAAACTGTATGCATACAAAACCATCACATGCAAGCATACTAGCTATACCATTGCTCTCTTCTATTAATAGAACAAACATGGATGTGTGTATAAAAAATGTCTCCCTTTCAAAAACAAACCCATATCAGCAAGCTTACATATCCCACCGTGATCAAACTATACATACAAGCATACATATTAGAAACTTATATCACCCACTACTACCTATTCATGCTACAAAAAACATATATATATAATTAAAAAGCTAGAGCAAAAGGGTTAGAAGAATACCATGGCCCGTGTAGACCTAGGAGCGTCTGCCTCGGCCTTGTCGGAATCGTTCATCCCGTCGTCATCCCCTTCCTCCTCATCATCTCCCTCTCCTTCAAACACGGCCTCCTCGGCCTCAAACTCAACACCAGCCCCTATGGCTCCTATGCCCATACGCGTGGCCTCTTCGGCCTCAACCCCGATACCCCCGGCCTCTGCAACCTCAGCCCCAACACCACCGGTCTCCTCCGTGGCCACCGCACCGGAAGCCAACCCCTCGAACACACCTATGGCCCTTCTCTCCTCCTCCTCAACCCTGGCCTTTATGGCCTCCCTATTCAATATCCTGATAATGGCATCCAACGTTGCCCTCACATCCTCACTAACTCCCCCAACCTCCAAACCACCTCTTCGACCACCACCGGTCGATCCCCACGCTTCCTTTTATTCGTGTACCCAATCACCCCACCAGTAGAGCCACTCCCAACCCCCGGGAAGGCCTCCGAAGGCATGCCCCCGACCTCACCCGTGCTAGTGCCCACCAATGGCACCTCCGCCACACCCATAACTTCCCCCACGGCCTCTACCCCCGGCCTATCGCTCTCCGATGATGAAGAGCTTGGGCTACGCTCTCCACGAGCCACCCGCAGTCATTTCCCCTCGAAGCAATCGCCTTCGACCTCGCCATCTTCCTCGGTTTTAAAAGATAAAGGAGAACCCAAACCTAGGGTTTCGAAATCAAGAGAGAAGGAGGGATCTTAGATCGAAATGAAAGGAGAGAGCAAAACCAAGGTTTTTTTCAGTTTAAAATGGAGAAAGAAGGAGTAATGGAGGGAGAGAAACCATTTTGAAATGTATGGAGAGAGAGAGGGTCTTTTCGGTTATAGGGTACCCAATTATGAAGCGGCTACCCATGAGTAGCCGCCCCCACTCGGGCGGCTAGTTGAGGGAGAGAGAGAGGGTCTTTTCGGTTATAGGGGACCCAATTATGAGGCAGCTACCCATGAGTAGCCGCCCCCACTCGGGCGCCTAGTTTTAACTAGCCGCCCCTCCCAGTTTTCCAACTCCCACTTAAGACCCCAACTTCTTTCAAATCCAAATTTCAAGTTTTCTAAAAACAAATAGCTATTTATTGTTTTATTTCCAAACACTACTTGACCAAACACGACTTTCCTGAAATTTCACCACACTTACAGTACCATTCGGTTCGAATTTCTTCAGTTCTGGTTCTTTTCCAGTGTTTTGATCCTTCAGATGATTCAATTCACCAACTCAACTCCTTACTTGCTTTCTGTTGGCAACATCCTCTCCTTGCTAAGTTTTCCCCAGCATGGGAACGGTAGGCACGAGGAAACTGACGCTGGGCTGCCCCATGCACAATAGCTAAGAACCTTGACCGTGGGTTGGATCTCTCACCATTTACTTTTCCCGCCTTCCACCTAGATCATCCTTTCGGTTGAAAATTCTAGTCAAGACCTAGCCTCTGACAGTCTAAATCAACTCCCTGAATAGTATTGTTCGTGTTGTCTTAACTTCTTGAAGGTCGGGCCGGCCAAAATAGGGGTCTCTTTTCTTATCATTGGTCGAAGTCTTTCCTGCTTCGCGCAAAGACTCTGTCCGATGAGGGATAATTGTAGATACCCCAATTTTGACCGTCCAGAAAGATGAAAATACTTCAAGTAACACCTGGAAATAACCCACATTTGGACATCAAATAGAAAACAAAACTTGGAAAACCGAAAACCCTAAACCCCGGTCCAAACCCTAGAAACCCTAAACCCTGGTCCCAACCCTAGAAACCCTAAACCCTGGTCCAAACCCTAGAAACCCAAAAACCTGGTGCAAACCCTAGAAACCTAAAACGCCGGAAAGGGGCGGCTAACCCTAACTAGCTGCCCCATACCAGGCAGTTAGTTTCCACTAGCCGCCCCCCTGGCCGACCCCAAACTGCTTCCCTGGATGGAATAAAGCAACATTAAATGCTGATCATTGCGGTGGGTTGTGATTTTTAGCCGCCCCATCTTGGTTGGTTCAATCTAAGTAACCGACCCGAGCCACCGCTTGTCAGAGATGGGACGTTTGGCAGGTCATGATTGGAGTGGCTAGTTTCAACTAGCAACCCTTCACCGGGTCTCTGACAGAAGAACAAGAGAATTAATAAAGGGTCTAATCAAACACACTATTAACCAATCCATTCTATTACCCCCTGGATATCCCCCTGAGGAGGTCCCAAGCCTTTCTAAGACATCAACATATTCACCATCATCAACACATAATACACACACCTTCAATCCTCCATTGACAAACCCATTCCACTACTTGAAACCCCTAGAGAGACAAAAAAAAACTCATTCCCTACACAAAATCACCCTCTCAATCCACCCTCCAAAACCCAGGTTAAACCCAGCTTAACATCTGCCAAAACCCAAACACATTCTCTACCCAGGTTCTGCCCAGGTTGACCCAGGCCCCAGACAGCTAACCCTTGCTAGCCGCCCCCTACACGACGGCTCAAACCCAGTAGCCGCCCCCCACCTACACCCCACTTGACCCAAGACTCCTTTAGCCAAGCCCTTGAAGCAGAATAGGATACATGTTTTTCACCTCTGTGTACGGTATATCCGTGTCTCAGAGCGGAGATCCCACAAACTCCCCCTGCAAGGTGATCAAATCTGACAACAACTTTTCCTGCTTTTTAAGAAAGCAGGTGGCGATCACAACCAAACCCCGTCTTTTCTGAGAAGAAGTCGGGCGGCTCAGGAACGACTCTCCGGGCGCTAACCTGATTAGTCGCAAGACGGACCAGGACCAAGTCCACAGAACCCCTAGTTTTACATACCGGCAGCGCCGCTGCGTGACCTGTTACCCGTCGGGTTTCTGCCCATGCTTTTCCTTGATAGGAATTTGCATTAGTGATGAATTGTTATGTTGGTGTTTGGTTTCTGGCCACTCGCTGAGCTTGTAACTCACCCCTTGCGTATTGTTTCTTTTTGCATGGGCGTTGTTGGGTGTGGAGCTGGAGCTTCCTTGTGGCGTGGTCTTGCGTGCTTGGTGCGTCAGGTCCAGTGGATTGGCGAGTGTGAGGCTGTCAGCAGTCCTAGAATCATGTATTTATAAATTGTGCGTCTTGCACCAATTGTATTTTATTTGGGCTAGACTTGGCTCTCATAGGACATTGATTGTGTATTCGAGTCCGTAATAATATTTTTGGTTTACAGACTTATTGATATTTTTATGCTTTCACATTTCAGTTAAGTTGTCAATTGTCATTGCTTTATTAGCCTTGTGTATTATTTATTGGAGTCATTGTTGACCTTTGTATGATAGATGATACTTTATATTATTGCCACGTCTCGGGGACAGCCGCCCTGGGTCATGACAAAAGTTGGTATCAGAGCCTAGTCCTGTCAAAGCCTAAGTCGAGTAGTATAGATGAGTCGTAGGATTATTATCCGAGTATTCTTGTCTTAGAAGTTACCTTAGGTTGCTGACATGCCTCCTCGTGTCTGTGGACGTGGACGTGGACACCCCTGGACCCCGATAAGTTGTCGACTGGGTCGACTGAATAGGGTCAATTGTTGGGTCCCTTATTGTGGGACTAAGGCTTGGGCATGTGATTCCATCCCGATTGTGTCGTATTGATGGATCGTTGCAATTTCTAGGGTTGAATCGCGTCTCGATTATGGAGCTTCATTCCCAAACATCGGTATTGCTGGTAACCATGAAGTTCGCGTGCGGTGCCGGTTTCAAGTTTTCAGGATGTGGCGTCTTATTCATTAATAGGGATGTCTTCTTCCGTTTCCTTTATCAGGATTAAGAGGCCTTGCGGGGTCATCATTGAGACCTGGGCTAGGGTGCTCCATGTTCCTTGTTTGGTTGTCCGGATATCCTATATCAGGACCTCAAGGTGTCCTCCCAAGGGGTTCTTTCCCCCAGTCAGGGAATATCTTTGAAACATCGATTTGATGATTGCCTTTCCCTCTCACTTGGAAGGTGCTATAATGAATGGTGATGCGTACGATCGGGATTGAGTGCGTCGTTTTGCAGCTTGGTGGGTGATAGCTTATGGACTAGGATTCCATAGCAACATCTGGAGTCACTTCGATATATCATCGTGCGTTGTAGCGGCCCAGTAGAGGCCAGAATCCTGCAGGGTGCCCCCAGGCACTATGCACGACGCTTGTTGGTGTGTCCATATAGCAGAGATGGTGGACGTGGGAGGCTACCAGGTAGGGGCCACACCGGTAGAGTGCTACAAGATGATATCGAGAGCTCAGACTCCCCGTGATGAATCTGTCCATTGAGTGCATGATGCTGGAGTTCCAATGGTTATAGTTGGACGATCTGTTGGTGGCGGCATGTGAAGCACAGTTTGTGGTACTGTCGCGTTTTGCCCCCACATGGGTCGTAAACGAGGAGACGCGATGCTAAGCGTTCGTGATGGGACTCAACCGTCATATCAGATAGATGACATCGCTTAGGCGTTGTCGGGGTTCGACGACCTCCTGTTGCATCTTGCGGATTAAGTGCAGTCGAGCGGCTTACCAGCGTGTAAGTAAAATCATGAGCGCCAGCCATGCTAAAGTATCAAAATTTGAACTTAATCGTCTTGGAAATTATTTTGATCTCCCCGTTGGGGTTGAAGATGAAGTACCCCTTGTCATGAATTGATGATCTGATTATGACCAGCTCTAGGAGCCAGTGTCTTTTTGTTGATCGATCTTCACGCAGGGTACCTAATTTGGAGATCCGGGAGTTGGGCATTCTGTAGATGGTCTTTCGTGACCGTTTCGGGCACTACGTATTTTGAATACTGCCGTCGGGCTAGACGAATGCGTCAGATCCCTACAAGGATCTCAAAAATTTTATTGGGCCTCCGTGGGCTGTTCTGAAGTAGCCTTCGTTGAGGTTGTTGATCGGCATGCCCTCAGGTGAAGTTGTGGATCATCACGTTGGAATGCGTTCGTCCATCGAGATTCCCTAGTGGACGTGGGAGTGAGTTATCATGGATTTCATTGCGGGATCGCTAAAGTCATGTTCGGGTCACGACGCCGTCTGGGTGATCATTGATCGACTGACTAAGTAAGCACTTCCCTCCCTATTTGACTAACTGAGTCTCTGGACGCTTCGATGTGGGTATGAGCCTTCATGATTGTCTGTCTTCATGGCACTCCGGTCGGTGCTATTTCGGATTGAGATGCGTGGATTACTTTGAGGTGCTTGCGCAACCTTTGGCTGGCTTTGGTACAAGCCTTCATTTAAGTATAGCATTCCATCGCCGACAGACAGTCAGGGAAGAGGACGATTTAGACCTTAGAGGACATGCTAAGTGTCTGTGTGCTCGACTTGGGGTAGTTGGGCGAGGCACCACCCTTTAGGTAGGGGTTTGCCTGTGAGACGACTACCATTCGAGCATCCAGATGGAACTGAAAAAGGCACCTACGGGCTTAGTTTTATACCTCCCTTGTGATGGGACAGTTGAGGAGCGCCAGTTGGAGGGACCATAAGTTAGACCTTGTGGTGGCCAAGATGGTTCGTGTGTGTGTCCGTACCTCCCGGAACATCAAAAGGGCTACGCAGTCATAGTCGTTAGGGCCTACCTTCGGGTTCGGGGACCATGATATCATGAGGTGTCCCGGTTAAAGGGCATCCTTGTTTCGACGTTCGGGGCTAGTTGAGTCGGCCTTCCATCGGACCGTTCTCATCCTTGAGTGGATTGGGGAGGTGGCTTGTCATGCAGCCTTTCCCCCACAGTTTGCTAATGCCCGTGACATCATCCCTGTCTCATAGCTGAGACATTATGTCCACGATCCTGCTCATGTCTGTCGGTACCGTCGGGAAGGCCTCCGAATGTCGGTGTGTCGGAGCGGATCCCGGCGGGGTGCGCGGTGAGCGCGTGTGCGTGTGTGGGGATTCTTCGGGGATTTGGATCGGATGCGTGCCCTGGCGGGCTCGGTCGGATCATCTTCTCGGAAGAGGTGAGGGTGTGTCGTTCCTGGTTGAGGCGCCCGATAGCGTCTCAAGAGGATTCAGGGGTTTGTGTGATCGCCACCTGCTTTTTCTAAAAGCAGGAAAAGGTTGGGTCGGATTTGATCACCTACGTGGGGAGTTTGTGGGGTCTCCGCTCTGAGACACGGATATACCGTACACAGAGGTGAAAAACAGGTAATCCTATTCTGCTTCCGGGCTTGACTAAAGGAGTCTTGGGACAAAGGAGTGTGGATATGGGGGGCGGCTAGTGGGTTTGAGCCGTCGGGTATGGGGCAGCTACTAGGGTTTAGCCGTCCAGGGCCTGGGTTGGTTTGGGCAGAGCTTTGGTAGGAAATGGGTTTGGTTTTGGGCAGAGGCTAAGATAGGTTTAGCCCGGGTTTCTGGAGGGTGGGATGAGAGGGTGTTTTTGTGTAGGGAATGGGTGTTTTCTCTCACACAAGAGGCTCTCTCTCTCTTGGGATTCCTAGTGGGGAAGGGTTTGAACAAGTGAGGATGGTGGATTGGTGATTGAAGATGAATTGGTGGTTTGTGGATTTGTTGATGTTGTATTTGGGCTTGGGACCCCTCTATTTATAGTAAAAGAGAGGTAGGAAAATATCCCGAGGGTAATGGAGTGGGTTGGCTTCGATTAGACCCCTCATTAATTCCCTGGTTCTGTCAGAGACCAGGTGAAGGGCGGCTAGTTCCAACTAGCCGCCCAGGATGGGGCGGCTACTTCGTGGTAGCCGCCCCCATCATGACCTGCCAAACGTCCCATCTCTGACAAGTGGTGGCTTGGGTCGGTTACTTGGATTGATCCGGCCAAGATAGGGCGGCTAAAGGTCATGACCCGCCGCAATGATTAGCATTTATTGCTGCTTTATGTCCCATCCAGGGGACTGGTCCAAAGTCGGCAAGGGGGCGGCTAGTGCAAACTAGCCACCTGTTATGGGGCGGCTAGTTAGGTCTAGCCGCCCCTTTCCAGGGACTTGGGTTTTTTAGGGTTTTGGGTTTTAGGGTATGTTTAGGGTTTGGCTTAGGGTTTGGGACTGGCTTAGGGTTAGGGTTTGGGCTAGGGTTTAGGGTTTGGCTTAGGGTCAAGGTTTCCGGTTTAGGTTTAGGTCATGGCTAGGGTTAGGATTTCCGGTTTAGGTTTAGGTCAAGGCTAGGGTTAGGGTTTCCGGTTTAGGTTTAGGTCAAGGCTAGGGTTAGGGTTTCCGGTTTACCGAACCTTTGGTTCTCTGTTGGATGTCCAACTGTGGGATATTTCTGTGTGTTGCTTGAAGTATTTCCGTCTCTCTGAAGGTCAAAATTGGGGTATCTACAATTGTCCCTCATCGGACGAGTCTTTGTGCGAAGCATGAAAGACTTCGACCGATGATACGGAAAGAGACCCCTATTTTGGTCGGCCCAACCTTCAAGGAGTTGTGCCAATACGAGCAGTACTACTCGGGGAGTTGATTTAGACCGTCAGAGGCTAGGTCTTGACTTAGAATTTTTATCCGAGAGGATGATCCAGGTGGAAGGCGGGGAAAAGTAAATGGTGAGTGATCCAACCCGCGGTCGGGGTTCTTAGCTATCGTGCACGGAGCAGCCCAGCGTCAGTTTCCTCGTGCCTACCGTTCCCGTGCTTGGGAAAACTCAACAAGGAGGGGATATCGCCGACAGAAAGCAAGTAAAAGTTGAGTTTGGGTGAGTTGGATCATCCGAAGGATAAGAACTCTGGAAAAGAACCAGAACTGGAGAAATTCAAATTTGAGTGGTACTGAACGTGTGGCAAAACTTCGGGAAAGTTGTGTTTGATCAAGTAATGTCTGGAAATAAGCCAATACATGGCTGTTTGGTTATGGAGAACTTTTGAATTTTAGGGCTGAAAGAAGATTGGAAAGGGGGTTTTTAAATGAAACTAGCCGCCTGAGAGGGGGCGGCTACTCGCGGGTAGCTGCCCCTCGACTGGGTCCCTTATAACCGAAAAGGGACCCTCTCTCTCTCTCCATACGTTTTAAAACGGTTACTCTTCCCTCCTCTCTTCTTCTTTTTCATTTTAAATAGAAAATCTTGATTTTAAAACACCTTGAATCCTTTGTTTAAGCCTTCCATCATTCCTTTCTTCTTGATTTCGGAGCCCTAGATTTTCTTTGGGGTTTTTGTTTTGTGCGAAATCGGAGGAGATGACGAAGGGGAAGAGGACGGCTTCGATGATGAAGCGCCTTAGGTCTTCCCGAGAGCAGAGAGGGGCTGTCTTGGGGTCTAGTTCATCGGGGAGTGATCGGGTGGAGGAGGAGGTCGTGAGGGAGGTCGTGGGTGCGGCGGAGGTGTCGTTAGTGGATACTGGTGCGGTTAGGGGCACGGGTACGTCTTCGGGGGCTGTCCCGGAGGTTGGGGGTGTTATGATAGGCTACTCACGCAAGAGGAGGCGTGGGGACCGACCGGCAGTGGTCGAGGAGGCGGCTTCGGGGTCGGGGGATTGGTTGGGGGTGCAACGGAGGGAAGGGCCGAGGCCGAGGGGGTAAGTGAGAGTGAGAGGGCGTCATTGGATGCCATTATTGGGATGTTGGATAGGGAGGCCATAGAGGCCAGGGCAGCAGAGGAGGAGAGAAGGGCTATGGGTGTTTTTGAGGGTTTAGCCTCCGGTGCGGCAGGCACGGAGGAGGTCGGAGGGGCTGATGTTGGGGAGGAGGCCGGGGAGGCCGAGGGTATGGACATGGGGGCCACGGAGGCCGATGTTGGTACTGGGGCTGAGGCCGAGGAGGCCGTGTTTGAGGAGGACGAGGAGGGGGATGACGATGGGATGGACGATCCCGACGAGGCTGAGGTGGACGCTCCTGGGTCCACGCGGGCCATGGTATGTTCCCAACCTTTGTCTTACCCTTTGATTTATATGTGTATGTCTTTCGTGGTATAAATAGGTGATAGTGTGTGATATGTGTGTCTAATATGCACGAGTAGGTAGTAGTGAGTGATATGTGTGTCTAAGATGCATGCTTGTATGTATAGTTTGATCACGGTGGGATATTGTGAGCATGCGAACGGGTTCGTGTTGAAAAAAAGAAAAAAAAGGAAGGGGACAATTTTTTATATGTACATCCATGCTTGTTGTATGCATATAAAAGAAAGAGGAGTGATACGGCTAGCATGCTTGCATTTGATACTTTTCTACCTGTATGTGACTTCGTATGTGTTTGATTGTGGTAGAGCATGGGGGGGTGTACGCATGCATTTCACGGGTCCCAGTTTTATATTGCTTAGGTGTGTTTAGGGAAGGTATAAGCATGATAAGCTGTGATGTAAGAAAGCCTGTGAGTGATGACCACGGTGGGATATGTTGATGTTTGTCTAGTATGCGTGATCATATGAGGAGTGTAGCTTCTTACTTTCATGCTTTTGTTTCTATATTTAGCATATGGAAGTGTCATTTTGCTAAGCATGGTTTAACATGATTTCGTAAACTTGGACTCTTACCTTTCAATCGCTTTTAAACTAACCCGTGTTCCCTTCGTTCGTTTTGTAGAGACCGAACCGTATTCGGGCCTTATGGCACGGGACGAAGAGATGGTACGACGCCTTGGGGCAGGGGGAGAGGAGTTTGGTGGATGGAGCGGGCTTCCGTTCCTTCTTCCTGATCGAGCCATTCCACGTCCACCGTCCATATGTGGAGGCCTTGGCGGAGAGATGGGATTCGGAGAGTTGCGCTTTCATTCTCCCCACCGGTGCTGTCATGCCGACCCTCGAGGATGTTTATCGGATTACCGGTCTTCCGGTGTCTGGGGAGGCAGTGATCGCGGCCACCCTCGCCGACTATAAGGGGCTTTTCCGAGAGTTGATCGGGGAATGGGAGTTCGTGGAGCGGGAGCGGACGCTAAACCGGATCCCCCTTGGGCAGTTGTCGAGGCAATACGGCCTCGGCTCCTTTACAGAGCGTCAGAAGGGCGAAGCTGCAGTTAGCTTCGAGAGGCGGTGGGCGATGATCGAGGAGAGAGAGGCGGCCGCGTGCCCACTGAGGGCACGGAGGGAGTTGAGGGCGTTCTTTTTATACTTCTTCGGCCGGGTCCTCTTCTCGACGGCCTCCGACAAGGTTTCCTCACATTCTCTTCTGTTGATGAGGGACCTAGAGGGCATGGGGCGATACGCTTGGGGAGCGGCGATGCTGGCCCATCTATTTGCGGAGCTCTCGAAGAAGGTCAAGAGGGCTGGGGGAAAGAACCTTGGTGGTTTTGCGCCCTTTCTCCAGGTATGTGTGAGTAGAGGGTGCTTTCTTTTGGGTTTAGCTCACTTTGATCATGATAATTTGCCTCTCGCTTTGCCAGATTTTGGGTACGAGCACTTTGCCATCGATCGCCCGACCCTGGTGCCTTTTGATCATGTCCTCCCCTGGGCCATGAGATGGGCACCCCGGGGATCCTCGCGCTTACATCACCTCGCTCAATTCCGGGAGGCCTTCCGTGTCTAGACGGAGGAAGAGGTATAAATTTTCCTTTGAGGTTTGTTTTGGCTTGTATTTGGTTTTCGTTTGACTAAGCGCTCTTCCTGTCTTTTATGCTTTATAGATGACGTGGAGGCCCTATACGGAGGAGGAGGTCCCAGAGGAGTTGTCGCGGGATATCTGGCTGATCTATTTTAATGAGGTCGTGTTTCATGCGATCAGCCGGGTCGTCCACCAGCTTGGGTACCACCAGTGGGTGCCTGATCCTCTGCCGAAGCGCCCCTCGATCCCGGTGGCTGGGATTCCTCGGGACACGAACCTCCCGAGGAACTACGACGTACGTGGCGGGATGGATGGGCCGAGGTGCTTTGGTGGAGCGTCGTCCCGAGGTGGCTAGCAGTGAGGAGTATATGGTTTGGTATCACCAGGAATATGCCAGTATCCTTGGGACTATGGAGGAGGAGGTCCCGAATGCCTATGTAAGTCCTTCTCCCCTTCTTTTCTTTTCTTTTCTTTTCTTCTCCTTGGGTATATTCTGACCGATGTTGCTTTTGTAGGTTGAGCTGAATGAGATGGAGAAGAGGCTCAAGACCGCCAATGAGCACCTCCAAGCGCGGGCCAGGCAGATAGAGGCCTTGCGGGCACAGAGAGGACGTTTGCAGGACCAGGTCCAGGTCCTCGAGGCTCAGGTGGATGCTCTGTCGAGAGCGAGGGCCGACGGCGCTTCTTCTTCCTCCGCCCCTCCTCCTTCCACGGTGTCCGAGCGAGAGCTCGAACTGACGAGGGAGTTGGATGTGGCCCGGAGCGAGTTGATGGCCACAAGGATGGAGTTGGGCCAGGCGAGGGGCAGGGCTTCCCGGGCTGAGGAGGAGGCGGACCGGCTGAGGTCCATGATAGCCTCGAGGGAGGAGGGGTTCATTACCCTAGGCCGTGAGAGGGACTCCCTCCAGATGAGGGTGTCGGAGTTGGAGGCTTCGGCGGGTGTTCCCGGAGGTTTGATGGGAGACTTAGTCCGTTCTCTGCAGGCGGCCGGGGATAGGGACCGAGAGGCGCTCAGGGCGTCGGAGGCGAGGGCGCGGGAGTTGGAGGTGAGTTTGAGGGCCGTCGAGGATCGGGCCAGAGGGACGGAGAGTCGCCTCCGACAGAGATTGGAGAGGAGAGATAGAGATATGCAGCAGGTCCGTCTCTGGGAGGCTACTATGAGGGGGAAATTGGTTGGAGGGGTCTCCATGACCGAGGCGGACCTCGATCTTCTTCCACTTGAGCCTGACCATTCTCTCTCGGCTTCCTTGGCTACTGGGGCCACCTTCAGCCGTGCCTCTCGTTCTTCGGTGTCTCAGAGTCGTGGGATATACGCGAGGGCCGCGTCTTCGGTTCGAGAGACTCCTGCCGCTCCCGATGCTCCAGAGGTTCAGTCTTCTCCTTATCCGCCACTCCCCTCTCAGCCAAGTCAGAACGTTCCTCCTACTCAGCCTCCAGCGGATGACGATACGCCAAGGTATAGCTTCTTTGTGTCTTGGTTTTAATAGAAGAATAGTACATATGCGATGAATTCATGCTTTTCTTCTTTTGTTTTTGGTTTTAGGTGATATTTCGGTGAAGTACAGCTCAAGACTTCGGAGTTTGGAGCTCTTGGTGGACCTATCTCTTTCTTACTTTTTTGCATTTTAGGTGTTTTTAGAAGACAATTTACGTTTATGGTCATGGTGGGATAATTTAATTTCTTGTTTGTATGCATGGTTTGGTATAGTTTAGCATGGATGTTTAATGTTTTTTAGAAAGCCTTCCTAATCTATAGGGATGTGTATGTGTGTGGATGAATGAACTTGGTGTTTATAGGTTTTGATTTATGGATGGATGTAGAATTCTAATATATAATCATTATAGCATGGTATCGATACAGGTCTTGTGTATGAATATGTGTCTAAAATGTGTGTATGCATGTTTGGGAAAGGAATGTTTTGACAGGTATTCAAAGGAGTTGAAGAGTTGATTGAGACTGGGACTGACAGGGCAGATGGGGTAGCAGGTGAGGGGCGGCTAGTTGCGTTTAGCCGCCCAGTGAGGGGCGGCTACTTGCATTTAGCCGCCCCTTGCCTGGGTTTTTACCTGGACAAGAGGGCAGGGGGCAGGGGCGGCTAGTATAAATTAGCCGTCTCCAGGGGGGCGGCTAGTCGGGTTTAGCCGCCCCCTGCCTGGGACAGTTTCCTGGTCTTGCTTCTTGTCTGCTGCTGCTGAAAGTCCTCCTGAGTGCTTTATCCTTTGAGACCTATAAAAACATTCTTTCCATGGACCAAGTGTTAAATCCGTCCAGATTGCGCCCCTGCATTGACTTTCGAGCCCTTCTTGCTTGAATCGTCAAGGGCTACAATCCATCTTTAGGTGGAATGGAAATATAAATGCGAGAAAGTAAAGTGTGGGAGACCAGGCTTTAGTGCGCAAGGAAGGGATTCCAAGTGCGTGAGTCAAGAAGAACTTATGTGTAGGAGGTGGGGACAATTTCTTCTCACGCATGTGCGGAAGGGCATGAGGTGAGTGGGGACAATTCTCATATGAGTGGGGACAATTTTAAATTTCGTGGGGACAATTCTCATATGAGTGGGGACAATTTTAATATTCGGGGGTGTCAGTTAACTTTAATATTTCAAGAAAATCGGATGCCAAGGTGTTTTGGAAAAGGAAAATGCAAGCTTATGCGTAAGTATAAGTGGCATAAGGAGGCATTTTAGTTCTTCAATGACCTTTCTTAGGTGAGAGGGCAATGTTCTTGATTTTCATAAGTAAAAGACACCATCAAGTCCCCGTGGAGGAGCCCTTGTGGTCACTTATGTCCAAACCAGGATTGTATTTGAGGGGTATAAGCCTTAGGCGTCGATTTTCCTAGGTTCATGGTTTCCAAGGCTTAATCGTATTATTCTAAACATGCTGAAAAATCCATGAATGTACCAAGAGTTAAGTCAAATAAGCTTCCTTTGGATAGGCAAGTTTCTAAGTGAACTCGTGTGAGTGTGTGTGTAAGCGTAAACCTGGACGTGATCTACCCTTGGTCAAAATTTTGCTTTTCCCGGTGGACATAGCTCAATTTTGAACCCCCATTGCAAAAAAAAATAAAAGGGGAGAGGGTGAATGAGGTAAGAGTAATATCTTCCTTTCGGGCAATATTTTAGAATTGTCCCAGTCTAGCACATGTCTTACTTCCTAGGTCCCTCTGGCTTTCTTCTTTTTACCACTTCTTTATTTTTGGGTGGAAAGTACAGTCCGTTGTTTGGATCTGTACTGGTATAGCCGTTGTTTAGCGTATACCCTGCGTAAAGGCGTGAAAGCCTGCTAAATAGAGAGTTTAACCCGTTCACTTGGGTGTTTGGCCTCTCCTTGCCTGATTTTCACTTTTTTGCTTTTTTTTTTGTTTTGTTTTGATTTGAGGGGGGGGGCTCTTCTGTTTTTCACCCCGATTCTTTTCATGCTTCCCCTCTAGAAGTGTTTATATAGTGCCAGAGCCAGTTTTTGGGACATATGCTAGGTCCGGGTAACTCCTCATTTTGACCTAGGGTTAATACGAGCGGGGCGGAAATAAGGGATATTTTGCTTTGGGGAGTTTTTAAATTGTCCCAGTCCACGGGGTAGGCAATTTTTCTTCTATCAGGCAAATCTAGTCCAGTTATACGTGTGTGAAGGGAATGACATGATTTGGCGGAAACGTGTTCAAATAGATACGAGTTTATCTTTGAGAGTCTTACAATTCTATCATCAAGTACTAAACGCTGGAAATCGCAGGAAGGAAGAATAATAGTTCTTAAGTATTGAAAGCTTTTCATGCATGGAATTTCTTCAGATAAAGTGCATTCCACGAACCTGGAACCTCGACTCCTTCGGCATCTACCAGGCGGTAGGCATTCCCGGAATAGGCATGGGTGATCACATAGGGTCCCTCCCATGTGGGTTGCAGCTTTCCTCTCGGGTGGGGCAGTCTTGATGGCATGATTTGCTTAAGTACTAATTCCCCGATTTTGAATTTTCTTTTTATCACCTTCTTTTCAAATGCCCTTGCCACCCTTCTTTGGTAGGCCTGGGCATGGTCTGCCGCTCTTAATCTCTTCTCGTCCAGTAGTTCGAGGCGTAGTAGGAGTGCCTCCCTCTTTTCCTCAATTTGGAGATCTTCTTCTAGTACTATTCTCAAGGATGGGACGAGGATTTCGTAAGGTACCACTGCTTCGGTCCCAAATGTGAGTGAATAGGGGGTTTGACCAGTGGGCGTCCTAATGGAGGTTCGGTATGCCCAGAGGGCGTCTACCAGTTTATCAGGCCAATCGGTAGCCTTGTGGGTTTCTACTGTTTTCTTTATGATTTTGAGCAAGGTTTTGTTGGTGGCCTCTGCTTGTCCGTTTCCCTGTGGGTAGTATGGCGTGGAATGATGAAGTTCTATATGATGTTTATTGCATAGGTCTTGGAATTCTTGGGAGATGAACTGGGGGCCATTGTCAGTTATAATCACTTTGGGGGTGCCGAACCGTGCCAGGATGTGAGTGCGGACAAAACGAGATAGGGTAGAGCTTTTAATTACTACATAGGACTCGGCCTCAGCCCATTTGGTAAAATATTCTGTGGCGGTGAGGATGAAGGCTTTTTGGGTGGTGTTTTCTATAGTGTCCCGGAATGGTCCTATTACGTCTAATGCCCACATGGAGAAGGGCCATGGTGAAGTCATGGGATGTAAAGAAGATGCTGGTGCGTGTATTTTGTTGGCATGGGTTTGACATTGGATACAACGCTTAACGTATTTGTTACAGTCCCCTTCGAGCGTGGGCCAATAGTAGCCCATTCTTAGTACCTTCTTTGCTAGCATCTGGGCGTTGACGTGCCCTCCGCATACTCCGGAGTGAGCTTCTTCTACAATGGTGTATGCTTCTTCGTCGTCCAGGCATCTGAGTAGTTCTCCGTTGAAAGATGCTCGGAAGAGTATACCCCCTCGGAGGCAGTACTTGACTGCTATCCTTTTAACTATTTTCTGGTCGTCGTTGGTAGCATAGCTTGGGAATGAAGCGTCTCTAAGGTAGTTTTTAATATCAAAGTACCATGGGTTTCCGTCGTCTATATTTCCTAGTTCAAGAGTTAGGATTTCCGCGGTACTAGCATTTTTGTTGGCCTGGTTCGTTTTTAGGAGACTTTGAGTTTTAGGGTCACCGAGTTCGGTGGCAGGTGTTTCCAGTCTCTGGATAGTGACTGTTTCAGATGTCCTAGATAAGGGGAAGGCGAGCGATGAGGCTAGGGAGGCTAGAGAATCTGCAAGAATATTGCCAGTCTGGGGTGTGAAAATGTGAGTAACCTCACGGAATTGTTTTAACAGGACTATGGCTAGTTCTCTGTATGGCTTCAGCTTTGGGTCTCTAGTCTGATATTTTTTAAGAGTTTGGCGGATCACTAAGAGGGAGTCTCCAATGATGTCTAAATTTTTAGCTCCTAAGGCTAGGGCTGCCTTCAAACCTGCTATCAGGGCCTCGTATTCAGCAATATTGTTGGTGGCTCTGAACGTAAGCTGAAACGCTTGTGGGATAATGACGCCTTCGGGAGAGATTAGTGCTATCCCTATTCCCTTTCCCTTTTGGTTGACTGCTCCGTCGAAGTATAGCGTCCATGTCTCTCTATTTTTCTCTTCAATAAGCGCAAATATTTCTTCGTCCAGGAAGTCAGTTTTTACCGGTTCGTAATCGGGGAGGGGTAGTTGAGCGAGGTGATCAGCGATGGCTTGTCCTTTGACGGATTTTTGAGTGGCGTACGTGACGTCAAACTCGTTTAACTGTACTTGCCATCGGGCTAAGCGTCCGTCTAATATGGCATTCTCGAATAAGAACCTTACTGGGTCTATTTTGGCAAAGTATTTGACTTTGTGGGTGAGAAAGTAATGTCGTAATTTTTGGGAAGCCCATACTAATGCTAGACAAGTTTTTTCTGTAGGAGGGTAGGCTTTTTCGTATTCAATCAGGGTTTTACTCAAGTAGTAAATGGCCTTTTCCTTTCTTCCCATGTCGTCGTGTTGTGCAAGTACCGCACCAATGGCTTCTTTAGTTGCAGCTATATAGAGGAGTAGGGGGCGCCCGGGTACCGGGGCCGAAAGAACTGGGGGTTTAAGAAGGTACTCTTTTAAATTATCAAAGGCCTTTTGGCATTCACTATCCCAATTAAACCGGACTCCCCCTTTTAGTAGTTTGTAAAAGGGGTGACATCGTTCAGCATGTTGAGAAATAAATCTCCTAATAAACTGCAACCTTCCTATAAGCCCTCTTAGTTCTTTTAGGTTCTTGGGTGGGGGCATTTGGGCGATGGCTTTTGCCTTGGTCGGGTCTATTTCTATCCCCCGTTTACTTACCATGAATCCCAAAAGTTTTCCCGAGGAGACACCGAAACGGCATTTCTTTGGGTTCATTTTAAGTGAATATTCCATGCATCTCTGCAGTACTTGCCTAAGTATTTCTGTGTGTCCTATTCGAGTTCTAGATTTAACCAAGATGTCATCCACATATACTTCTACTAGCTTGTGCATCATATCATGGAATATTGAGGTCATTGCCCTTTGATAGGTTGCCCCTGCATTTTTGAGCCCGAAAGGCATCACTATGTAGCAGTAGGTTCCCCAGGGTGTGGTGAAGGAGGTCTTTTCTTGGTCTTTTTCTGCCAGCCGGATCTGGTTGTATCCAGAAAAGCCATCCATGAACGAGAGCATCTCATATCCAGCAGTGTTGTCGACAAGGAGGTCGATGTGTGGGAGTGGGAAGTCATCTTACGGGCACGCTCGGTTGAGGTCCCTGAAGTCGATGCATATTCGGATCTTTCCATCTTTTTTTGACACTGGAACGATATTTGCAATCCACTTTGGGTATAAGACCACCCGGATAAATTTAGCCTGGTGGAGTTTGTCCACCTCATCCTTGATTTTTAGAGCCACCTCGGGATGGAGGCGCCTCACCTTTTGTTTGACTGGTTTTGCGTTTGGTTCTAAGATTAACTGATGTTCGACTAACGAGGTATCGAGCCCAGGCATGTCCTTGTAAGACCACGCAAAGACGTCTTTATACTCGTGTAATATTTTAATCAGTCTCTCTCGTTCATCGTGATTTAGTTCTGCGCTAATCGAAATGATTTTGGGGTCAGTCTTTGTCCCTAGGTTTAGCTCCTCTATCTTCTCATCTGCTTCCTCTATCTTTTCATCGAACCTTTGAAGGCATCTTTGTCGAACAGGGATCCTAGGGTTCTGGTTTCCTTTTTTTTTTTTTGAACAGAAAAGACACTTATTATTTACAACCTACTGGATTGGTGGAAGTGTTTCAGCCGACTTTCCTCCAGCAGCTGGCGCTCCTTTGTTGCGATGCTTGAGCACTGCGAGAAAAGGAGGCTGGGTCAGCTGGAGTTTTATCGTCTGGTGGTGAGTGTGGATTCAGGTTTTTATCAGGGAGTGGGAACAGCCATTCTAGGGAGCCAGAGAGATAGTCTAGCTCCCTTTCCCGGGTAGGGTCTAGGGGGAGGGGGCATATGGTTTCTTCGGCGGGTTCTATGATTATTTCCCTTACGAAATGTTCGTACAACTTCCACTTATATTTTCCGTCTAATTTAGATTTGTGTTTGGGTGAGCCGATCCCCCTCTTGTCTAGCCATGCCGGGAGGTCGATGGGGTCCAGGATCCCATTTTTGTGTCCCAGAGTTTCCCCAGGAAGGTAACCCATGGTCCCCATTATATGCCAGCCAGGATTTTCAAACCTAGGGTGGCTTGTCTTTGAGGTAACGGGGGGAGTGTTTCGGGGATTTAGCCAATTGGCCGGGAAATCTAAGATGTGGATGGTGGTTTCCATGGGTCTTGAGCTACTGGTTTTTATAGCGGTGGTTTCATTATCGGCGAACCCTGGCTTAGGTTCTCTGATCGCATCCCCTTGTATTTTGATTATCCGACCTCCCAAGGGAAATTTCAAGCACTGGTGCAGGGGAGAGGAGACCCCCTTTATGGACGCTAGCCATTTACGTCCTAGGATCATATTATAATCTGAATCTATTTCTAGGACATAAGCTTTAGTGCTAGTTTCTAGCGGCCCCACTTTTAATCTGAAGTCCTTGAACTCTAGAACTGGACGAGCCGTTTTGTCATAGGCAAATATACGGGTGTCCGTTTCAAAGAGTGTGGTTATGCGCCCATCAATGTGCTCGAAGGTTTGTAATGACATGAGGTTTACTCCTGCCCAGGTGTCAATTAGAACTTTATCCACCGAGTTTCCTTCGAGGTTGATTGTTATACATAGGGTTGAGGTGTTGACGACTTTATCATGAACTTCTTCCTTAGGTCTAAAGGTGATGACGGGCCCTAGTCCTGCGGTGGCTAGAGCTATTGGTATGCCTAGGGTAGAGATTTGCGGGTCGACTTGGGTTCTTTCTAGGAACGTTCTTAGAGCCTGTTGGTGGTGTTCTGAGGTTTTGATTAGCTCCAAAATGGAAATTTTCGCGGGGATTTTTCAGAGTTGGTCTAGGATGTCGATCCTATCCCCGGCGCAGGGCTCCTCAGTTTCGGTTTCAGGCAGGGGGTGTCTATAAGAGGGTACAGTGTTGAAGATTTTGCCTTCTCTAGTAGTATGATGGTTTAGTGCGTCAATGGTGGTTCGGGGGCTTTGTGTTATTGGGCGCAGGCTTCTGTTGATTTGTAAGGGGGATATTGGTTGGTCTTTTTTGGGGGGAAAGAGTCTTGTGGGTTTGGTGAGAATAGGGGAGGGGGTTGGTAGGACGAGGGAAGAGGCTGGTAAGATTATGCCACCTGGAATGATTCTGGGTGACTCTTCATGGTCAGCGACTTCTATGGTGTAGACGCTTTCATAGCTCAGGTTTTCTGGTTCTTCCAAGGGAGCCTTCGTAGCTGGCCTTGGGTTTCGGATTGTGGTTTCTACGGGGTTATGGGTTTCTGGGACCTTCTTGACTTCTAGTGATCTCGTAACTGGGTTGTTTTTGAGTCCCCTAATGGTGGCCCAGTCTAAGCGTCTCTCTTCGTCAAGGTTGTAGACAATGTCTCTAAACAAGGAGCATTGCTCGATGGTGTGGCCGTGATGCCGATGATACTGACAAAAACGGGTTGGGTCAGCACCGATAGGCGAAGGTCTAGCCGTGGGTAAGGAAATGCTATTGACCTTTAATAAGGCTCTGAGGATGTTCCCTAGGGTTGCCGGGAGGGGGGAACAGCTATCTCTTCTGTTTGACCATCTTGGGCCGTAGGAGGGGGAAGGTGTAGCCTTATCATGGGGGCCGTACGCGGGTTCTCTAAGGGCTATACCTTGCGTTCTTGGGGGGATAGGATAAGAGGATCTCATGTTTTGGTCCTGGTTATGGATTGAGGGGGCCTGAATTGGGGAATCATGGGTTGTGAGGTTTTGTCATATTGGCATGGGGACGGGTACTGATCGAGGGGTAAAATTTTGATTCGCTTGCCGAGGCGGTGCATATCTGGATGAACCGGGCGTGTACTGTCTCGGAGCTGTTCCTCGGTCAGGAACTCGCGCTCCGTTCAGGTAGAGTGCCGATACTTGGCTAATGATCCCCTCTACCGGGGGGTTTGCGCCTTACGAGGCGGTTGTCCAACCCGATGGCTGATAGGTGGGGACTAGGTTTGTACTACTGGGGCTGCACAACGGGAAATCCTGTTGTGGCGGTCAATCAGAAGTTGATACGTAGTGCAGTCTCCGTACGAAAGGCTCGTACGGAGCTCTGGACTCAGGCTCTGTAACATCATGTCAATTTCTTGACATTCTGTGAGTTGCAGGCCGGTTCGGTGGACAAGGGTGCGCCACCGAGACACGTATTGTTCGAATTCCTCCCTAGGCCTCATTCTCTCTACGGTTAAATCTGAAATAGAGGGGGTCCTAATCCTCTAGTAACCGTAGCGGCCCAAGAATTTCTCGCTTACAGCCGAGAAATTCGACAAGTAATCTACAGGGAGGGTGAAGAACCATTGTAGTGCTTCTCCTTCCAATGATTTCTGGAAGAGGAAGACTAGTAGAGGTTGATTATCTAGAAACGGGCGTGCGTCTAGATAAAAGGCAGTTAAATGAATGTCTGGGTCTCCACGACCGTTGTACCGGCGGAATTTGGGGATTTTGAATCCCTCCGGTAGGTGGATTGACGGGATTTGTCTCAGGTTGTGTAGAGACATGTGTTTGGGGGCCGAGGGACCAGTCTCGGAGAGGATTCTCCGGATGGTTTCGTCTAGTGTTTCTCCCCTGGGACGGCTGCCTAGCGGTCCCGGGTTTGGGGTGGCTTGGTAGGGGCCTGGGGTGGAAACAACTGGGAATTTTGGATTCGCAGGGGAAAGGGGGGCGAATGAAAAAATGCTCTGATTGACCGAGCAGCTCGGTGTGATGGGGTTTTGGGAATGGCCTTAGGGGTTTCGATAGGGACCTCCTATCTTAGGGTTTTGACTTGGCGGTAGTCGGCGAGGTCATGAAACATGTCCTCTACAGATTGGTATCCTAGACTGGCCATCCTTTCCTCTAGATGGGTCAGGAATTGCGTGGCCTGACCCTCTTGGTGGGTTCTTTCCTCTAGTATCTCCTCCTCTATGTGGGATTCCATGATGCGTGTGAAATGATTTAGCGAAATGAATGCAGATATAAAGCAGTAAATAAAGCGGTAAAGGATTGCGCAGCGGTGTGCGGCTTAAAAAGCAGTAAAGGATTGCGCAACGGCGTGCGGCTTACAAAGCAGTAAAGGATTGCGCAGCTGTGTGCGACTTACAAAGCAGTAAAGGATTGCGCAGCTGTGTGCGGCTTACAAAGCCGTAAATGATGCTGTGATGTGAATTAGAGGAGGAACTGATTCGAGGGGTCGGAAACTCTAACCTTCCTAGAGGGTTGATAGCATTCTAGTCAAGCTTGTAAAAGGGGGTAGAAGAGGATTACCTTTTGTTGTTTTTCACGAGGGAGGTCCCACCGTGATCGCCAGATTTGTCGGTACCGTCGGGAAGGCCTCCGAATGTCGGTGTTTCGGAGCGGATCCCGGCGGGGTGCGCGGTGAGCACGTGTGCGTGTGTGGGGGTTCTTCAGGGATTCGGATCGGATACGTGCCCTGGCGGGCTCGGTCGGATCTTCTTCTCGGAAGAGGTGAGGGTGTGTCGTTCCTGGTTGAGGCACCCGATAGCGTCTCAAGAGGATTCAGGGGTTTGTGTGATCGCCACCTGCTTTTTCTAAAAGCAGGAAAAGGTTGGGTCGGATTTGATCGCCTACGTGGGGAGTTTGTGGGGTCTCCGCTCTGAGACACGGATATACCGTACACAGAGGTGAAAAACAAGTAATCCTATTCTGCTTCCGGGCTTGACTAAAGGAGTCTTGGGACAAAGGAGTGTGGATATGGGGGGCGGCTAGTGGGTTTGAGCCGTCGGGTATGGGGCGGCTACTAGGGTTTAGCCGTCCAGGGCCTGGGTTGGTTTGGGCAGAGCTTTGGTAGGAAATGGGTTTGGTTTTGGGCAGAGGCTAAGCTAGGTTTAGCCCGGGTTTCTGGAGGGTGGGATGAGAGGGTGTTTTTGTGTAGGGAATGGGTGTTTTCTCTCACACAAGAGGCTCTCTCTCTCTCTCTCTCTCTTGGGATTCCTAGTGGGGAAGGGTTTGAACAAGTGAGGATGGTGGATTGGTGATTGAAGATGAATTGGTAGTTTGTGGATTTGTTGATGTTGTATTTGGGCTTGGGACCCCTCTATTTATAGTAAAAGAGAGGTAGGAAAATATCCCGAGGGTAATGGAGTGGGTTGGCTTTGATTAGACCCCTCATTAATTCCCTGGTTCTGTCAGAGACCAGGTGAAGGGCGGCTAGTTTCAACTATCCGCCCAGGATGGGGCGGCTACTTCCTGGTAGCCGCCCCCATCATGACCTGCCAAACGTCCCATCTCTGACAAGCGGTGGCTTGGGTCGGTTACTTGGATTGATCCGGCCAAGAGAGGGCAGCTAAAGGTCATGACCCGCCGCAATGATCAGCATTTATTGCTGCTTTATGTCCCATCCAGGGGACTGGTCCAAAGTCGGCCAGGTGGCGGTTAGGGGGGCGGCTAGTGCAAACTAGCCACCTGTTATGGGGTGGCAAGTTAGGTCTAGCAGCCCCTTTCCAGGGACTTGGGTTTTTTAGGGTTTTGGGTTTTAGGGTATGTTTAGAGTTTGGCTTAGGGTTAGGGACTGGCTTAGGGTTAGGGTTTGGACTAGGGTTTAGGGTTTGGCATAGGGTCAAGGTTTCCGGTTTAGGTTTAGGTCATGGCTAGGGTTAGGGTTTCCGGTCTAGGTTTAGGTCAAGGCTAGGGTTAGGGTTTTCCGGTTTACCGAACCTTTGGTTCCTCTATTGGATATCCAACTGTGGGATATTTCCGTGTGTTACTTGAAGTATTTCCGTCTCTCTGGACGGTCAAAATTGGGGTATCTACAATGTCATTCCGTTCGAGCCGCTCATCCTCGAGAAGGATTTGTCGTTCGTGGAGCAAGTTGATTGAGACCATGGACCAATGTGAGAAGAGGCTCTGCACCAAGACCGTTCCTTCGGTTAAAGTGCGTTGGTAGCACCAGTTTCGTGCCCGAACCAATCGGGAGCCAAGGGACTCTATACGTGACAGTTCTACGTTTGGTCTTCCCTTTGGGTTTCCTTAAATTTCGAGGACTAAATTTCCTAGGGGGAGAATGTCAGACCTGTGTCATTTAGAGTCTTATTTTTTTATCAAAGTCGTTAAAATTTTGATTTTTAGCTACCTGCTGGAGTTTGATGACTCTGATTGATAATCTGACTTTGCATATTATGGGTCCTGGTACCGTTTAGTACTGCCTATAAAATTTTCATTGAATTCCGATAACGTTTTTGGAATCATGCAGTTTTGATTGATATTCATATTTGATTTTGTTAAAATCCAAGATGATGAGCTTTAAATCTGATATTATCTGGAGATGTTCATTTTTGAGCTAGCGTTCATACAAAAGTGGAATTGGATCAACTGGATTCATGTATCAAAAGTTATGGGTATTTTTCTGATTATACCCCGGGGACGAGAAATCCTAACAGCAGCCATGTTCGATGTTTAGCCTAGATTTTAAAATAGCTGGACAGGTTATTTGATCTAGGTATAACATAAAAGTTGTAGATAATCTTCTTGGCTTTCCAATGGTATTGGAATCGTACAATTCGGAGCTGTATTGATGAAGTTATGGCCGTTCTAGAGTAGGCTATCCAGAGTTTAGTCCGAGGATAGTTGGTCATTCAGACCCACCTTTTCCTATTTAACCCCTCCTCCCGCAAAAACCCTCTTGTTGAACTCTCTCTCCCTCTGTTTGGTCTCTCTCTTTTTCCCCTCTTTGTGTGTGTGAAGATGGAAAAATGAAGGAAATGATGAAGCACTTAAAGGAGTGTAAGAAGTGGATGTATTGTTGTGTTGTTGTTGTTGTTTCTTTCCTCTTCCCCATCCCTTGCTCTTCCCCATGTGTTTGTGGAAATGCCACAATGGCTTAGATGAAGCACAAGGGAAGCAAAGATGAAGGTGGCGGTAGCGGTGGTGGCGGTCGAGGTGGTCAAGGGTGCGCTTGCGAGCCCCTACATCTCCCCCTTCCCTTCCCCTCTCTTTTGGTGAGTTTCCCTTTACTTTAATTGAATTTTTATGCATGTTAGGGTATTTAGGAGGGCTTGCATGTGAAATGTTTTGAGTTGAGTGCATGTGGGAGCGTGGGGGAGGGCTGGGGAGTGTTGGGCGCGCGCAAGTGCGTGCGCAATTGGGCCCGTGCGTGAGAAGTGTGCGCGCGGAGCGTTCGCGTGGGTTCACGTGGGCATTGGTGGGGTGTGCAGTGCAGGGGCATGCACGCGGCTGTCCGGAGGCTTGGGTAGGCGCTAGGGCACTCGGACATGCGCGCGTTCGTGCGTGCTCGCATGCGTGCGAGTCCGTATGCGTGCATGTCTACTTCTTTGGCATTTCTGGTTAATTTTATGTATTTGTATGTAGTTATACTCATCATTTTAGATACCGTTATCTTGCAGATCTCGTCGGATCCGGGTATCGGTGAGTGGTTTGATTCCAATCCTTCCGGGAGCACACAATGGACGTCGTCGTGCTTCACGCTTCTATGGTGCATTATTTGCACCCTAAATATGTTAAATATCATGCATGCTAGGTTGTGTAGCTTGTATATTGTGTAGAGCCCCCTATTCTACCTTATACTTGCCTATTTATTATATAGAATATGGCATGACTTAGGTAGTTTTGTTTGAAATACTACCCCTATTATTAGACATATCAAGCATGTTTAACTTGGGTTAACAACGGGGTACGTGCATAATATTCCTTTGATTTAGGACTTGAGGGTTAAGCCTGTCAACGGACCGGATACGGAGCGGATATGGTCATATCCGTATCCGTATCCGAAAATTTTTTTTATATCCGTATCCGTATCCGTATCCGACGGATATTTAAAAAGCATATCCGTATCCGATCCGTATCCGTATCCGACGGATTCGGATAATTATCCGAAATATCCGAAATAAATAAATAAATAATTAAATATAACAAATTTTTATTTAAAGTTTAAAAATTGACTTAAAATTAAAAATTTACAAACACAAGTCCTAACTTTACAACTATTAGAAAGAATAAATAAATAATTAAACATAACAAATTTTCATTTAAAGTTCAAAAATTGACTTAAAATTAAAATTCACAAACACAAGTCCTAATTTTACAACTATTAGAAGGAATGTGAGCCACTTGATCAAAATCCAATGGTAGATATTAAATACTAATATTAATATTTTTTTAATGCCATCGGATACGGATATTTTTCGGATCGGATAGGGGTATATCCGTATCCGATCCGAAAATTTTCGGATACGGATTATTTTTTCGGATACGGATACGGATTTTTCGGATATCGGATATTTTCTGCATTTTCGGATACGGATTCGGATCGGATGCGGATATTTTTTCGGATAATTGACAGGCTTATTGAGGGTGTGGTATAGTTGTTGCACCCATCTTGTTGGGGCAAAACTATGACCAGCCTCAAGAGAGGATGAGGCATTCCCTCTCTCTCCCCCTCCCTCTTTTTGTGAACTGAATGAGTAGATGTAGTTCCTACTTGACTCAGGTTTGCTTGGAATTATTGGCATGCACCTATTGTCACGCGGATCGCGCTTAACCCTTCCCTTCTAGGTTGGTGTTATCCAACGTATGTTAGGTTGTATCTTGTGTGTTTGACTGGTTGATGTCATGTATGCATGTTTAAGTAGGCCATCCTTGGATAATTAATTGCATATCACATACATGCTTATTAGGCCATGAGCCTTACCTAATGCGTTTAGGCAAGTGTATGACCTCTTATACGGTCATACCATGGCATTGTCACTTAGAATAAAATGTCTTCCCCGCATCTGAGTTATGCGCCATGGAGAGAATTCGTGAGAATTCGTTGCATTTATTGGTGTTTAGTAACCGGTGACAACGGATCAGAGAGGATCATATTCGTGAGTGTAGATTGGTTTCTTCCCTTCGTTGGATCCGTGTAGGGACATCCTGGTTAAGACAGCCAGCCTGATAGGAGCTCCCATCCGTAGGTGCTGTCGATTTGTGAGGATGTGGTGATCATGGGAGTATACCAGATAGGGGCTTCCCAGGATACGGGCTACCGGTGGACCATGGTGTAGAAACAATCTAGTCTCTTCCCAAGAGCCTATGTCACCCTATGTTGGTGAGGGTGAGGGTGTTGGTGAGGGTGAGGTGGGCTCGAGTTGATACTCGACCCACCAGCTTGTGTAGTTGACTTTTCCATACAGTTCGCATTGCGAACATTTAGTGGTTCCTCCCAATATCATCGTATATCGAAGCCCCGATGTTGAAGCTGCCCTGACAGAGGACTCCCACGTGTAGGTACTCCTGATACGTTCTGCAGATGTACTGATCATGGGAGTGTACCAGGTTAGGCTATATGACGGTGGGCCACCGGATGATATTGCGAGCGTGAATTGTTCTCCCCTTCGCCGGATTCATGTTGAAGCTGTCTAGGTTCGAGCCGCCCTGGGTGGACCCCCACCTGTAGGTACCATCGACGCGCTCGATAGTGTACTGACCATGGAAGGCTCCAGGTAGAGGCTACCCGGGAGAGCTACTACTGGATGACGAACGGTGTTAAACAACAAGTGTTATCCCAAAAGCCCCTAGGGTCACCCCTGTGGGGGCTAGGGTGAGGGTGAGTGTGTGTGTGTTGAGTCATGTCATCACGTGACTCTTATACCCATCGAGTATACTCTGGGTATGCTGCGCTTAACGATTGAGGTATGATAGTGTATCTCTACCTCGTAGTCGTTAGATTCATAGTATCATGTTACGCAGTAACACCAAGTGTTATGGTTAACAGTTGTTCCCCCCTGTGAGTCTCAAAAGCCTCTCACTTGGGAGTGAGGGCAAGGTCAGGGTATGGTCGCGCATGCACGTGCGCACGCGCCCCCTCGCCCGCTGGCGCTCTGCCCCGCGCCCAGCCGCACTCCCAGACCACCCAAACGCCCAGCCGTGCCTGCCCGGACCTCTCCCAACCCCTCCCTTGCCCTCTCACACACCCTAACCCTCCCACATAGCATGAATGACCTTTCCAATAGTCTCGTAAGCAAGAAAACCAAATAAAACCTAAGGGGAGAGCTTACCAAGGGTGGGGAATGGAAAAGGGAGACTTCGGGGCCCTCGGTGCAACCTCGACCACCACAACACCACCACCACTACCACCACCCAAAAAGGTCCTCTCCTTCTACCAATGGCTGAAAATGGGGGGGTATTAGAGACGAGAAGGAGAGGGAGAATCAATAACAACAACACACACACACACCATGCTTTCCTTCTCTTCCTTCACCTCCTTCTTTTCTCCTCTTCAAAGCACACACTCACACACAAAAAAAAACCAAAGAGAGGAAGAGGGAGAAGGGGAGGGAGACATGTGAGGGAGTGAGAAAGACCCCTCAAAACTCCAATTGGGGGCGAGGGTAATGGGAAGCAAAAAGGGGGAGGTGACTATAAGGCTAACCTCACCCACTCACATGGAAAATAACCAAGTGAAACTTAATTACTAAGCAAAGGGGGGGGTAAGGTTACCTAAGGTCACCACTCACACCAAAATATACCAACACTATTCATCTCACGAAACCAGTAACGATCAAAATCCGAATACGGTTCAGAACTGCATAATTTTTAAAACATTACCGGAATTCGATGAAATTTTTATGGGTAGTACTAAATGGTAACTGGACCAATAATATGCAGTTATATTTCTAATCGGAGTACTCAAGCTCACGCAGATAGCAAAAAACCAAAATTTTAGCGGCTCCGATCGAAAAATAAAAAATTGAAAAATGTCTACAAATGACCCAAATGTGACCAATAGGCCAAAAAGTGACACATATATGACAGTTTGACCTCTTCAAGGATCACAAGAGTCCGACTTATTTGCAGTCCCAGCAAGAACTCAACATGCGTCAATGACTTTGGGTCAAGTTCTTGAAGTACTATGATTGTGACATCGCATACCATCCGGGTAAGGCGAATGTTGTGGCTGACGCTCTCAGTAGGCAGCCCCTGAGCATGGCCGCCCACTTGGCTGTACGTCGTTGGAGGCTTCTGGAGGAGGCTGTTTGGTGGATTAGTGTTCAGGAGACGCCTGCTAGTGACTTTTTGGTTAGGCTAGTGGTGCATCCCATTCTCCTCGAGAAGATCTTAACGGCACAAGGGCAAGATCCTCACTTTCTGGTCCTTGCTAAAGGCGTCACCCGGGGTGAGCGACCAGATTACCAATTTGCAAGGATGGAATCCTGCAGTTCCAAGGTTGGGTTTGTATTCCTGACGACGCAGAGCTGAAGCAGAAGATCTAGGACGATTCCATCATTTGAAGTACACAGTGCATCCTGGTGGCACAAAAATGTACAGGGTCCTCTGTCGTGGCTATTGGTGGCGCGGGATGAAGGCGGATGTTGGTCGCTTCATTGCCCGTTGCTTGGTAAGCCAGCAGGTGAAGTCAGAGCATCAACGTTTGGCGGGGAAGTTGCAGTCCATTGAGATTCCTCAGTGGAAGTGGGAGCAGATCATCATGGACTTTGTTTCAGGTTTGTCGAGGTCACATTCGGGTCGCGATGCCATCTAGGTGATCATCGATCGACTGACTAAGTCTGCTGATTTCCTCCCCATCTGACTCACCGTTTTCTAGACACCCTATGTCATGCCCCAGGGCGGCCGTCCCTGAGACATGTAAATAATATAACGTAGCAGCTATCAAAACAAGAGGTCAACAATGACTCCAATAAATAATACACATGGCTAACAAAGAAATGATAACTGATAACTAAACTAAAATGCGGAAGTATAAAAATATCAAAAAGTCTGTAAACCAAAAATATTATTACAGACTCAAATACACAATTATTGTCTTGTGAGAGCCAAGTCTAGCCCAAATAAAATACAACATGTGCAACACGCACGATTTATAAATACATGATTCTAGGACTGTTGACAGCCTCGCACTCGCCAATCCATCGGACAGATGCTCCACACAGGCTAGACCACACCACAGGGAAGCTCCAATTCCACGCCCAATAGCTCCCCGTAAAAGAAACAGTACGTGAGGGGTGAACTACAAGCTCAGTGAGTGACTGGAAACCAAACATCATTACAATAATCTAATGCTAAGGCAATTTCCTTTCAAGGAAAACATGGGTAGAAATCCAAATGGATAACAAGGTCACGCGGCGGCACGACTAACCACACCCTCACCCTCACTCCCAGAGTGAGACTCTTGGGACTCTTGGGGAGAGACCATATCGTTTGTCAAAGAGATGTGGAATTACTGGTCCATACACAACACTACCGAATTATCTACATAGAGATAATTTTCAATCGATGTCTCTCAAGATCGATACCTAACTGGACCCAACAACTATGGGAACGGACGAACAAACGAAATGGGTCACACAGCGACGTGACTTCAGCTCCTTTCCCACCCCCGCCCCCGAAGGGGAACTCCTGGGAGACCCGGGGAAAAATAAGGGTTAACCATAATACCTGGTGTTACTGGGTAACGAGACGCAACAAGTCCATCCGCTACGAGGTAGAGATATACTTTGATACCTCAGGCGTTAAGAATAGCATAGCCAGAGTATACTCGATGGGTATTAGGGTGACGTGATGACGGTGTCAGTGTGTTGGATCGGTTCCCCAGGCGCGTGCGGGGAAGGGGATCCTAACGGGTGGGTGCGTGTGTGGTTTCTTCGGGGATTCAGATCCGGTGCGCGCCTTGGCGGGATCGGTCGTATCATCTATCGGAAGGGTGGTGGAGGTTGTTATCGTTCCAGGTTAAGGCTCCCGATAGTAGCTCAAGAGGATTCAGGGGTGTGTGTGATCGCCACCTGCTTTCTCGAAAAGTAGAAAAAGTTGAGGGTGGATTTGATCGCCTTCGTGGGGAGTGTCGGGTCTCCGCTCTGAGATACGGATATACCATATGCAGAGGTGAAAAATTGATAATCTTATCTGCTTTCGAGGCTGGCTAGAGGAGTCTTGGGTCAAGTGAGGGTGTAGGAAAGGGGCGACTAATGGATTTGAGCCATCGGGTATGGGCGGCTAGTTTGGGCTAGCCGTCCGGGGCCTGGGTTGACTTGGACTGAACTTGGGTAAGAAATGGGTTTGGCTTTGGCAGACGTTAAGTTGGTTTAATCTAGGTTTTAAGAGGGTAGATTGAGAGGGTGATTTTGTGTAGGGAATGGATTTTTCTCTCACAAATTTGACTCTCTCTCTCTCTAGGAATTTCAAGTAGTGGGCGTGGGACTTGAAATGTAGATGATGAATGATTGGGAATGTGTGTGAATTTTTCTTAGAAAGGTTTGGGACCCCCTCTATTTATAGTAAAAGAGAGGCAGGGGAATGTCTAGTGGGTAATAAAATAATTTGGGTAATAGTGTGTTTGATTAATTCTCTGTTATTCTGTCAGAGACTAGGTGCGGGGCGGCTAGTTGAAAGGGGCGGCTACTCTCCACTAGCCGCCCCCATTATGACCTGCCAAACGTCCCATCTCGGACAAACGGTGGCTTAGGTCGGTTACTAGAGTTGAACCAGCTAAGATGGGACTACTAAAGGTCCCAACTCACTTCAATTATCAGCATTTAATGCTGTTTTATGTCCCATCCAGGGAAGCGATCTGGGGTCTGTCAGGGGGGCGGCTAGTAGAAACTAACCACCTGGGATGGGGCGGCTAATGCCAATTAGCCGCCCCTGTCCATGGTTTTTAGGTTTCTAAGTGTTTTGGGACAGGGTTTCCAATTTTGGGTTTCTCTAAGATTTGTTTTTATTTGATGTCAAATGTGGGTCATTACAAAGTTTTACTTGCAGTATTTTTGTCTTTCTGGACGGTCAAAATTGGGGTATCTACAATTGTCCCTCATCGGATGGAGTCTTTGCGCGAAGCAGGAAAGACTTTGACCGATGATAAGGAAAGAGACCTCTATTTTGGTCATCCCGACCTTCAAGAAGTTAAGACAACACGACCGATACTATTCGGGGAGTTGATTTAGACTGTCAGAGGCTAGGTCTTGACTAGAATTTTCAATCGAAAGGATGATCTAGATGGAAGGCGGGAAAAATAAAATGGTGAGTGATCCAACCCTCAGTCGGGGTTCTTAGCTATCGCGCACGGAGCATCCCAGCGTCACTTTTCTCGTGCTTACCATTCCCATGCTTGGAAAGCTCAGCAAGGAGGGGATATCGCCGACAGAAAGTAAGTAAATTAGATTTGTGTTGGTGGATTGGATTATCTGAAGGATAAAAACTTTGGAAAGGAACCAGAAGTGAAGAAATTCGAACTGAATGGTACTGGTAATGTGGTAAAACTTCAGAAAAGTGTCATGTTCGATCAAGTAGTACTTGGAAATAAACTAATACATGGCTGTTTGATTTAGAAAACTTAGAGGTAAATGTTCTTAGGAGTTGGCAGTGGGCGGCTACTGAAAAGTAGTCGGCAGGCAGGGGCGGCTAGTACAAACTAGCCATCCCATGGGGGGGCTACTCGCGAGTAGCTGCCTCTAGACTGGGTCCCTTATAACTGAAAAAGGGACCCTCTCTCTCCCCACATTTTTAAAACGGTTTCTCTCCCTCCATTACTTCTTCTTCTTCATTTCAAACAGAAAATCTTTGATTTCTTTGCCTTCTCTTCCTTCATTTCAATCCAAATCCTTCCTTCTCTTTTGAGTTTTGAAATCCTAGGTTTGGGTTCTCATTCTTCTTTTTCAAACCTAGAAAAATGACGAGGTCGAAGGCTATCACTTCGAGAGGGAAACGACCACGGGTGGCTCGTGGAGAGCGTAGCCCGAGCTCTTCATCATCGGAGAGCGAGAGGGCGGAGGTGGAGGCCGTGGGGGAGGTTATGGATGCAGAGGAGGTGCCGTCGGTGGACACTTGCACAGGTGAGGCTGGGGATATGCCTTCGAGGGCTGTCCCCACGGTTGGGAGTGGTTCTACAAGTGGGGTGATTGGATACACGCATAAGAGAAGCGTGGGGATCGACCGGTGGTGGTCGACGAGGTGCTTTTGGAGGTTGGATGACCGGCCGCGAGGGCGCAGTCGAAGGGGCCGAGGGGGTTAGTGAGAAGGCTATTAGTGTGGAGACCGTGCGTATCTTGAGCAAGGTCTTCGCTGAGGATGAGGGCGGCCTTGGAGAGGGTGAGGCCAGCGTGGCGGGTGAGGAGGAGGTGAGGAGGGCCATGGGGAACTATGGGGTCTTGGCCTCCGTTGCGGTGGACACCGAGGAGACCGGGGGTATTGGGGTCGGGGATGGAGAGGCCGAGGGTGCAGATATGGGGGCCATGGAGGTCGGTGGTGTTGAGGCTGAGGACGAGGAGGCCGTGCTGGAGGAGGACGAGGTGGAGGGAGATGATGATGGGATGGACGATCCCGACGAAGCCGAGGTGGACGCTCCTGGGTCCACACGGGCCATGGTATTTTCTTTAACCCTTTTGCTTTAGCTTTTATTTATATATGCATGTCCTTTATAAAATATTTCTAGTATGAATAGGTGATAGTGTGTGATATTTATATATGTGTGTTTCTAATAGGCATGCTTGTATATATAAATTAATCACGGTGGGATAGTAAACATGTGAATGGGTATGGGTTTGTAAAAAGGGGGATATATAATTTTCATACGTACATCCATGTTTATTATAAAAAAGAGAGAAATAGTACGGTTAGCATGCTTATATATGCATGTGATGGTTCTGTATGCATATAATTTTAGAGGTATATTTTCATATGTATTTGATCGTGGTGGAGTAAGAGGGGGAATATGCATGCATTTCATGGGTCTAAGTTCCTTCACATGCTTGGAGTTCGTGGAAAGCAGGTACTGACCACAGTGGGATAATAGGTTAGAATATGTGATCATATGAAGAGAGTTTTGCAAGTAAGGAAGGTGAATGCTTATGGAAGTCTCATATTTTCATGCTTTTGTTTTGATTTAGTATGCGGGTGTTTATTAAGCATGGTTTCTAAAAATGAATTTTAGACTAGGATTCTTACCTTTTGAAGGCTTTTAAACTAACCCCTTTGGTTTGTTTGTAGCGGCCGAACCGTATTCAGGCTCTGTAGCACGGGACAAAGAGGTGGTATCCTGCCTTGGGCGGGGAGGAGAGGAGTTTGGTGGACGGAGCGGGCTTATGCTCCTTCTTTTTGATCGAGCCATTCATGTCCACTGGCCTTATGTGGAGGCATTGGAGGAGCGGTGGGATTCCGAGAGTTGCACATTCATCCTTCCCACGGGTGCGGTGATGCTGATGTTTGAGGACGTTCAACGGATCACCGGTCTTCCGGTTTCAGGAGAGGCAGTGATCGCGGCCACCATTGCCTACTATAGGGGGCCGTTCCGAGAGAGGATCGGGAGTGGGACTACGTGGAGCGGGAGAGGACGCTGAACCGGATCCCCCTTGGACAGTTGTCGAGGCAGAAGGGTGAAGCTGCAGCTAGCTTCGAGAGGAGACGGGCGATTATCGAGGTGAGAGAGGCGGACGCATGGCCACAGAGGGCACGGAGGGAGCTGAGGGCATTTTTCCATTACTTCTTCGGCTGGGTCCTCTTCTCAGCAGCCTCTGACAAGGTCTCCTCTCACTCCCTGTTGCTGATGAGGGACCTGGAGGGCATGGGATGCTTTGCTTGGGAGCTGCGATGCTCGTCCATCTCTTTGCGGAGTTCTTGAAGAAGGTGAAGCAGGCCGTGGGTAAGAACCTCGGTGGTTTCGCTCCCTTTCTCTAGGTACGTGTTTAGTGAGTAGAGGGTGTTTTCTTGTTGGTTCAATTCACTTGATCTTGATATTTTCCTCTTGTTTCGCAGGTCTTTGGGTACGAGCATTTTGTGATTGACCGCCCAACCCTGGCGTCTTTTAACCGTGCTCTCCCTTGGGCCATGAGATGGGTACCCCGGGGATCTTCACGCTTACACCGCCTCGCTCAGTTTTGAGAGGCCTTCCGTGCTCTGACAGAGGAAGAGGAATATATTCTTCGAGTTCTTTAGCTTGTATTTGATTTTATTCTTTTGACTAAGCACCCTTCCTATTTCTTTTGATGCTTTGTAGATGACTTGGAGGCCCTACACGGAGGAGGAGGTCCCCCCGAGGAGCTATCGCGGGACGTCTAGCTGATCTACTTTAATGAGGTCATGTTCCACGTGATCAGCCGAGTCGTCCGTCAGCTCGGGTACCACTAGTGGGTGCCTGATCCTCTGCCAGAGTGTCCCCCGATCCAGTGGCTGGAATTCCTCGGGACACGAATCCCTGAGGAACTATGCGATATACGTGGCGGGGTGGATGAACAGGGGTGCCTTAGTGGAGCGTCGTCCCCAGGTGATCAGCAGCGAGAATTACTTGGATTGCTATCGCCAGGAATATGTTGGCATCCTCAGGACCATGGAGGAGAAAATCCCGGATGCCTATGTAAGCGCAACTTTCTTTTCCTTTCTTCTTCTTCAACTGCTTTCTCCTCTCATTGTATATTGACAGATGTACTTCTTTGGCAGGTCGAGCTAAATGAGCTGGAGAAGAGGCTCAAGGCTGTGAACGATCACCTCCAGGCGAGAACTGGGTAGGTTGAGGTGTTGAGGTCACAGAGGCGACGGCTACAGGATCAGGTCTGGGTCCTTGAGCGAGGGTTGATCTGTCAAGAGCGAGGGCTGATGGCGCTTCTTCCTCCTCCGCCCCTCCTCCAACTACTGGCCACTCAGATGGAGCTTGATCTGGCTAGAGAGAGGGCCGCCAGGGCCGAGGATGAGGTGGACCGGTTGAGGTTTGAGAGAGCCTCAAGGGAGGAGGAGATGGACCAGTTGTGGTTCGAAGTGGCTATGAGAGAGGGACAGCTCGCCATTCTTCATCGTCAGTGGGACTCCTTCCAGGCAAGAGTATCGGATTTGGAGGCGTCGACCAATGCCTCTAGAGGTTTGAATGGGGGAGTTGGTGCGTTCTCTCCAGGCGGCCGGGGACAGAGACAGAGAGGCGCTCAGAGCCGCGGAGGTGAGGGTGAGGGAGTTGGAGGAGAGGTTGAGGGTGGTTGATGAGCAGGCGAGAGGTGTGGAGAGTCATCTTCGCCAGAGGTTGGAGAGGAGAGATTGAGATATGCAGCAAGTCCACCTCTAGGAGGCCACAATGCAGGGTAAATTGGTTGGAGGGTGTTCTATGACCGAGGCAGACCTCGACCTTCTCCCGCTCGAGCACAACCACTCGGTTTCTACTTCGTTGGCCATTGGAGCTATTGTCAGTCGGGCTTCTCGTCCATCAGCGAGCCAGAGCCATCAGAGATACTCTAGGGCTGCCTCCTCTGTTCGAGAAACTCCTGCAGCTCAGGATGTTCCAGAGGTTCAGCCCTCGCATCAGCCACTACTGCCTTCTCAGCAAAGCCAGGATGTCCTTCCTTCGACTCAGCCTCCCGCGGATGACGATACATCGAGGTATGGCTATGGTGTCTTGGTTTGAGGTATAAGAATTGTATATATGCAAGGAATTCATGCTTTTCTTCTTTTCTTTTGGCTCAGGTGATTATTTCGATTGTGTATAGCCCAAGATACTCAGAGTTGGAGCTTTTATGGACCTATCTTTTGTTTTCTTTATAAAACTCTCTTTTATGTCTAGTTTTATGTTTTTAGGGGTAGTTTTATGTATTTTCATGCATGGTCTATGAATTAAAACAAAAAGTTTTATGTGTTTCAATGTTTTGATGCATGTGTTTGATGTATGGATGGGTGTATGGTTTTTGGAATATAGTCATTTTTCAATCGTATTTATACAAGTTTTGTATGTATGTACGTGGATGGAATGTGTATGTACAGGTTTTTCAGAAAGAAATGCTCCTAGTAGGTTTTGAAGGCTTTGAAGAGTTGATTGAATTGAACTGACAGCAGGTTTTCAGGCAGCAGGTGGGGGGCGGCTAATTTGGTTTAGCGGCCACTTTCCTGGGGGATTTTACTTGAGAAAGAGAAGGGGGCAGAGGCGGCAGGTTGTAAATAGCCGCCCGGCAGCAGGCGGGTTTTGGGTAGTAATCGCCCCCTGCCTCGATGGATCCCCTGGTTCTGCCACTTGTGTATTGCTGCTGAAAGAGTTGGTAAGTGTTTGATCAACCTTCAAAACCTGTAAAAACATTCTTTCCATGGACCAAGTGTTAAATCTATCCGGATTGTGTCCCTGCACTGACTTTCGAGCCCTTCTTGCTTGAATAGTCAAGGACAACAACCCATCTTAAGGTAAATTAAAAGATAATGTGAGAAAGCGTGAGAAAATTATGCTTTGGTATACAAAGGAGGGATTCCTAATGGTTCAAAGTGCGAGAGAGAATTTTTAAGTGTGTGAAAGTGTAGCAATTTGTTCTCAAGCACGTACAGAAGGGCATGAAACAAGTGTAATAGGGGTAATTTTAGCTTTGGTATGGGGGGCCAATTGTAATATTTTAGGGAAATTGAATGCTTAAGTGTTTTGGAAAAGGAAAATGCAAGCTTATGCGTAAGTGTAAGTGACATAAGGGAGCATTTTAATTTTTCAATCATTCTTTTTATGTGAGGGGGCAATATTTTCAATCTTCCTAAGCAAAAGATACCATCAAGTCCCTATAGAGGGGCCCTTGTGGTCACTCATGTCCAAACCAGGATTGTATTTGAAAGGTATAAGCTCTGGATGTCGATTTCTCAGGTTCATGGTTCTCAAGTGCTTGATCATAATATTCTAAGCATGCTGAAAAATCCATGAATGTACCAGGAATTAAGTTAAAATAAGCTTTCTTTGGACAGGCAAGTTTTTAAATAAACTCATGTAAGTGTGTGCTGTCATAATCATAGAAAAGGTCTACTTTTGGTCAAAATTTTGCCTTTCCCAGCAGACATAGTTCAATTTCAAAACTTCATTGCAAAAATAAAAGGTGAGGGGGAATGGGGTAAGAGTAATATCTTCCTTTTTGGCAATATTTAGAATTGTCCCAGTCTAGGATATGTCCTACTTTCTAGGACCCTCTGGCTTTCTTCTTTCTACAACTTTATTTTGGGTGGAAAGTACAGTTCGCTTGTTCAGATCTGTACTAGTATAACCGTTGTTTAGCGTATACTGTGCGTAAAGGCGTAAGAAGTCTGCTAAAGTAGAGAGTTTAACCCATTCACTTGGGTGTTATTTTTCTTTTGTTGGCCTCTCATTGCCTGATTTTTTTTTATTTGAGGTGGGGCTCTTCTTTTTTTCACACTGATTCTTTTCATACTTCCTTTCTAAAAGTGTTTATATAGTATCAGAGACAGTTTTGGGACATATGCTAGGTCCAGGTAACTCCTCATTTTGACCTTGGGTTAATACGAGTAGTGGCGGAAATAAGGGAGGGATGCTTTGGGGTTTTTAAAATTGTCTCAGTCCACAGGGCAGACAATTTCTCTTCTATCGAGTGGACTGATTCTTAAGTCATACGTGTGTGAAGGAAATGACATGATTGGTAGATATGAGTTTAAATAGCTACAAGTTTATCAGTGAGAGTCTTACAATTCTATCATCAAGTGCTAAACGCTGAAAATCGCATGAAGGAAGAATAATATTTCTCAAGTATTGAAATTTTTACTCATGAACTTTCTTCAGATAAAGTGCATTCCACGAACCTGAAACTTTGACTCCCTCGGCGTCTACCAAGCGGTAGGCATTCCTGGTGTAAGCATGGGTGATCACATAGGGTCCCTCCCATGTGGGTTGCAACTTTCCTCTTGGGTGGGGCTGTCTTGATGTCATGATTTGCTTGAGCGCCATCTCCCCAATTTTGAATCTTTCTATTATCTTCTTTTCAAATGCCCTTGCCACCCTCCTTTGGTAGGCCTGGGCATGGCCCGCCGCTCTTAACCTTTTCTCATCTTTTTTTTTTGAAAGCGTGTAAACAGATATGTATAGGGGTTTGAAAGCATAAGCTGGTAAATAAATATTTTGATTTTGTGTATTTTTGGAAAGCATGTAAAGGAGTTAGAAATAGGAAAGCAGATAAAAGATAGTATATAGCACTGAAGGGTGGCCTCCAGGAATGATAGTGCAAGGTGAGTACTCTATGGAGGCTCAAATTGCAGGATCTTTAGGGGTATGATACCTGAATTTTCTGATGTATCATTGGTTGTGTATCAATTTTTCTCTATCTTGAAGCACGTTTGGCGCCTTCTCAGCCACTGCTATTGAGCATCTATTCTGACAGCATCTATCAAAATATCAATCCCTGAATTCCATTGAAAATGAGATTGGTGCTTGATCTTCCATAGACCTTTAGCAGGAAGAGAATCTTTCCTCAAAGGGGGTTTAGTTAATAAAGATGTGGATATGGAAAAGTAAGTCGCAGGGGCTACTACTGACTGAACAGATGCGAGGGAGCACGATTCACCACAATGTTGAGACCCTAATGATGGTGGGGGTAAAGACTCCTTAATTGGTGCAATTAGGGGTTCATGGACTAGATCTGAAGTAATTGATTTGGATATGGTGGGGGAGTCCAAAAGAGGGGGTTCCTCTGACGGATGGGATGGCAGGTCGAGTGGTTTTGGCAATTGGGATAGCTCGACTGCTCCCTCAAATTGTGCATTTTTAAATATGAATGGTTCTAGTTCGGGGACATACTCAATTAATTAATCTAGACCTTGGTCGATCTCCGAGTATGATGAGTCAAGATATGGGTCATCTGAGACCATCAAGGTATGTTTGACGGGCATTAATATGACTTGATCTTGAATAGGTAGAAGCAACGGGGATATAAATTCAGTCAATTGTAGGTTTTGGATGGTGGATCCAGGCTGTATTGGGAAGGGTAAAAGAGTCCCGATAGTTCTCCATCCAAAAACTCTTCATCACCGTCGGAATCCTACTTGGGACATTCTGTAGATTCAATAATTTCAGGTTTTGGAGACACATAGGTCGATGGGGGAGGAATAGCGATGTATTTCCTTTGTGGTGGTTGCCGGGGAATAAAGGCTTGTGTCCTTGGTGGAGCAGGGGGACAAACAGGAAGAACTGTGGCTCTATTGCTATTGGCCTGACTAGGTTGTGTCTGGGAGAAATAGTTTAACGGTCGGATGGGATCTCCCTTCATGGGATGAACTAGGATGGGCTCAGGTACTTGTTCTGTGTATAGGGGGAGGGGCCTGATAGGGTTTGGGTGTATCAGGGAAGATGTTGGAAGGATTAGGCCACCTGGAATGATCCTTGGCAGTTCTTCGGGGTTCGTAGCTCCTGTTGTGTAGATGCTCTCAAAGCTCAGGCCTTCTGGTTCTTTCACTAGGGCTTGTATAGCAGGTTCTAGCTATTATTTTCTAATATTTGTTGTAGGATCTACACACACTGGGATCTGATTTACAAAGTTTTGGAATACAGGACTTAGTCGTGTCGAGCTTCGTTGTGACGGCACGGGGGCAGTACTGATCGAGGAATGAAGGTATGGTTGGCTTGCCGAGTTGGCATATATCTGGATGAACATGGTGTTACTGTCTCGAGCTTGTCCTTGATTAGGAAATCGTGCTCCGTCCGGGTAGAGTGCCAAAACTTCAGTAATAATCCCCTCTACCGTGGGGGTTTGTGCCTTACGAGGTGGTTGTCCAACCCTATGGTTAATAGATGGGGACTGGGCCTGGACTACTAGGGCTGCACAATAGAAAATCCTGTTGTGGCGGTCAATCAGAAGCTGATACGTGGTGCAGTTTCCGTATGAAAGCCTCGTACGAAGCTCTGGACTCAAACTCTATAACATCATGTCAATTTTTTGACACTCCATGAGTTGCAGGCCGGTCTGGTGGACAAGTGTGCACCACCGAGACACGTATTGTTCAAATTCCCCCATAGGCCTCATTCTCTCTACAGTTAAATCTGAAATAGAGGGAGTTTTGATCCTCTGGTAATCGTAATGGCCTAAGAACTTCTCGCTTACAACCGAGAAGTTGGACAAGTGATCTACAGGGAGGGTGGAGAACCATTGTAGTGCTTCTCCTTCCAATGATTTTTGGAAGAGAAACACTAACAGAGGTTGGTTATCTAGAAACGGTAGGGCGTCTAGATAAAAGGCGATTAGATGAACATCTGGGTCTCCACGACCGTTGTACGGGTGGAATTTTTTATTTTGAATCCTTCCGGTAACTGGACCGACAAGATTTATCTCAGATTATGTAGAGACATGTGTTTGGGGACGGAGGGACCAATCTCAGAGAGGTTTCTCCGGATGGTCTCGTCCAATGTTTCTCTCCTAGGAGGGTTATTTAGCGGTCTTGGGTTTTGGGTGACCTGGTAAAGGCCTGGCACTTGGGAACATGGGGGAAGGTGGGGTGAATGTAAAAATGCTCAGATTGACCAAGCTGCTGGATGTTCGATCTTTGGGAGTTGCCTTGGGGGTTTCGGCGAGGGTCTCCCGTCTCAAGGTCTTGGTGTGACGATAGTCAGCATGGTCATGAAACATGTCCTCTACCGTCTCGTACTCTAGACTAGACATTTTTTTCCTCTAGATGGGCCATGAATGCATATCAAAAGCAATAAAGTAAAGCAGTAAAGGGGTGCGCATCTGTGTGTATCTTATGAAAGCAGTAAAGGGGTCCAGCTGTGTGCTGCTTTAAAGCAGTAAAAGGGGGTGTGCAAGTTGTGTGCGGTTAAAAGTAGGAATGATACGTGTTTCAAAGCAGTGAAGGGATTTGCAGCGGTGTGCAGCTTAAAGCAGTAAAGATGATGTAATACAAGTAGAGGAGGATCTGACTTGAGGGGTGGATAGCATTCTAGTCAAGCTATAAAGGGAAGTAGAAGAGGATTACCTTTTGTTGTTTTTCACTAGGAAAGTCCCATCGTGATCACCAGACTTATCGGTGTGTCAGATCGGTTCCCCAGGCTCATGCGGGGAAGGGGATCTTGACGGGTGGGTGCGTGTGTGGGGTTTCTTCGGGGGTTCGAATCCGATGTGCGCCTTGGCAGGCTTGGTCGGATTGTCTCTCAGAAGGGTGGTGGGGGTTGTTTTTGTTCCTGGTTGAGGCACCCGACAGCAGCTCAAGAGGATTCAGGGGTGTGCGTGATCGCCATCTCCTTTCTTGAAAAGTAAGAAAAGTTGAGGGTGGATTTGATCACCTTCGTGGGGAGTTTGTGGGGTCTCCGCTCTGAGATACCAATATACTGTATGCAGAGATGAAAAACTGGTAATCCTTTCTGCTTCTGAGGCTGGCTAGAGGAGTCTTGGGTCAAGTGGAGGTGTAGGAAATGGGTTTGGCTTTGGTAGAGGTTAAGTTGGGTTTAACCTGGGTTTTTAGAGGGTGGATTGAGAGGGTGATTTTGTGTAGGGAATGGGTTTTTCTATCACAAACGGGACACTCTCTCTCTCTCTAGGGATTTCAAGTAGTGGGTGTGGGAATTGGAATGTAGATGATGAATGATTGGGAATGTGTGTGATTTTTTCATAGAAAGGCTTGGGACCCCCTCTATTTATAGTAAAAGAGAGGTAGGGGAGTGTCCAGTGGGTAATAAAATAATTTGGGTAAGAGTGTGTTTGATTTGACCCTCCATTAATTCTCTGTTATTCTGTCAGAGACCAAATGCGGGGCAGCTAGTTAACTGGCCGCACCGTGAGGGGCGGCTACTGTCCAGTAGTCGCCCCCATCATGACCTGCCAAACGTCCATCTCTGACAAGCGGTGACTTGGGTCGGTTACTAAGATTGAACCAGCCAAGATGGGGCGGCTAAAGGTCACAACCCGCGGCAATGATCAGCATTTAATACTGCTTTATGTCCCATCCAGGGAAGCGATCTGGAGTCGGTCAGGGGGGTGGCTAGTAGAAACTAGCCGCCTGAGATGGGACGGCTAATGCTAATTAGCCGCCCCTATCCAGGATTTTTAGGTTTCTAAGTGTTTTGGGCCAGGGTTCTCGGTTTTAGGTTTCTCTAATATTTATTTTCTATTTGACGTCTAAATATGGGTTATTCCTAAGTGTTACTTGAAGTATTTTCATCTTTCAGGACGGTCAAAATTGGGCTATCTACAGACGCGACCTTAACTCATCTTCACCCTAGCCCCCAGAGGGGTGACCCTAGGGACTTTTGGGACAATCCATTGCTCCACACCCTTCATCATCCGTTAGCCCTCTCCCGGGGAGCCTCTACCTAGTAGCCTCTCCATGACAGCTACCTCTACCATATGGGCGCACCAACATGTGTCATGAATAGCGTCTGGGAGCACCCCACAGAACACCTACACTCCAGGCAGCTTCGACACGGATCTGACGAAGGGGAGAATGACTTTACGCTTGCAATATCACCCAGTAGCCCTTTTCCTGTGCAGCCTCTACCTGTCAGCCATCCACAATCGGTACATCCGCCAGATGTGTACCGCGATACACATTGGTAGCACCTACAAGTGGTGGCACCCTATAGGACAACTTCTATGTCAGGTAGCTTCAACACATGACGATGTCAGGAGGAAGCACCCTTTGTTCTCAAAGCGAACCCTATGGGAAAGTCAACCACTCTCGATATTCATATATCGATGATATCGAAAGCTCTTGAACTCCTACACAGATGCGTCACTCGGGCACGAGGAGTTACCTCTATACTCGTGTAGAAAAGCCAAGGGCATAACCCAATAGGCGGTTCAACCACATGCCTAGCACGGTAGGCCTAACTTAATGCCATAGTCATCGGTTTAACAAAACCGATACAATGATGAATTCTTCTGTCTATTCAAGTGCATCTCTCAGTTGCAGGGTGACGATTACATCGCTTGCGCTCTAACTAATAGGGTACGACCAGATAGCGGGTCATACCCACGCTTATTTTAGATGGGCCCAATTAGTTTAACATGCGCAAATGTATATATAAAGAGAATCATAATGTAGTTATATGTGCCACATGTACGATAATATATTAATTAACTATAGGGGTCATCCCTAACATGAATATACATAATAAACAACATAACATGCAACATGCATACAAAGCATGGTCTAACTACACATGCCTACAAGGGCATTAATCATGCAAACACACAAGATACAACCTAACATATGTTAGATATCATCAACTTAAAAAGGGAAGGGTCAAGCGCGATCTCGCACACTAACAGGTGCACACCAATATTTCTAGGTGCACCTGAGTCAAGTAGGAACCACTCTACTTACTTAGTATGCACGAAGAGAGAGGGTGGGAAAGAGCTCATCATCTCAGAAATTGGTCATAGCTTTGCCCCATCAATAGGGGTACAACAACTATACGACACCTCTTGTGGCTAGGGAATATTAAGTATGTGCCTTATTATTCACCAATGATTAAACATGTTATATATAATTAATACAGTGGGGGTAGTATTACAATACTACCTAAGGCATGCATATTCTATACATCCATATCAACACACAAAATACATGCAGACATGATCATTCATAAAGAATACAATACATAAGCAAGCATATGATAGAATAGGGGGTTCTACACAATATACGAGCTATATAGCCTAACATACAAGGTATCTAACATATTTATGGTGCAAGGGTGCCCCATGCATGCGCGATGCACAACTATGTGCATTGAGCACGTCCCAAAGGGTTGGATCGAACCACCCACCGATACCCGGATTGTCGCGCATCCCATCCGAAGAGATCTGCAAAGTAAGGGTATCAAAGGGGATGAGTATATCTATACAATAATACTTAGAATCAACTAAGAATGACAAAAACTAAGACATGCACGCATGCGGGCTCGCACGCATGCATTCCCCAGCCCCCCACACACAACCCAAGCCCTCGGGTAGCCACACGCGTGGCCTCGCACGAGCACGCATGCACCTGCACGCGTGCCCGCTCGTGCACGACATCGCGCACCTGCACGCCCGCTCCGTGCGCACCCGCGCGCACACCCACGCGCACCCAGTCACCCTAAGCCCCTCCCTCCCCTCCTTACACACCCTAAACCAAATACCCTCCATGCATGCCCTCCCAAACACCCAACAACAAGAAAAAATCAGAAAAGGAAGGGAAAAAGACTTACCAAAAGAGAAGGTTAAGGGGGAGATGCGGGCTCTCGACGCACCCATGATCACCTCTACCTCATCTCTTCAGCCTCTCCACAAGCCTTCCTTGGCTGAGAAAATAGGGGGGAGGGCATCCATGAAAGCATGAGGGAAAGGAGGAATAGAAACAACAACTATAACAACACAAACACATAAAGACACCTTCTTCTGTTTCTCTTGTGCTTCTTCTTCTTCATGGCTAAACCAAAATGGGGGATGAGAAAATTAGGGGATGGAATAAAGAGTAAGCATGAGAGGGTTGGGGATGGAGAAGGGAAAGAAACACAACAACTCAATCTCCCACAACTTTGGTCTTCTTCTTCTTCTCCTTCACCTTTGCATTTCAACAAACATACGGGGAGTGAAAAGAGAGAGAGAGAAAGAGAGGAAGAGAGGGGGACGTCCACACATATAACAAACACACACTCACTCACACACAAATTCACACACTTGGGCATTTAATGGGCGGAAAGTGGGTTGGTGAGAGGTTAGACTAGGTCAACCCAACCAAGCTAGGGGACAAAACCCCTTGACCTAGTCCATGGTCCTCTTTGACTAGTCCAAGTCTCCTTTCACTTGGTCATAGTCTCCCCTTTGACAATCCAGTATCGACTAAAACCTGGATGTGATTCAGAATTACATATTTTTCTAAAACATTACTGAAATTCGATGAAATTTTTATGGGTAGTACAAAACAGTACCAGGACCCATAATATGCAGTTAGATTTTCAATCAGAGTACTCAAACTCCCGCGGGTAGCTAAAAAGTTAAAATTTTAGCGACTCCGATCGAAAAAAGAAAAGACCCTAAATGACCCAGAAATGACCAAGGCTTAACCTAAATGGTTTCAAATGACACAGGTATACCCTAGCACAATTGTTTGTCTCCAAGATTGTTCATCTCCATGGCACTCCGGTCAGTATCATTTCTGATCGAGATGCGAGGTTTACTTCGAGGTTCTGGCATAGCCTCCAGCACGCCCTTGGTACAAACCTCCACTTCAGTACAGCGTTTCATCGCAACGGATGGCCAATCAGAGAGGACGATTCAGACCATAGAGGACATGTTGCGTGCCTGCATTCTCGGCTTTGGGGTCATTTTGGAGAGGCATCTCCCGTTGGTGGAGTTCACCTACAACAACAGCTACCAATCGAGTATTCAGATGGCACCGTACAAAGCACTCTACGGCCGTAGCTACAGATCTCCTTGTGTTGGGATGAGGTCAGAGAGCGCCAGTTGGAGGGACCAGAGATCGTTCGTCAGACCTCAAAGAAGGTTAAGATGATTCGTGAGCATATCCGCACCGCTCAGAGCCGTCAGAAGAGCTACGCCGATCATTGCCACCGTGAGCTCACCTTCGAGGTTTGTGACCAGGTTTTCCTGAAGGTGTCCCTGTCGAAGGGCATCTTCCCTTTTGGTGTGAGGGGCAAGTTGAGTCCGCGTTTCATTGGGCCGTTTCTCATCCTTGAGCGGATTGGAGAGGTGGCCTAACGCATAGCCTTGCCCCTTCAGTTGGCTCAAGCCCATGACGTCTTCCATGTCCCAAAGCTGAGGTGTTACATCCATGATTCTGCTCATGTCGTCCCGTTCGAGCCGCTCATCTTTGAGCCAGACTTGTCATTCATGGAGCAGCAGATCGAGATCCTGGACCGATGTGAGAAGAAGCTCAGCACCAAGACCGTCCATTTGGTTAAGGTGCGTTGGCAGCACCGTTCTGGTATCGAGGCCACTTGAGAGCGCGAGGACGCCATGCATGACGCATATCCACATCTTTTCCATTTCTAGATGCTTTTGTATTAAATTTTATGGACACAATTTTCTAAGGAAGAAAAATGTTATATATGTGTCACATTTTAGCCTATGGATCACATTTTGGTCATTTCTGACCATTTTTCAATTTTTTCTTTTTCGATAAGAGCCGCTAAAATTTTGACTTTTAGCCATTTGCATGAGTTTGAGTGCTCCAATTTAAAATCTAACTGCTTATTATGGGTCCTGGTACCATTTAGTACTACCCATAAAAATTTCATTGAATTCTGGTAATGTTTTAAAAATTATGTTGTTCTGAACCATATCCAGGTTTTGGTCGATACTAGATTGTCAAAGGATGACTAGGACCAAGTCAATGAAGACCTTGACTAGTCAAATTGGACTTTTGACTAGTCAAGGGGTTTTGTTTATTTCTTTGGTTGGGTTGACAAGTCAAAACCCCCAACCACCCCCTTTAGGAGCATTGAATGCTCTCTCTCTCTCCCTCCCTTAGGAAAAATCCATCCGACCTCATCTTTCTTTGCTCCCCTTTGTTTGCTTTTCCCTTTGTTTGTGTGAGAAGGAAAGGAGGAGGAAGAAGAAGCACAAAGAGGAAGTGCAAGAAAGAAAGGTGTGTATGTATGTTGTTTTGTTGTTGAATCCTTCTCTTTAGCACCCTCTCATGCTCCCTTTACCCCTGTTTTGCAGCCAAGAAGGGCCGGTGGAAGGGCTATGGAGGTGGTAGTGGTGGTGGTGGTGGTGGAAAAGGTGGTCGTGGTTGCACCGAGGGCCCCGAAGCTTCCCCTTTTCCTTCCCCCTCTCCTGATAAGTTTTCCCCCTTTTTTTCCAAGGGTTTTTGGATAGTAGAGGATGTTAGGGGGATCTTGCATGCTAGATGATTGGGTTAGGGTTGAGAGGGAGGCTGGGGAGGGGTCTTGGACGGCTGGGCGCGCGTGCGGCTCTGTCGGATGCTGGCAGGGGGTGCAGGCGGATGCTGGCAGGGCGTGCAGGTGGGCGCGTGCGCGCGGGCGCGCACGAGGGGATTGGGCAGGCGCAGTGCGCATGGGACAGTGTGTCTGGCTGCGCGGCAAGGAGCGCCGCGGGGCACCAATGGGCGCGGGGGTGCGTGCGCTCGTGCATGCGCATGCGTGTGAGCCTGTATCCGTGCATATCTGAGTCTTTGGCATTTTTAGTTATTTCTAACCCCCCGTTTGGAACGAGTATAACCCCCCGGATAACCCCGGATAAGTATTTGGGGGTGTTTATTTACCCAGGATAACCCCAGATAAATTATGCCAGAATAAACCTTGATAAAGTGGTATATGAATTCCAATCAACCCCTAGAATAAAAGTTATCCTAGGTTATTCCACCTAAAGAATATGTGGGCCCACTGTCAAATCAACTGTCATTACCTCTTATAAATCATTTGTCAAATCAACTATCATTACTTTTTTACCTTTTATAAATCCTTAATCATACTTTATTCATATTTTACCCAAACAACAAAACATTTATTCTTACGTTTACCAATAAGAATAATTCAAAATACAACCAAACACAAAATCACTTTATCCTTATTTATACTAATTTATGCTTGGATAAATCTATACCCTAGAATAAAAACTATCCCCGTTCCAAATGGGGGAAGTGTTTTTATGAAGTTATACTCACCAATTTGGATGCACTTGTCTTGCAGATCTTGGGAACGGTCACGCGACAACCCAGGTTGCGGTGAGTGGGTTGATCCAACCCAGTTGGGAGGTGTTAGATGCACATTGGCATGCATTGCCCTCCCGTGGGGCACCATAACTGCATATTAACATATAGAATAAATATATATGTAAATGCATATCTTGCTATGATGCACCCTTGCCATGTTAGACATTGTATACTAGGGTTATACATCCATGTATCATATATAGGAGTCCGTACATGCCTAGACACCATGTCACATGTTAGCATAGTCTTGATTCATACATGTTCCCACTAGTTTAATTTAATTTAAACCTAAATGAGGATATATAGAATAAGCATGCCTAAGATGATATTATAACTTTGTTGTAATATTTATGTAGATGCTTTCATGATTAATTTACACGTATAATTATTATGCTTGTTATATATTTAATATATGCCTAATTATGAAATGAATCTTGCCTAATGAGTTTAAGCAAGTAGATGATCAATTATGGGGTCATACCATGGCATTCACACGAATGATATGCTTTCCCTGCATCTGAGTTATGCGCCCTGGAGGGAATTCATGAGAATTCGGTACCCTTATCGGTGTTTAATAACCAGTGACAACGGATCCAAGAGGATCGTATCCGTGAGTGTAGATTGTTTTCTCCCCTTCGTTGAATCCGTGTTGAAGCTACCCGGCATTGGAAAAGCTGTCATGACAAAGTGATGCAGCGCGTAACCACGCTCTTCTACGGATCCGTTCAAAGGAACGAAATCGGTAGGCTCTAACGGCGCTGTTGATTCTTCAAGAAGAATGCCAGGGGTTGGGCTTCAATAATCTGTTGATTTCGGATGAAATACGAGAGAATTGGGAGGTCTATGCAATTGTAAATACTCCTAACAAAATAGAATAGAATAAAAATAATAACTTCAATAATCAATAATCTCTCTCTTGCCAATTGGTTTACATGCTTATTTATAGAATGGAGAATCCCAACAAACTAGGATCTCAAATAATTATATAAATCTTAAATCTAACAAACAAATCTCCTAATCAATATTTAAATTTGAATTCAAATATATGATTTGAAATTCAGATCTAAATATAGTAACTAAATAAATGAGATAAATCCTAACAAATCCTAAAAACTGCCTAAAATAGCAAAATCAACTTTCAGCCGTTGATTTGACTCCCAAGACGATCTCAGAATGCTCTGAAATTTGACGTAGCAACATTGCTACTAATCCTGTAGGGTTCATCGATATGAACACGTGAACATATTATAATAGCGATTCTGATCTACGGTTTGACAGTTATGGCCATTTGACGGCGCTCCTGAACGATCATGATGTCTCTTCTTTCGCTGATCCATCTGATCTCGGCCATTCGTATAATGTGTGGCCATGATGTCTGCATCATCCTCCCCAGGTTGGAATTCAGATCTTCATCGGAACTGTCACCATGAACTTCAGATATGGATTTCTTACGAACAACAAATCTTTTAGGGTGCCGCATCACATCCATCTAATCGGACCAATACTCACGAATCCATCTTTCAAGCAATAACTTTCTGAGAAGGGATGGTGGATCAGACCAAGTGAAGGAGAGAAAGAATGGATCCATAAAATAATGGTAGGGTGGATGAGATGCTTCATGTGATAGCTTTTTCAATGGTGAAGCGGTATGAGTGAATTGAACGGGGTCTAGCGGGAATGATTTGGATGAAGCTCCAGTCACGTAAATACATGGGTGTTGATGATTTTGGTGGTGAAAAGGCTATGATGAGATGCAGTAGATAAAGAAAGGATGTGATCATTGTTATCAAATATTTGAGGGGGACTCTTGGACTCAATCGCCTCCATCTCTTCATCAAAGACAAGTGGAAGGTCTTTTTCCTCGATCTCTACATAAAAGATATAGGGAAGTCTCGCATCTTCAATCTCCTCATCAAAGATAGGTAGGAAGTTCTCATCTTTAACCCCTTCGTCTTCATCAAAGATAGGTTTTACCTCTTCAATCTCTTCATCTTCATCGAAGATAGGTTTTGCCTCTTCAATTTCTTCATCTTCATCTTCATCTTTATCAAAGATAGGTGGAAGGATCATCTCTTCAAATGGGTTATCAAAATCTCCTCCAATGGAATCATCTGCCTCAGATCACGTGGTTGGGGATTGTGGAACCGATGATCGTTGTCGTCGAGTTGGAGACCCTTTTGGCGTTGCATGAGCGCCATCATCGCCTCCATTTGTCGTGTGAGCACCTCGAGTTTTTCATCCATCCGCTTGCTAAATGCATATTAACAATCAATAACTTGCTCGTACTCCTCACGGTCGTAGACGTCGTTAAGAGGACGTCTTATCAGCGCCATGTCTCTCTCTCTCTCTCTCTCTCTCTCTCTCTCTCTCTCTTAGAACGATGTGCTGACGATCGACGCAAGCTCTGATACCAACTGATGCAGCGTGTAACCACGCTCTTCTACGGATCCGTTCAAAGGAACGAAATTGGTAGATTCCAACGCTGCTGTTGATTCTTCAAGAAGAATGCCAAGGGGGTTGGGCTTCAATAATATGTTGATTTCGGAAAAAATACCAAAGAATTGGGAGGTCTATGCAATTGTTAGTACTCCTAACAAAATACAATAGATAAAAATAATAACTTTAATAATCAATAATCTCTTTTAATTTTGTGATTACAAGGTCTATTTATTGCATAGAGAATCTTAACAAACTAGAATCTCAACAAATCTCTTTATATCTCTCAAATCATAAATAAATGCTAACCAAATCCCAACTAAATCCAAATTTAAATTCAAATTCAATCCTAACTAATAAAAATAAAATTCATATCTCGATGATATCTAAATATTAACTAATCATATCCAGAAAAATATGATAAACCTAACAAATAAAATAAAAATATTAAAAATTGTAAATCATCTATAATCGTCCATTTGATGGTCCTCAATGCCAATCGAATGGTCCATGATCATGCTGCATCACAAAGGGCTCCCATCCGTAGGTACTACTGATGCATTCGGGGATATACTGATCGTGGGAGTATACCAGGTAGAGGCTACCCGGGAGAGGGCTACCGGTGGACCAAGGGTATAGAGAGGTCTAATCTCTCCCAAAAGTCCCATGTCACCTCTAGAGCGTGAGGGTGAGGGTGTGGTGGGTCGGCGTCGCTACGACCCATCAATTTGTGCAGTTACTCTCATCTTGTAGGGACTTTAATTATTTCAATGGTTCATATGAGTTGTATTGCATAGATTGTACCATTCACTGAGCGTGTGGCTCACCCCTCGCATATGTTTTCCTCCAGTTGTCGCTGAGTCGGATCTGAAGAGGAGTTCCTCGAGGCGTAGTACCAGTAGCAGAGCAGCGTTCGTGTTTCAGGTCTAGCGAGTGAGAGGTCATCAGCATCCCCCTTTTCCTTGTATGTATTGTTACTCGTGCTTGTGCATAGTACTTGTATGTTGATGTCTTTTGTTGTATATTGGCTCTCACAGGACAGTTGATTATGTATTCTAGTATGTAATATGTCTTTGAATTACAATTTAGTCGTTTAAGCTTCCACCATATGTATATATATTATGCCAGTTACCTTGTTAATTGTTTTATTACCTCGGCTATGTGTTACAGTCTTTTATTGATCTCGTGTATGGATTGCTGATATTATATGTTTGCCACGTCTCAGGGACGGCTGCCCTGGGGCGTGACAACAACCTCATTATGGAGTGTTGGTTCATTCAATTGTTGTTTAACGTTATTGAACTAATCAACAACCATGAGAACAACAACTTCTTTAGATGCTATGGTTAAATAGATATGTAACCTAACCTCTTTAATGACCATATTTCATGGTTCAACACTCCCACTGGTGTCATCACTCTTAAGGAATCTAGCAGTTTCAATTTCAATAATTTCATAATATGGTTAGGATAGCAAAACCTATACCTTTTGGACTTCCCTGGCTAACTAATAAAGTAACCACTAATCATTCTAAAGTCCAATCTCTTTTCATGTGGAAGAGCTTTCATCCACAATATTATGGGTGAATTAGAATCAGTTAACATACTCCTAATCATAACCATATTATTTTGTAGGTTTGACTAACATAATAATAAAACTCTTTTCTTCTCTAAAACATAAAGTGAAGATTTTGGTCAACAAATATCCATATGGATAATCAACTTATGCGTTTTTATGGAAATCTTTCTGAAAATGTTCTTCTCTTTCTTAATGATCTTATTTTCTTCAGTAGATCCATCATTCTTTAGTGATCCTCGTTTATTGCCTTTTCTGGGTTTCCTCCCATTCTTCCTAGCTTCTTGAGTGACCATATGAACTGAATTATTTTCTTGTTACTTAAGCCTTGCCTCTTCTTGAACAACCATACTAGTGAATTCATTCACATTCCAATTTTCTTGAATGGTATTGTAATGTATTTTGAATGGACCATACTAAGGAGGCAAGGAATACAAAATGAATTGCACAAAAAAGAATGAATTGCACAAAAAAAGAATCTTCCACATTCAATCCCAAAGTCTTTAATTTTGTAGCAAGGGTTGTCATTTCAAGTATATGTTCATGCATTCCTCTAAGCCCATCATACTTCATTGTTGTCAACTGGACCCTTAATGTTCCGGCTAATGATTTATCAGAAGTCTTGAATCGATCTTTGATATTTTTAAGTAATTCTTTGGCATTCTCAATAAAGATAGTGTAGACTTAATATTGCTAGCTACTGTCATTCGCATAAACAAAAGCTCAATCTATTCGATCATGAACAAAGTTTCTCATCCACACTGCTTGAAGCAATAAGAAGAGCGGGTTTATCTGTCTGAAGTGCTAAATCAAGATCTAAAACACCCAAGTGAAACTGGATTTGTTCAGAACATTCTGAAATATTTGTTTCATTAAACATTGAAACAGATGAAGCATGTGAATGCAGTGAGACGGCATTTAAAATTGCATAAAATAAATGCTTACAACATTAATGTTTTGAGTTACACGTATTATTTAAAAACAATAGACAAGTGGTATCATCATGATTCCACATTTGGGTGAACACCACAACACACCTATAGTTTATTTATTCATATGGTGAAAACTTCACCTAATAGGGCTAATTGATATATATATATGACTCAATTAGGTAGGTCTATTACCTTTGGGCATCTATCTCCTATATTAACAAGCATATAACACCAATTACCCTATTCCAGTTTCTTAATCAATTAAAAATTGATCCTCCTTTGGGCGAATCCAAACAATATCATGATTAAGGAAACCGCGATTGCAATGTCATTTAATCCAACACAGAATAATATGTATTTAATATCGATTATATGTTTTCGCATCCATGGTTCTTTCCAACTGGCCAATTTGGTGACTCGCAATCAGTGTAAACCTTGAACCCAAAATACATGTAAATGACTATTGATCATGCATTATTTACATCATCATCATTAGAAATAGTAATGCGAAAAATAATTCATAATATGATATTTTACAATTTAAACATGATTTAGAATATCAAGAACATCATAATATTAATTTAACATCATAAATAAATCATAAATTAAATCCATAAATTTTTGTTTATTTTAGACCATTATAATAAAAATATTCATAAACAGATTTTCATCATAAAACGGAAAAATAATTTAATGGGCTTTTAACTTTATATGGGCTTTATATAATCCAAAAACAATAAGATTACTGGACATAAACATTAATAAGTATCAATCTTTATGGGTTCGTAAATTTGATATATTAATAAAATTAAAAAGCAACTTGATTATTTATATGCCCACGGATTGGATTAAAACAATAATTGAAGAATAATATTATTCAATTCAACATAACTTTCTTCAACCTAAACACATACGTGCATGATAACCATCCACCATAACTTACAATCCCGGAAATTACGGAACTGCCATCCAGTCAATCTCATCCATACAGATTGGCCATTAATTTCTCTATGCATGCATGCATGCTTATCACAATCCTTATTTGCGTTGTGAATGGTATATATAAACAAACATGCAGTGCAAGAATAAATCATTACGTGCGGATAAGAATGCTAGAACATTATCATCGTTCATCTTAAACTGATCTATAAAATTGGTTATAACAATTCTATCAGAAATTTATATCTTTAATTAATTTCTTACAATTTTCTGATTAATATCACATACATTAATGGATTTATACACATAAAAAATTCAAACAAATTAAATCTGAAAATTAAAAAATTAAACCCAAAATTATTTTTCAACAATTTTGAGCCATCATAATGATCATCAAACCCACATGATCTAAATATAAATCATTATTAATATACATGATCCGATTTAATTTTATTCATAAAATTAATCATTAGTTTAAAACTCAGGCTATGATACCACATGTAAGCATTAATATATTTCATGATGTTCTAGATCTTAAAATTTCATGATCTTCACAATCATAAATAATATAAGAACATACATGCTCCATTGATAATGTTTGATGATGTTCTTTATTAGCCTTCAATGTTTAGTCTCTTTTTTGTTCATCAAATCTCCCATCAGAGGACAATGGGGTTCAAGCAGCCTGGACATGGAGATTCCGCAGGGAGGCCGTGAAGAGCCTAAGTATAGGACAAGAATTTATAGGAGGTTGTTCATGTTCAAAGAGATATGGCATGTGTAGGGATGCCAAGAGGAAAAAAAGAGTGCACTGGTGAGTCTATAGGTTCACGTGAACCTTTTTTCATTTCAAAAGGTATCACAAGCTTTTTCATGTTGGACCTTTTCCCCTCAATTTTCCTTTCCTCTATTTGCCTTCTTAAAATTAAAACATGTATATACTCTTGGTATTTCATTCCTTGATTTTGAATGAGTTAAATAAGTTTTTTTAATGATTTTTTAAAGGCTAACCCAATCCAACTCAGTTTAACCCAAACCCGAGATTAACCAGAAACCTCGGGTTGAGGTTGGGTTCAGGTTGTGTATTTTTCTTAATGGGTTGGGTTTTCACAAGTCTTTAACCCGACCCACCCTGCCTGAGTTGCATTCCTAATATGTAGTGAGTTAACCTTTAACTCCACCTATGATTTCATTTATTGTGACAAATAGTTTTTCGACCATGAGAAAAACTTCTTGACTACAATTCTTTTTTAATAAACATACAACTAGAATAGAAGGCATAAACCTAACATAACTCATGTCCTTATTCCCTAAGGTGTCATTTGGGGTGTGACATAGAGTTATTTGCCCTTGATAGTTATATTGGGATAGATAACAATCTATGTTGAATAGGTAAATTTTTGTTTAGTTATCTTTTTTGTTATTCTCATTGAAAAACGTAAAAATGATCTTTTTGTTATTTAGTTCACATTGGATAAATAATGATAAGTGATAGATAAGAGATGAATAAGAGTTTATGATTTTTTAAATGACAATTATACCCCTGCATAAATTATTTGTGTTTGGGAATAAGTATAAGAGATATGAGTGTGATATGATAAATGTGACAGTTTTTAAAATGTGTGCAGAGAGTGTTAGGTGAGATAAATATTTTAAAATGATAAAGAAGGGTATTTTTATCCATTGGCATAGATAAGCCCTGATAAGCAATTCACCATTTTCTTAGAATAATTATCAGACTTTATCATAATTTATCTAGACATAACTATCAAGGCTTATTCTTGTCAAACAAACAGTGTTTGGGGCTTATTCTACTGTATTCTCCCCTATCACTGTTTATCTCCACCCCAAATGGGGGGTTAATGATAGGTTATCAATAAGAAGTCGTCAAAACATATATAGGTACGGCAACAAGTAATAATAAATATACAATAAAATTATGGTTGTACTTATAGAAGGGAAAAAAATCAATGGTCAACAAAACTCAAGGTCAACTTAGATTGAGTAAATATATATATTTATATCAAAATAAGTATGTTTGTAAAGTCATGGCAATGCTAATGTTTAACATGTAAATTTTAAAAAGGTCGTCACTGGAGGATGAGATTCGACAGCGATTGATCAAGGCATGAAAGACGTGGGGATGAAAATAGTTAAGAAATGCAAGGGTCTCCCTTTAGCAATAAGGGTCACCGGAGGTATTTTGAACAAAAGAAAAATCACTGAGTCTGCATGGAAGCTAATACTGTCATGTGCCATGTGGTATAATCCCTCTCTTGAGATTGAAACAGTGCTACAAAATTTGAAGCCGTGTTTCTTTTATTGCACATTGTTCCCTGAGGATTACAAAATCACTTTGGATGTGGATAACAGAAGGTTTTTTGAAAGCAGAGGGTGAGTTATCAATGGAAGATTTAGCCGATTCTTATTATGAGGAACTCATTACAAGAAGCCTCTTACAAGTTGTGTATGTCTCTACAATCGGTTGTTCTATTGTTGAGGACATTGTGTGCTAGGTGCATGACCTTGTGAGAGAAAGGGCAATTTCAATCCAAACTTCGCTTTTTAGATGCACGATCCATTGCACTTTGGATAAGTTGGATATTCGACATCTTTGAAGCTTGTTCCTCTAGTGAGCCAGACTGAACTACAGTATTAACACCACCCTGTGCCTTCGGGCACATTGGTTGAACAATAGGATAGCTCAAAATATGAGTTCTACAAGGAAAACAAATATTTGTGGCGGCCCAAGACCGTCGCAAATAGTCTTAAAACCGTCGCAATACCTTTGGCGATGGTTCTGTGACGATTTTGGTAGGGTCGCATCAAATGTCATCGCAAAAAGTTTGCAGCTTTTTTGGCCCTCACAAATACCATTCACCGCAAAAAATCCATCACAAAAAATTACTTTTCACCACAGATGTGTATGGTTTCTGCAACGAATGTGTTAGCCGTCACAAAAAATTGAGTTGGTGACGTGCATTTTAGCTTTTGCGCGGTTTAGATAAGGTTTCTTTTTTTATGACCTAAAAAGAAGAGCTCCATGTAATATTTTGCTGCATCATTTAGATTTTAGAATATTTTCATATATAACCTTGAGATATAATAGTGAAAAGTAATTAAAGAGTAAAATATGCCAATTACATCCACTTAATTCCATGACAAGACACTACAAGAAAAACCATTTTTTGCGACGGTTTCAAACCATCGCAAATAGTCACCGTAACCGTCGCAAATACTTTTTTGCGACGGTTCTGCGACGGTTTGGGTTCCGTCGTATCAAATGGCGTCGCAAAAGATTAGCAGCGGTTTTTAACCGTCGCAAAAATCTTTTATAGCGGTTTTTCTACCGTCGCAAATAATCTGTCGCAAAAACTTACTTTTGGTTATAGTCATGTAAACTACATCTTTTGCGACGGATATGCTAGCCGTCGCAAAAAATATTTTTATTTTTTAGCTTTTGTGACATGGGCCTAAACCGTCGCAAATAATGTTTTTTTTCATCTTTTCATTGTAAAAATAAAACTTGCATGATGGGATGCATGGACCATCTTCCAATCAAATTTCATTTGTGCCTGTCTTTTTAAAAAAAATTGGGTGAAAAAATTGAAGTAACGAACAATTACAAGAATATTATCTTCTCATTTTAGAAACAAATGCAAAACAGAAAATCCCAACCTCCTAAATCCAATGACACCCACAATGAAGCAGCATAAAAAAATGTAATTGCATCTGTTGAGTCCTCATAAAAAAAATGTAATTAAATATCTTCAATAATCCCAAAATGTAATGTTTTCTGTAGCATGTAAGTGATCATCCCTATCTATGCCTTCATCTGTTGGTATTCCATGACAACCAGCACAATGAATATCTGCTAGCCCTTCGAATTCATATACCTGAAAATCATCAAGGCAAGGGATTACATAAATTCATTCAAGGGGGAAATAGAGCAAATTTAAATTGAAAAACAAATAAAACAAAGTTGTGTAGGCATAACAAGAAAGCTATGTAGGCTACTATCATATATATAAGAATGAGAAATACATATCAAGTTAGAGGGATGATTCCTGAACCAGTTTGGACATCTCACCTTGATTGCATTATATTTTTTTAACATTTTCGCTTCCAAATCTGCTTGGATGGTGCATCAGTTGGTACGCATTCTGGTATCCCATTATTGATCACAGGACTCCGAACGTTCAAGCCTAATAACATTTAAAATAATCAAATTTCACAATGCCACCTTAACACAGACTAGTCAAACATAGCACTGGGCTGCCCAATCACTTGATTACCAAGAAACTTGTGAACATGGATATCAGATAAATTAAAAATTAAATTGCAGCAAAGAACAGTTCAACAGAGAAATTGGAATTCTTTTTTGGGGAGCGTTTCATTTTTTTATGTTTCAGTTGCTTTTGAAAGGGTTCTAAATTTAGGGAGGCTTGTAAGAATAGGAGGTGCCTTTATTTTTGTCTCAACAAAATATTGTTGCATGAGCTTTCCTAATCTGCTGTATGGTTTACTTACAGTCAATGTTGAAGTATTTATCAAGACTTAACAGTATCAACATGAAATGATCCATAGCATTACTCATACAAGTATGGTACATGAATAATTAACAACTCTCATTGGAAATGGGGACAGTTACATTCTTTTCATTTTATTCGGTTGTTTTTCTTTGTTTATCCAAGCATTCAATAAACCAAAATCACTCCAAAAACTGCAACTATTTAAAATAGAAACATGTATGCACTCCACTTAACTAATGGTATCTATGGAAAATTTCCTTCTCTATGATACTTGCATATTAAATTAGCACATTAAATTAGCTCAACCAATTAAATCTATTAACAGCACTAACATACATAACATAATTTTCATGTATGTTGGAAATAATTTAAGTGTGATCATCTATAATGTATTAGGAATGAAGAAATGACAGAAAGAAATTATATACCTCTTCACTATAACTTTCATATTGAATAAAAGAATGATTCATACCTGGTTTAAGTGTTGAACCCACTTGAGAAACTTTACTTTCCCCTTCACGCATTCACTTATCCTTTTATACAATTCTGAGCAGAAACAGAATAGTTCAAAGTGTTCTTAGATCTCATGAAGCTCAGGTTGCACAAACACTGCTTCTCTCCTCTTCGTCTGCATGAGCTGCAAACCTTCCTCATCCGTCGAATCCTCCTTCTCTGCCTTCACCAACAAATCATTGGGAAGCAATACTTCTGAAGGATCCAACATTGGCACTAGAAAAACAAGCCCCAACTTCACAATCCTCAACATTTATTAGACAAGCATCTGGGACTCAATTGTGCATTTCATTTCAGTATGGGGACGTGCATGTGCCGGAGCGAAAAGGGTGCATATCATTCGAGGAAAGTTGCAAATAGACAGAGCACAATGATCTTATTCAAGTTCTCACCATCTCAACAGTTAAGGGTTAGTGAGGACAGAGCACAATGAAAAATATATATATACACCAAGTCCAATGATATTTACATGCAACTTAAATCTACAATTAAGGGTTAGTGAGGACAGAGCACAATGAAAAAAAGTCCAAGCCTGACATGTCTCCACCATTATTTATAGTCTGGTTCTGATATTTACATGCAATTTAAATCAACAAACGTTTATAGCCTACCAAAGTTGAAAAAAAAGATACACACGTTCAAAACCAATCAACTCACACATGCTATATGAATTCATTTATGCTTCAAAAGAAATTAACAAATATGAAATATGAATCATATCAGCCACCCTCTAGAAGTTCAAGGATTTGATAACTATGTTAAATTGCTATAACTAAAAGCTTTATGCACTATCATCATGTCTTTTGACTAAGTCATTTAGCATAAAGCATTTAAGAAGGCTGATCCACTCTTAAGCAATCAATTTCTACTCATGTTTTATTTCATACATTCTCTTCCAACGTTATTTGCAAATATTGTTAAGATATGAAAAAGATGTATCCATGTGCATGTACATCTATACCAATCATATCCATAACCTTAAGTTTGATTGCAATATATTAAAATATGTCAATATGTTAAACTTTGTGGAAAAAATTAACATGAGAGAATAACTAGGATTATACAATTGACCCTCAAGTTTCAAGAGAACTAAAATTTCATCAATGTACTTCGAAAAAAAATAGATTTTCAGGCAAAAAAAATGTAAAAAATTATAACTTCACCTGGGGCTATTGTACAAAATTAAAAAAAAATTGAGGATCTAAAAATAGTCTAATATATCATAGAAGTTCATGTCAGTCCTTATCAAATCTTGACAAATTTCTCACATCAAGGATTTGTGTCTAATTAATGCAGAAATGATAAATGCTCATGAATTAGGAGTTGATTTTAATTGTACATTGCCATCTTATTGGAGGAGTTGATTTGGTTATTGTGCAATCCCTCTCCTTCAGCTTTGACTGTTTATCCAATAGTTTAAAAAAACTTCGTGTTTCCTCGTCCGGTCCATCAACATGTTCATCTATAGGTGATTGGCTAGATCCTATTCCCGCATTCATGTTTGGAATTCCCATCATCTCGTGTTCATTTCAACCATATCATCCCTAACAGTTGACTGTATTCCTATTCCAATGTCTTGGTTCTCACGTATATGTACATATCGTTCCCCGTGACTAGTCCAAATCTTGTAATTTGACAAAAACCCATTTATAATAATATGTTCTCTCGCAACAACTCGTATCATCAAGTATCGATTGCAACATTGCTTACATGGACAATATATTATACTTTCGGGAGGCTTATCATTATATGAAAATTCTAGAAAATTTTCAACTCCATCCATGTATGCCTGAGAGATCCTATTTTGTGAATCGATCCAACTCTTATCCATTTTTTTCACTATATAAATATAAATAAACAAATAAGGAGACTCATGAATATTCAAGGAATAAAAAGAAATACAATATTCATGTCTTCCATATTCAAAATGCTCCCCCCTCTGTTGCTTCTCCACACCACATCCCATCTAACCAAGTGCACTTTCTCATCACAAACCAATAATCTGTGTTATAGGATATAATAATGTTGGGGTTCCTCATCACACACACACAAAAAAATCCAATTTACTTCACGACAAACCACTCATTGATCTTATAACAATGCTTCTCTTTTCTTGATCCCCAAGAAATCACTTCAACTCCAATCAAACCACACATAACCCATATCCAAAATGCAACCAATGCAACACCCACAACATGCATTGGATCATTTTTAAAAAAATTACCACTTCAAACAGTCACCAATAATTCCCAATTTAGAATTTTCTTTTTATCAAATCAGTGATTTGAAATTAAAATGGAAATTTTGAAACCACAAATCTGTTCATAGCATACAAACCCAAACATCATTGAAATCACAACCAAAAAAATTACTTAAATCACTGGAAAAAAAAGAACGAAGAAGGAAATGTAGATCTTCAATTCAACGGAGATCCATTGGTTCTTACCTTTCTTTTTTGGGTGGCAGAAGCGAAACGAAGAAGGAAATGTAGATCTTCAATTCAACGGCGACGGCGGTGATCGAAGATCGGACGGTGACGGTGGTGATCGAAGCAGACGGCGACAGCGGTGATCGAAGATCGGACGGGCGGTGGTCGAAGACGGATGTGTTCACATTTTTTGGTTTTTAGGGTTTTTGGGTTTTTTTGGGTTTTTAGGGTTTTTGGGTTTAATCGAATGCTTGGGGTTGCTTTGTTTTTTTTAAATACATATATACAGACAGATTGGATGGTTCTGATCACAACTTAAAAAATGGACGGTTGGATTGAATTTAAGTATTCGCGACGGCCTCATTTACCCGTCATAAATACGTGTTTTTAACTGCGGTTCAACACAGTCATCGCAAAAGCTAAAAAATTTGCGATCGAGAAAAAATACCGTCAAAATTACAAGTATTTGCGACGGTTTTTGTGAGCCGTCGCAAAAAACCGTCGCAAAAAGTGCTTTTTCTTGTAGTGGAACCACCTAATTCATTACAGTAAAAAAACAAAAAAAGAAAAATGGAATGCTTCTTCTCCATGCCAGGCTGGGAATCATGAACATGTTTTGCATTCCTAAAAAAAAGAGGATATGGAAATGCTAGGGTCTTGATAACGAGAACTTTAACAAAACACATGAATGTATATCACAGAGCAACATAGAACACTATAAAGAAACGCTGGCATAAAACAAGAACCATGTGAGTCTTACAACCAATGACCTGAAATAAAACAAGAACACCAAAGTAGGAATTTGAGCAATACATACAACTTTTTTTATTTATAAATATTGTAACATGTGATAACATTGTTTGGGTAACATAGCTCATCCCTGTTTCACGGGGAGGAAATCATATATAAACAATCAAATGCCCATCATTTACTATATATAAATAACATAGTCAAAATTAAAAGGGATACTAGTTATATAAATTCAAGATTGAGAACCATATGGACTTCACACCCAAAAAAATCTCTTTTGTTTACCTCCTCTTCCACTGTTTCTTTTTTCAATTTCCTTTTTGTATTGTTTTAGATCTCTCCATGACTGTCTGCCACTGTTTCTTTTTTCTATTTCCTTTTTGTATTATTTTTATTGTAGGTCTTTCTTAATTATTTTCCATATATTTGGGTTAGAGAGTGGCAAAGGGTAACCTCATAATTGAAGGAGATATGTGAGTCTTTCAGCTTGGGTTGACTCTGTAAGAAAAAATAAAATTCAAAATTCAGTGTTGATCACTATTCTATTGCATCAACAACAAACATAACACAATGGTAATAAAACTATAGAGGAAAAAGGATCAACATAGCCTAGGCAAAATTCGTTTCTCGATTACTAAGGTATTTGACCTATAATCCAGAATAGAGGACTATATGCAATGAAATCGAACTAACAAATTATAACCGTGTCTAAAACTCCCTATTTTGGATTTGATTAACACAACTTGGTCTCTTTTAACACAGCCGTTTAGAATTTTTTTGAATGAAATTGGTAATGCTATTAACATTAATTAGACTTACTGTCTAAAAAGCTTTACAATCCTAGCTTGGCCAATCAAAGAGATTATGGACGATTGGAACTACATGCATCGGGAACCTACAAACAACTTTATCATCAGATAGAATATTTATAAATAATAACTATAGATTTTTGTGGTGGCTAATTAAATAATGTTTTGAAAGATCTATGTTTTCGAAAGATGTACCAACATTCATGCCACTTACAAACGATAGAACAACTTAAATTGATAGCAGGCAAGGAAAAATTGATGCATACATTTCATTTTACCTTGATGATATATCAACCTATTAATAATTATATCTCATCACTCACTATACCATTTGCAGATTATCTCTCAATAAAACAATGAAAATCCTCCATAAATGTGTTACCTTTACAATTTTTCTTAATGTGGCACTTCACTCACTATAACAATGTTTCTGGACTAGACATAAGTCATTTGTATCTCAAAAAAGTAAAGCATCATATATTGTTAGTTGGTGGAAATTCCTTATTAATTGTTTCTTCTATGACCTATGGTGCAGAAATTATAGAGGATGTAAATTTGGATGAGTTATTTACCTAAGCCAATCATGATTAAAATCAGTAAAAAATATGAACCTGAATCAAAATAAAAAATAAAAATACCTATAACAATAACAATACATTATTAAGTAACTAATAAATTACCACCCTACATAGTTCAACAAATGGTATCCTTCCAGTCCTATGGAACAAGCTTTGGTGTTCACGGTTCTTTTATTTTTTATCTACTATCACCTAAAGTAGAAGTTAAAAAATTGCCATGATCACCAATTAATCACTTTGAAAAAATTCAGATGACGTAAAAAATTGGAACTTCACGAATGCCCCATTAATCTCAACAAAATATGATTGATCCATATAACAACATGATGGTCAAAAGGATAAGGTGAATACAGCTTCCCTAATTGATTTTAGAGATAATGAACAAACAAAAAAGAGTTTTGCTACACAGGCCCCAACAAATAGGCCCCTCCCACAGGCCCCTTGATCTGTCACAATTTAATTGGTGGTGTAGTTGTTTTTTACAAAAGGACAAAAAAGCTAAATACAAAAATACTCCTAATTAAAGCCCACTCCTCCTTTCCACGTTTTCCCAATTTTTCCTTTTTTCCCACTCAAGGCCATCCCTCTCTCCGATTCAAACTAGTTGAAAGGTTTTTTTGGTTTTCAAAAATCAAATTTGAATTGAAAATCAGTGAAAATAAAAACCCCCTTTTGTCAAAAACGTCGAAGAAAACCTAATATATCCTTGAAGAATCGATTTGAAACGAAGGAGTTCTTCCGAAGATCTTCAACTACAGCAAAAAAATTGGTATGCAGACCTCTTTTTTTTTGACAATACATCTTTTTTTTCTAAGGTTTTATTTTTTCTTTGCGAATATTAACAAAAATTAACATATTTTTTCCAAAAAAATTGAAATGTATGATTAAATTCTTATTATGTTTGTTATTAAAAATGTATCTAATAAATCAGATGACTATAATCAGATTTCAGTTATCATATATTTTTATTCTACTTAATAGTACTACTGTGCGCAATGTGATCTTGTAGTAAATGTAACTGATTTTAATTTTTACTGGTGTATATAAAATGATCAGCAAATGTAACTAACTATTGCAATGTATTGCAGTTTCTACTAGTGTATATAAAATGATCAGTAAATGCAAGTAACTATTACAATGTATTGCTAAATGTAATTTTATTTTAAGTTTGTTTCATGTTACTGCTATGATTAATGGAACTTTATTTGAAATTCAACAGTTTGAGAATAACTCTTCAGTAAATATAACTAAGTATCAGAAAAAATTTGTGTATTGGGTTATTTAATGATAATATCATCCTGAATGTAACTTGATTGACAAAGTGACTTTATCCTGTACATTTATTTAGTTTTGTGATTGTGTACATCGTGATTTATTTTTTTCGTCATTACATTAGATGATTGTTGTTGTTGTTATGCAAAATGTTTGTATGTTTTTTAAATGTAACTGATCATATATAAATATAACTTAAATGTTTATAGAGGACCGAATTCCTGAAGTGTTTTGATTGAATCAAGGAGGGCAACATCATATCAGTGAATGATTCACCACAACAACCCAATTTTATGTAAGTATATTAATGGTAAAACTTGTTACAGACAAGATAGAATTCAAAACATAATATTAACGTAATACATCTTATTTAAAAATGCAGGATGTGAAACAGTTATCATTCAAATTACGAGATTGCATGTTCATCGTGAAGAAATATTAGCGCTATCATAAGCAAGAGTTCGTTGAAGTTCATAAGATCACGCCTCATCAAAAAATCCTCAACGATGAGCCCAAAACATATACAGAAGAGAATCACAGAGTTTTAACAATGCATTATGATGACTGACTTAGAGTGTTTTATTCATCTGATAAAATTTTGTCATGTATACAGATGAAACAAAACAAGTTCAAGTGTATGTAGGTGTTTTTAAATACAATTAATTTTTGCAATCTTGAAAAATGTCAAGCCAAAAACATTGGTTGATTATTGGTAAAACAATGTTTATGGTTTAGCAAATTCCAGGAAATGTAACTAATAAATGATAAATGTAACTGATTAAAACATTAAAAAGCATCCATGAAAGATTACATAAACAGGGGGATTCAATATAACAACACTTAAGAACATAAACAAGAATTAAAAAAACCAGCATGTCCAATAGCTTCACCAGCATTATGCAAGTTACAACTTTTAGAATTTTTCACTATCCTCCTCCATTTCCATCATTTTTCCGTGGATTTTTGCAATGTTAAAACCTTCACTATGAGCAAAATTATTATAAAACAATCACACATATTCTTCTGTATCAAATGTCATTCCAACACTTGGAGCAATTCCTTTTGCATATCACTGTTCAACTTCAACCATGAAATCTTTCTACGGACTGCCATCCTCAGAAAATGTAATGAATTCCACTGTATTTACTACATTGAAATACAAAAAATTATCAAATAAAAATAATGTACTGTTATAATCACTAAAAATCAGACAAACATAAAAAACTAAAAAAGGATTAATAAGACTCATAATTCCATTAAAGATCATATTAAGAGTTGTTCATATTTTGTAATGAAGCTTTGTCAGAATTACATTGCTCTAACAGTTAGTTACATTTGTCAATGATGCCAAATAAAAAAATAAGTGGAAAAAAGATTTAAAAACTGATAAATATGTAATTGATATTCAAAATGTTAATCTACTGATATACCATGTTGAGAACCACGTTTCACATAAAAAACCATAATTAACATACAAAATTGAAAAATAAATCCTATTTTTCACACGGTTGAACAAAAAAAAATCCTATTTTTTAGCAAAATAAATCCTATTATAAACTGCCTCAAAAAAAAAATTTCACACAAAAAAGAATGGACAATTCAAAAGTTGAAATTCAAAAAGAGGGAAACAACATATTTTAATGCCATTATGGGTGATTCTAATAATTAATGACCATCCCATTTTGGTAACCATCCCATTAATTACGGTCAACATTATCAAAACACTTCAGGGGTATTTAGGGTAATTCAAACTATGCCATATCATGGGGTTTATTAGGGGCTTACGAAATGGGGCTTGTCAATCATTTTCCAACAAAAAATTGCCTATTTTGGTTTATGCACAACAAGAAATTTGGTTTTCAGCGACGGAGTCCATCCATCACTAGTATCCTTTAGCGACAGCGACATCACATGTCCGTTGGGATTAATAGGGTGCCGTCGCCAATATACTTAACAGCAACGGATTTTATTCGTCGCTAATATTATCTACGGCAAAGGCTTATAGCCGTCGCTGATTTATCAATTTATTAGCTAGTTTTGTGTTTTAGCGACAGACTTAAACCGTCGGTATAAGCTCACAAACAAAAAAATCAAAACCTATTCCCCAACCTATTTTTCATTATTCCTGTACATCCAATAAATTAAGAAAAATATTATTCATCCAAATTAACCATCAATTTAAAAATTCATTCCTTCATTGAATAAAAAATTGTATACAATTGTTTATAAATCAAATTTAAAAAAAGAAATTACAATTTAACATTGACTAAAAAATGAGCTCCACAAACAAAATACTCTTGAGTTACAATATACCCTTTGAACAAATGTTTAGTCTTTGAGAGTGTCACAGTTTGGGAGGTTGGTCATGCTCGAAGAATGAACCCTCCACCTTTTGTGCTATAGCTACATATAAAAGCTTCCCGTGCAACATGTATCCTGGAGGGAATCCAAACACAAAAAAATTAAATAAAATAACATAAAAACACTCAAGTATAAAAATCTATCTTGATAACAAATGCACAAATATTTCTAGGTATTGTCGGATCACTACATCCTTCACAAGGGAAGCCTCACCATTGTACAACAGCTTCATCTACTTGCTAGTTCCACATGGGTGTAAATTCAAATGTAGTTAAGGGTGATCCTGCATCGTCATTTGAAAAAAAAACTTTAGAGAAATTCGACATACATCAGAATTTCATTATTGCCCAAACAATTAATTTTTCTTAATATGAACTTGTGATAGTTCATGAATGAAAGAAGGAAGATTACACTGAAGAATTAACTCCCAATTAATGAATGTCCATTTTGACTCCCTCAACGTTCTCAGAGCATATTTGGGAGGTCTTTCTCTATGTTCTCCAGTCCCAAAAGCTGCCCATCTACACAGATAAAAAAAAGTGACATTTTAATTGAACCTGCATTTGATAGAACATTACAATATGTGGATTAACTACGACTATGAAGGTGATAATAACCTATCTGGCGACCTCGGAATAGAGCATACGGACCATAAAAGAATAGCTATAGACAATATGGAAGTCATAAACATGTGATTTTTTATTGCAATCAACTGCCTAACAACACATAACAGAGAATCAGTGTCCTTGCTTGAAGGTTTCAATGAATTCTATACCTTATAGCAATAGATAGAAAATGAGACCCACTCACCAAAGCGGCATCATTTTTGTCATCATCTTCTTCATCGGCAGAACAGGTCCCCTCACCCTTCTTATTATTATTGTCAACCTATATGTATAGATATATTATTATTTTGTAATCTGTTAAAGGCAACAACTTGAATTTGTGGAAGTCTTTCAAACAATAAAATAGAACGACCCATTAAGAGATAACAGTAAATAAACACTTTCGATATTGAAAAGTAAATAATGCATGTATAAATTGACCAAAAAACATGAACCTTTCTATAAAATTGCATATGTGCATGGGTAAACAAGTAACGAAATGTCACTTGTGGAGATGTCACAACAGTAAAATATAGCTCCTAGTAGAACTTACTTTAAACAAGAAGGAAAGAAAGAAGAGAGCTTCAAAAGAGAAATCCAAAATATAGCTCCAGTAGTGATATCTGATGAATGGCATTTTAAAAAAAATCTCTACCACATCAAAGCATGTACTCCAGAACTCCAAAATGATTTTTTTTTCTTGCCAGATAATCAACACATGGAAAAAATATATGAACCCATTCATATATAACATGTGCACTAGAAAAATAAAAATGATCGCTCTCATGAGGTTCAAAATGAAACACCTTTTTGTTGTTTGATAACCATTTCTTTTCCATAACATCACCACGTAACATACCATTCATATGGTGTCAGTTGATTCCAAAAACACCTTTGATATGGCTAATGAACAAAAAACTAATTTGATATCACAACGACATAGAGTGGACACTTCATGTGTTTTAGTCAACAAATTTTAGCAGAGAATGGTAATACTGGTACTCCACAAGATAAAATGGGCTGGAGATTCAAGTTGAACTATAGATGTCTATATGTGTGTTTTTTGAAGACTCTATTCCTAGTGTTTGTACTAATATCTACCTTTTGTATGCCTTATAAAGATCCAAGCCAAAGAAATGGTAATAGTAGGAGATATACTGCAATGGGTCTCTCTCTCTCTTCAATAACATCAAATATAAATACAGAGTGGTGCATCTAATGATTTAAATACATACAAGGAGAAGAAGTTCTTCCATGTGTAGTCTATGCTGCGTTGTGGGTCAAAATTGTAGAAAGATGTAGATAAATTTATCAGAGCAAATGAGGAAAAAAATGAAAAAAAAATCTGAATACACTGGTAACAATTCCAAGAATCTTATGAAAATTTTCTACCGATTGTATAAAAGCATCAAGAAAACCAATACGTGCAAAAAATAATCTATAATCTTTCCAAACAAACACCAGATCAATTTTTTCTATAACCATTTCCATAAATCAAATCCACAAAAAAAAAAAAAAACTACAGAGATTGAAAGGATACCTAGTAGGATGCAGAATTCTTGCAATGACGTAGTCAGAACACAATTTCTCGAGGAGGTAGCCGGACCGCGAAGAAATACGGACAACCAACAATCAATGGGCGGTGGGGTTTGGAATCGCAGAGAGATTGTGAGGTGGTTTGGGTTCTTGGGTTTCTTGGGGTGAAAGGGGAGGAGGGTTTTGTTTTATTTTTTTCAGTTTCAAAAGGGGATCGTAGAGAGATTGTGATCGCAGGAGGGTTTGGGTTTGGGATCGAAGAGAGATTGTGAGGTGTTTTGGGTTCCAGGGTTTCTTGGGGTGAAAGGGGAGAAGGGATTTGGTTTAGGGCAGGGATAGACCCACTACCCCACTTAATTTTTCCACTACCTATAATTACGAAAATGTCATTATTTTTTTAATTTTTTGTCTCCATTTCCCACTACCCATTTCGACAGCATTCAATCAAAGTGTTCTTCACTGGGACGACAGAGGTCCGTCGAATTGTCTGAATAAGTGTCGACAAAGGCCCAGTCGAAGTGTTTTTCACTAGGACGACAGAGACCCGTCGATCTGTCTGAGCGAATGTCGATATGGATGTGTCGAACCCTTTAAAACAACAATTTTCTTCTAAAAATCAATCAATTATACAATCATTTTAAGTCTTATAAAAAATAAAAATGTCATTTAAGTTATTTAAGTCTTTTTAAAAATCATATATATATATATATATATATATAAAAGAAACAAAAATATCAAACAAATAGTTATTTGAATCAAATAAACAGTAAACATTTCATATAGAAAAAAAACATTATTTTCTTTTCTAAACAAGTGGAGTATTTTCTAAACAAAGTCCACTTATTTAGAAAACAAAATAATGTTTTTTTTCTATATGAAATGTTTACTGTTTATTTGGTTTAAATAACTCTTTGTTTGATATTTTTGTTTCTTATACTTAAATAAATATATATGTGAATGATTTTCAAAAAGACTTAAATAACTTAAATGACATTTTTGTTTTTCATAAGGACTTAAATTATTGTATAATTGATTGATTCTTAGAAGAAAGTTGTTGTTTTAAAGGGTTTGACACATCCATGTCGACACTTGCTCAGATAGATCGACGGGTCTCTGTCGTCCTAATGAAACACACTTCGACTGGACCTCTGTCGACACTTATTCAGACAGTTCGACGGACCTCTGTCGTCTCAGTGAAAAACACTTCGACTGGATGCTGTCGAACTGGGTTGTGGAAAAGGGAGACGAAAAAATAAAATAAATAATGGTATTTTTGTAATTTTAGGTAGTGGGAAATAGTAACTCGGGTAGTGGGAATAGCTTTCCCCTTTGGTTTATTTTTTTCAGTTTCAAAAGGGGTGTTTGTTTCGGTTTCACAAAAAAACAAATTCCAGTTTTGTAGGGTCACAAATAGTGTGTTAAATTTTTTATTGATGACAACTTTGGGACGGACTTACTCCGTCGTATATTTCCGACGGACTAAAGTCGGTTGCCTAAGGTTTATTGAAACTACTAACTTATTGCATTATGCCTAAACAGACAATTAATAGTCCAATTCAAGAAACATCAGCAATGAAAACATTTAGAACTGTCATATACCTCTTTGGATTATACTTAAGGAGGATGATGTAGCAGATTACTTGTACTGCTCATTTAGAGTTATACATCTAGTAGCATGCCACCAAGGCATAGGACAGCTCACAATATCCACTATGCTACAACTGTAAAAAAACTGCTCACTAATCATCATCATCATCATCATCATCATCATCATCATAAGTCAATGTACCACTTATCTGAAACCTCATCTAATAAATGGGTTCCACCCTTTCTCTTGATTCATCAAGCAGTGTTTTCAAAAACACCTTAATAGAGAGATTTTCTATTTTTAAGGCTTGAGCATCTCTAACACATTAAAAAGAAATAACATAGATTCATATCCACATAACGAAGAATGTCTCCAACCTCTCCTTGACCAGGACATCCAATGGCATTTTCATCAAAATGAACAAAGATACAGGCCGTAGAGACAATTAAAAGTCTAATTTAAGCAACATCAGCAATGAAAATCATTGCCATTGGTCAAATCCAAGAAGAAGTTGTGTGATCAGCAATGAAAAACCTAAATTGAACCCAAAATATAAATTATGATTAGAATATGTTCCTTATAGGTTGTACGTGTAGATACCCCATTTTTTACCGATCAAAAGAGCATAATATTTATCGCTTGTATATCTGATTTATGAAGGCTTGAACCATATATCCTTTCACAAATAATCATTCAAGACTAGACAACAAAAAACAATCCAAGATCACGTGATTTGACCCTAGAAGAAGCAGAAGGAATGCCCCTACACAGATAGTCGGACACCTCCCACAAGATTGGATCATAACTTGAGCAATACAACTCCGATTCTCGATCCGTCAGCAGCGTTGGGATGCTCATAGAATGAGGATCGGAACTTCCAAAGTGACGGCTAGGACATGAGCCATCAGTTTTCCTTCCGCAATCGAACACCCCCACAAGATCGGACCATAACTTGAGCAATACACCTCCGATTCTCAATCCGTCAACGGCATCGGAAAACTTACAGAATGAGGATCATGAACATACTTAAAAATGGACCGCTCTGGTCAGAGCCATCAATTTGTCAGCATCTACAAAGCTGGCAAACAGTTGGGTAGAAGAAAAATGGCGCTCCTCCTTCAACTACCACTCAGAGGGGACGTGTTTGCAGATTCTGGGCGGCGGGAAAAGATGCATTAAATGGCCCTATGTATTGTCTAAATATGAGTGGATCGAAAACTCTATTAAAGGGGGTGTGTTGTTGAAGAATGAGGAAGGCAAGCATAAACATTTTCAAAGAAGTGAAAACTTGCTATCTTCGGATCTCCACCTTCCCACCACTCAAACTAGAGAAAGAAGAGAGCACATAGAGAAGAAAACCACCTTCCTTGCTCCCTTGTTCACCCATGACTCCATTTTTTCTTTTCTTTTTCTTGTTATAGGGTTTCTTTAAGAAAACTTATCTCCACCACTCCTGAACATTGTAAACAAAGATTTTGTAAGCTTTGAATCAATATAAAGTTAGGTTTAATTGATTTTACGAGAGTGGGTTGCATCTTCTTGGATTGAACTAAAACTCTTCTTTTGGAAACGGAATTCACTTGACAAACGGCCTACACTAGGGCCGTCAGCCAGTTGGTCCAGGGACCACTTGAAACTCCCCTATCTCATTAGTTTTGGGTTCATCCCAAGGACTACTAACACATTTCTTTTGTATGCTTGCTTCATTTTATGTTCATTTAAGTTCTTGTCATTCTTATTTTGCTTTATTTATTGCTTATCTATTGTCAAGAATTGTTGTTTGTTGATTCCTTTCAGTTTTGATTACCTGCATTTACATTTCCTTGTGTGTTTATCAAAATTATTTCATTTCGGTTACTGTGTTTGTTGATAATTGCATATCGACGACTCATAGAGGAGCCGTTAGTTTTTGTTTGCTTTGTTACCACTTTTGAACACTCCATCTCCTTTTTCTTTTCTTTTTTTTTTGGATTTTAAAAAAAATAATCAACTGCAGATCGACGGATCAAAGAGGAGCCATCGGCTTTTGTTTGCTTTGTTAGCACTTTTAAGTACTGCATCTCCTTCTTCCAACTTGTTTGCTTGTTTACTTTTCATTTTCAAAATCTTTGATTTTACAAGCCCCGTTCTGACTAATATCACCTTCCATTGTCAATTCCCCTTTTTCCATCATTATACTTTTCCTTCTCTTTAGATTTTGCAAGGCTAATCGAACTTCATTTCACCTCATGGCACGGCCGGGCGTGATCCTTGAGAGTTGAACCCTTATTCCCCGCGAGGCGATCATTATCTTTTCTTGCTTTTGAGAAAAATCAAGTGGCGATCATAACACGTCTTTGGGAGCAGTCGAGCAACCTTGAACGATCCTTCGAACGGTGATTTTGTACGTTGCGTACGGACTGGAACCAAGTCTGAGAGAACCCAATTGGTGACTCCCAGTCAAAAATCCACATCGACAGTACGGATCAGCCCTTGTGTAACTGGAAGGTCTCTCTATAGAAATCAAAACCAAAACTAGTACCACAAGGAATGAATTAACAATAGAGCCGAATATTTAAACATAAAACCCTAAATGCCAAAACCAAGGCCACATTACAGTGCGATTGAAGTTGAAGATCGGGCAATGCTTCCCTGTCACGTCTTGCCACAAAACACCCAAAAATAGTTGGAATCAAATCGAAGACATGAAAAGGGTGAGAGAGATTAGACATTTTGTAGAACCTCACCCGTGATACTATTAGAGAATCAAAGTCGAACGGCGGTGGATTGGAGACGATGAAGTGAATGGACGGTGGTGGAGGATCGCAATACGACGGCGGCGGATAGGAGACGATGAAGAACCAGAGACGATGAAGCGAATGGATGGTGGAGGATCACACTCCAACGATGGCGGAATGGAGAAGTGATAGGTTGAATACACTTATGAAGATCAGACGGCTGACATCAAGTGATCGGGTGAATGATCTTGAGAAGATCAAAAGGTTGAAAAAAATAAGTGGACTTATTTAGGCTTGACCTGCAATAAAGTATTTGCGATGGCTAGAAAACCGCCATAAATAAGGTCTTATTCCCCGATAGGCGATCATTATATTTTCTTGCTTTTGAAAAAAAGCAAATGGCGATCACAACACGTCCTTGGGAGCAGTCGAACAATCTTGGACGATCCTTCAAACGGTGATTCGGTAGGTCGCGTACGGACCAGAACAAAGTCTAAGATAACCCGAATTGACAACACCCAGTCAAATTCACATCGACAAACTTGCGATCACAGTGGGACTCCCCTCATGAGAAGTTCACAAGGTTAGCTATCCAAAACCCTTAGAGAGATTTAAAACAAAAAATATTTTTCTAGTTGGACAACCCCTGAAAATGTTGTCCCGTTCGGATCATCCAGTTCGGACAGCCAAATTTCATGCTCATTTATTGTTGTTGTTAAAAGAGGTATCTTGGTGTGTTCGCTTTCAAAAAAAAAGAGTTCTTCAGTTTTCTATGATAAAATGCTGTAAAATGGAGTGAGTGTATCAGCGCTCGAATTGAAAAGCTATTGTATGGTAGAAATCTTTTCTACTGGGTTTTGGATCAACGCGGGGCGTCCCCTTTTCAACCCGTATTGATTCTTGGATGTTTTGTTTTATTTTGCATTTCTTTTTCTGTTTTTATATATTCTTTCGGACATTGTTGTATTGTCGCTTTGAAATATAAATTATCTACAATTCTCTTAGTCCCTGTTTGTATTGTGGAATAAGAGTGGTTTAAGAGTGGAATAAGGTGGGATAAGAATATATAGGGGAAATTAGGTGTTTGTTTAAAGAGTATAGGTTGGAATTACTATGCCAGTATAAATGAGTATAAGAGAGTATAATAATTCTAAGTAACCTCAAGGATAAGCTATACTCACTTTATCTATTCCCATGGGTCCACATGTCAAATCAATTTTTTATACCTTATCACATCAAATCACCTATCAACACCTCTTACATGTCAAATCAATTTTTTCACTTTATTTATATTTTATTTTTTATCAACCAAACGGAGGGTTAAAAAATATCTAAGATTGATACGTGACATTGATAATAATCAATACAAATTACAATCAATATTTTTGGGGTCCAGAATTGGTGGGGGATAACTCATTATCAATCATTGTCAAGGAGGGTGTTGTGCATATCAATCTCCCATATGGGAAGTGACATAGTGATATTCAGTCTCAATAGTTATACTGAACAGATAACAATTCATGTAGAATAAATAAATTTTTATTTGGTTGCATTTTCTATTATTCTCATTGGAAAACATAAAAGTGATACTTTTGTTATTTGGTTCACCTTAGATAAAGTGATAATAAATTATAGATCAGGGATGGATAAGAGTTTATGACTTTTTAAATGATAACTATGAACTTAAATAAGTGTGAAAAATGTGTGACTGATTTGATAAATGTGATAATTTTTTTAATGTGTGTGTGAGACTGTTAGTTAAGATAATTTTTTAAAAATGATAGAGAAATGTATTTTTATTATCTGGCATGGATAAGCTATAATAAGCAATTCTCACATTTCATTAGAATTGTTATCAGGTCTTATCCTAGAGGGGATGGTACAAATAAAGGACTATTTTTCATGTTAGGTGTTGCTGAGCAGAGAGTTCATTTTATGTGATATTTCGTTGATTGATTATATGATACAAAATCTATTAATTTCCAAATAGTTTGAAGTGTTTATCATGTGTGCGTTGACATGTACATGTAAGACTGTACAAATATAGGTTTGTACTGTGTAAGACTGTAACACTTTAGTTTACTATGAAGAAAATTTCTGTAACTTTCTGGTTCTACCAAAAGGTGAAAATTGTATTTTTTTTTTAGTTGAATCTGATCATGAAGTTGAACTTCTTTCACTTTATTTTAAAATTCCATTTACCGAAATTAATCCCTTTTTATATCTAAAGAAAATTTTCAAACATTTGATGTAATTAAGCAGTTTCACATTCAGTTTTCATGTGATTAGATTTTCTTTAAAAATGTATGTTTCATGTGACAAAAAACATGTATTTTTAAATAAATAAATAAAGTATTACTCAAATAAATGTACATCCATTTAAGCAAAAATATAACAAATTTAAATGTGTCATGTAATAAAGTATTTACTTTAATACCAAAAATGAAACTGCATACAGAACCGTCTAGGACCATATATAATGAGTCCAAGATTTATACTATTACGTGCATCCAAGGTTTTACAAAGAACAAAATTCCTTGTCAAAGAATAAAATCATCCAAAGAGTCATAAATCTTTAACCCCCGTTTGGGGTGGAGAATAAAGGGTGGATAGGGGAGAATACAGTAGAATAAGCTCCAAACAGCTGTTTGTTTGACAAGAATAAACTTTGATAGTTATGTCTGGATAAGCTAGGATAAGGTCTAATAACTATTCTAAGAAAATGTGGAATTGTTTATCAGGACTTATCTATGTCAATGGATAAAAATACTATTCTCTGTCATTTTAAAATATTTATCTCACCTAACACTCTCTGTACACATTCCAAAAACTGTCACATCTATCATATCACACTCATATCTTATACTTATTCCCAAACACAAATAATTTATGCAGGGGTATAATTGTCATCTAAAAAGTCATAAACTCTTATCCATCTCTTATCTACCACTTATCCTTATTTTATTCAAAGTGAACCAAACAACAAAAAGATCAATTTTACGTTTCCAATGAGAATAACAGAAAAGACAACCAAACAAAAATTTACTAATTTTAGTGAAGTTTGTCGGTAACACCTGTGAATTTTATCTTATTTATATATTTGATTTAAATATATAAATATGATATTTGAATTGAAATTTGTGTATTTTGTGTATTTTTAAGTTTTGGTCCATTTAGTGTATCCTTATGAGCCTATTTCAGTTTACAATATTAAATAATATTTGTTAATGTAAAAACTTTTATATATCTTCTTTCGAAGATTTTCAAAATCTTGAATGGTTACAATTTTATAAACTTTTCATCTCAAAAAAAAAATTATTAAATCTTGAAATTTCAATTTTTATTGATTTTTAGGGACCTAGTTTTCAATTTTGAATTTTTCTATTATTGACTGTAGGGACCTATTTGTAATTCGGATAGGGACCTATTTGTAAACCTTAAACAATCCGGGGGTCATTTTTAATTTTTGTTAGGTTTAGATATCTAAATATATGTTGGGTTGAAAGAAAAACATTATGGGCGGCCGTGTCTATTCGGCAACGAGAGGGGGGGGTTTAAAGAAAAAAAAGTATTTAATCTTTTTATTTTATCCTTCGATTTCTCTATTATTTATTAGATCAATGTTTAAGTGTTTGGATTTTTAAGCTCTTAATAAAAATAGAGTTTTGATTTATTATTTATTTTAAGGATTAAATATATTTTTATCTAATGAGATTTTGAGTTTTTAATAAAATTAGAGTTTTGATAGATATATGTTCATGTTATTTGATTTCTAAGTTTTTATGAAAGCTAGGGTTTTGATCTACTATTTATTATTATTAGATCTATGTTAGGTGTTTGGATTTTTGAGTCTTCATAAACTAGGGTTATGATTTATACATATACATGATAAGCTTTATTTATTTTCAATTTTTACTAATTAATAGTTTATTTTTATAAAAAAAAGTGTTTTAATATTATTTTATGAATTTTTGTTATTTTATTATTATTTTGAATTTCTAGATTTTTGTCTTTTCTGTTTTGTCTTTTCTGGTTTCGTCTTTTAGTATCTGGTTTTATTGTAAATAGGTTTTTGATCTTCTTCTTACGTTGTGGTATATATGGTTGGGTATAGATTGTTGGGTATAAAAATTTATACCTCATAATTATGGATACGTAATTAGGTCTTGGGCTTAGGCTTAAATTATAGGTTTTAATTAATAATTTATTTGGTTTATCTAGGTTGTAATTTTTGTTGTGGGCTTCATTCTTCGGACCTAGGGTCCATTCGAGGTGAGTAGGCCTATTGATTTATTTTATGTGAGTTTTTCTTTATATCGTTGAATTTCACATGCTATATTATGTGATATCCATGCATTTATATTATGATAATTTTGCATGATTTGGATATTTTTCATATTGATCAAATTGCATTTCTTATTGAATAAAGTTGCATGATTTAATTCCTTCATCATGTCATTTAAAATAGGATGAACTATGCTATTCATGTTTCAAGAATTAATATAATACATTTTCTAATGCTTATGTTTTTGAAATAATATTTGAATTAAAGATTTTCATTTCGAAACTTTTGAAAAAAAATTTAGGACTAGTGGAGATAACCTAGTCGTAGGAGATTTTATCAAGATGCATATCATGACATTTTTGTTTAATAAATCCTCTCATTGTATTTCGCCTTTGGGGAGTAAGGTCTAGGACTCGAAGAGTCCCAAGATCGGTGAGAGGTGTGGTAAAACACTCCTTGCAGCGACGGATTCCTTTGTTTGGATTCTGTAGCAACCGGAGCATTCTGTGCCGGTGTTTTCGTAGTGATGGTAGCGGCGATCCATTAGCGTTTTCTAGATCTAACGTCTCATCGAGGGAGCTTTTTGAGCGATTTAGTCGCTTAGGGCTTGGCACACCTGTTTCCTATTTTGGGGAAATAGTTCTTCCGATTGAGAACCTTACCCGGTCATATCATTTAAGATACATGATTTCTATGACGTGAACCAAGGATTGGTTCACGTGATTGCATTAAAATATATTTTTAAAAGTTCATGATTTTAAATTGATTTAATAAAATAAAAGATGTATTAAATGAAATTCTGATTTTCATAAAACTTTATTTTTATATATACTGTCACGTGAGGTAATTTTTCAGTGGGCTTATTAACTGAGTTAATCACTCACCCTATTCCAAATGGCTGGTTGTTTCATAATCATGTAACTTATCTTCTAAGGACCAACACAAAGCTTGAACTATTCATACGCTTCAGGGATTCATCGAGGTAGCAGTGTTGAAGAATAAATAATAGTGGCAGGTAACTATTTGGATTTACTTTAGTTTAGATGGCTCCCACATGGGTGGTTTAGTATGTCTTTCCATTTTAATATTTTGTTTCTGTTAGACTTTGATATTTTGTAAGATCATTGGTGATTTAAAACAATTGGATATTATTTATTTTATTATCATCATTTTTATTAAATTTATATTATATTGGTATCATTTAAAAAAAATGAATTCAAATTTTTGTCTTCTATTTGTATTAATGGTAGTAGCAATCCATTTACCGTCCGATCAATAGTTGGGTAAATGTAGGGCGTTACATTGCCCATTTACATGGTTCTAATAGACAGAATCTTCCATTGAAGATCCACTTCGATAATTAAAAGATGAGTTTGGATCCAGTCAGACTTGAACACCATCAGTATTGAATTACACAACCTATAAATCGAACTACATACAGTACACGGTCAATTGTTGGATACGGTCACTCTCTATGCAGTTCGATTCATAGACTATATAGTTTAATTCATAAGTTATGCGGTTTGATACTAATGGTATCAGACTTGACTGGATCTTGACTCTAATATGAGGGAACCAACACAGAACAAACTAGTCCTAACATTGAGAAGTGCATCTACATGGAATCACTCTATACACACAGAAATCCAAGTTGTGTTGCATTTCATGATGTCTATTTGAAAGAAGAAGAAAAAAGCTATCGTATGAGTAACTCATCGCGAGTGTTCATCAATAATTCAGAATTGATACGTGACATCAATTATAACCAAAGCAAAGACTAAGCGACATTTTTTGGGTCCAGAATTGGTTGGGGATAACTCATAATCAATCATTGTCAAGGAGGGTGTTTTGCATATCAAAGGTACAAAATAAAGGACTATTTTTCATGTCAGGTGTTGCTGAGCAGAGATAGTTCATTTTATGTAATTGTTCGTTGATGGCAAAACAAATTGATTACATGAAACAAAATCTATTTTTCAAATAGTTTGATGAGATTCTTTTGTGTCTGCTAGCATGTACATGATAGATTTGTACATACATATGTCAGTACTCTGTGAGACTGTTTTATTTTTGAGTTTTTTTTTTTTAAGTTCTCAGGAACATCGATCTCTCATTTTTTTATATTTGGATTTTAGCCCCCCGATATATTCTTTTCTAGTCCCTCCCAAGAATTAAAAAGAAAATCAAATAATTTAGGGATAGGTCTCTTCCATAGACTAAAAGGAACATATTCTTTAAATCTGGTGACTAAAACCCAAATATGAAGAATTGAGAGATCGATCACTAAATCATATGGTTTATGGGGACTTAAAAATAAAAGGGTCAATTGCCCAAATACCCCAGCAGCCCAGTCTGTATTATTTCTGTACCCTCACCTTTTTGAAAAAAAAATTTACCCCTAGTTATACACACTGATTTTTTTTCTACCCCCTCAGCTGCCACATCACTTTTTTTTCCACTACTACCCTTCTCTTCCACAATTACCCTCCAACACAAGTGCCTCCATTAATTCCCACAAAAGCCCCCCATTAATTCCCACCAAAACCCCTTGAAACCCTCTCTTTTTACACAAAATCAAAACCCTCGAAACCCTCTCTCTCATTGACTCTCCCTCTCCCATCGACGATCCTGATGCCAGCGACGTGCTTCTCCTCTCGGCGAAGAACTGACACTCACCGAAACCCTCTCCTCGACCCTCACTCCTCCGGCAACCGTCCCGACTCACCCATTTCGTCGAAACCCTTTCCCCTCGCCGACTTCCTAACCCTAGCCGAACCCCCTTAACATCCGAATCCCCCAAACGGTTGAATCCCAAAGCAGGTATGTAAATTAGGTTTTTTTTTGTTTTTTATATTATTTTTGTAATTTGATATTTTTGTTCCATAAATGGTAATTACGAGTGTGTAAATGTAGTTCATATCTAATTGGATTATTTCTTTTTAGCTCTCATCTTGCATACTGTTCCTGTATGAGAAATTTTTTTTGTTGATTGTGCTGTTTTTGGGAGTGTCAATGAAAGTGTGTGTTTTTTCTAATATTTCATCAGTTGGAGTATTGGAATTGAGCGCGTTATGTGTTGGATTGCTCGATGGAGGGAGGTTTTTAGTGTTTTTGTAGCTGGATTGTGTATTTATATAAATAGGTCATGTATCCTTAATATGATCTAATCTTGGTGTTTTGTGTAAATGTAGTTTGTATTTATGTAAATAGTAGTTTAATATACTGTAACATGTGGTTCAAAATCTATAACTGTCCATGTTCTGTTTATTACATCTAGTAGATTATAGGTAGGTTGTGGCTATTACATAGGATATGTAATTTAAGTATTTATTGAATTAGCAGGTCATGTTCTTGGTGTTAATTATAAATGTACTAGTTGTTTGTACAGATTCTTTGTTGTCATTGTATATGGATTATTTCTTTGCTGTAAATGGACTGTTTCGTTTATGTAGTTATTTGTTTATATTCTATGATTGGTTGTTTGTGTAATTCATTTTAATGGACATGTCTTAAGCAGAGGAAGTAAACCATCGGTGTTACATTAAGTTTTCAGAGATACATTGATCAAGGTTAAACCAAATTCACACCATCTGTTTCTCTTAGGAAAGACTCCTTTTATCATTTACTTGAAATGCCAGAAATTCATTGTGAGGGACAGCTGGTAGAAAATATTTATCGCTGCTTTGATTCAAATGACAGATTCATCCTTGGTGAAGTGACGTGCAAGTTCTCGAAGGAGGAGGTGGCACTAATCACGGGCCTACCATTCCATAGGAAAGCATTGGATCTGCATAGCAAGAAGGTATCCGACATTCGCCTCTTGCAGAAGCATTTTCCGTCCATGCATTTGCACAGAAAGGATGTTCGACAGAAGCTTATTCAACTCCACCCATCAAAGGAGGAGGAGGACCAGAAGGACTTTGTTCGGATCTTTATAATTCTGATGTGTGCTACCTTTCTGCTACCCAACAAGGGGTATGCATGTCCAAACAATGTGGCAAGATGCTTGGAAAATCTTGATGCAACCTGAAAATTTTCATGGGCATCGGCTGTCCATGAAATGATAATAAATGACCTGAGGTTGTTTGTCCAGAGAGTAAGACAGAGAGATGCCAGGGCAGGGGTTAACCCAGGATACATTGCTGGATGCACAGCTGCTTTGATGGTTAGCTCACCCTATTTGTACACCTAGTTTTTTTAATTAATATGTACATGTCAGGCATGTAATATGAAAAGCATAATGCAAGTGTGGTTCTACCTGACTAAGGAGTCCGTCAGCATATGGATCAGTTCCAAGATTTTTTCGATGGGGGAGGACGAATGACAAGAGCCCCCTCTTCCGCTGCTCAGAAAAAATTCACCTCCTTGGAGCAGAGCAAGTAATTCATAATAAGTATGTGTGTATTTGTATTATCTATGTATCTGTCTATATATGTAATTCTGTTAATACTATATTAGTTTCTGTGAAAACTATGTTAGTTTCTGTAAACACTATATGTATTTCTGTAACTTTATATTTCGTTTATGTAATCATGTTATCATTTATATAAATACTTGGTTTTTTCAGGTGGATCCTGAGCTCAAAATTGGCTGAGATAAGGAGCACTTTTTCAGGCAGCATGATGCAACGTTAATAGTTCAGCAAATTAGGATGAGAGCCATTAAGCATCTAAGAGAAAAAGAGAGAATAAAAGAGAAGGGGAAGAGAAAAATTTTGGAGGGGGCAAAACAGAAGGAGGAAAACAAGAAGAAGAAGTAGAGAGGGGGGAGGGAGGGGAGGACTCTAAGAGGAGTTTGGAGTTACTGAACAAGAATAAACAACTCCAAAAGGAAGTACAGATGCTCCAGTAAGAGATCCAGAAGCTGAATAAGCGCATGCAGACTATGAGGATGGACCATGGCCTTCTGGTCCACAGTCTGCAGAAACATATAACCTCAGGGGGTTCACCCGCAGGACCCTCTAGTTCGTTAATGTTTGATCAGGGAAACTCCCCATTTTCTGGAAGAGACATGGAGATGTCGGGGGCTTTGGCAGTGGTGGACAAGTTGATAGAGGACTCCACCTCTGTCGTTCCAAAGAAAAAGAAGGAGAAGCAAACCGCAGGCCCTACGAGGAGGAGTGAACAATTGAATCCGCAGAGCCCTCCTTCAATGATCTCGAGGGTTAAAAATCATCCAAGGGATAGAAAGGCTTCCAAGAAGATAGGGACACCTTTCACAGGGTTGACCAAGAAGAAGAGGAAAGAGACGAAGAAGAAGGAGAAAGAGAAGAAGGACAAGGTGGAGGAGAAACAAGAGGAGGAGGAGGAGGATAAACAAGTGAAGGACAAGGAGGAGAAACAAGAGAAGCAAGAGGAAGAGAAGGAGGAGGAGAAAGAGGAGCAGAAGGCAGAGAAGGAGGAGGAACAAAAGACAGAGGAGGAACAGGAGAAACAAGGGATGGAGGAGCAGAAGGTAGAGAAAGAGGAGGAGAAACAGAGGAGGAGGAGCAGAAGGCAGAGAAAGAGGAGCAAAAAGGCAGAGGAGGAGGAGGAGGAGAAACAAGAGGACAAGGAGGAGAAGAAAAACGAGGAGGAAGAGGAAAGGGGGGAGAGGGAGGGGGACAAGGTGGAGAGAGAGGGCAAGGGAGAGGAGAACAAGGAGGAGCAGGGGAGGGTGAGGAGGAGAGCCAGGTGATAGAGCTGCATGTAAGTCATCTATCACTTGGTTTATTTAAATTATATAAATATGTTTGCATGTGTATTTTCATTCATTTTCTATAAATATTATATGTAAATTGTGGAGGACAGTCAAGTGGAGGATAGCCAAGTGCAGGTATTTCCTGTAAATTCTATATATGTTTCTGTATATGATTTATATATTTTTGTATACGGTTTGTATATTTCTGTATATTGTTTATATGTTTCTGTATACGGTTTATACGTTTTTGTATATGGTTTATATGTTTGCATGTGTATTTTCATTCATTTTCTATAAATATTGTATGTAGATTGTGGAGGATAATCAAGTGGAGGATAGCCAAGTGCAGGTATTTTTTGCAAATTTTATATATATTTATGTATATGGTTTATATGTTTCTGTATACGGTTTATATGTTTCGGTATATTCCTCTATATAGGTTGTGTACAATATTGATGAGGAATCCCTACAAGATAGTGATTCTATTGCACTTGGTGTTTATGGGTTTATTGAAGCGAGTCGAGAGTATGATGGACATGATCTGTTATCGGAAGATGACAAATCAGAAATTGAAAATTTCTTAACTTCGCCCATCACACATGAAGTCGTATTGAGAACTCAGTGTGGAACAGAAGTCCTCGGGATTTATATACACAGCATTCTATTTGAAGGTAGAATGACTGAGGGGTACGTTATCGATGCGTACTTTGACTTACTAAAAGAGATGATCCAGGACAACCCCGAAGTTCATCAAGCATGCTTGTTTGGGAAACATTTTGCACAGGTAATTAGTTTTTAGTTAGACATAGATGCACTTGTTACATAATCTATTAACTATGTCTCAATTTTAAATTTCAGACACTCACTAAACAAGCTTTTGAGGCAGAGCGAATGACTAAATTGTCCCATTACATGACAGAATGTACCAATGAAGTGATTACGGAGGCGATAAATATTTTATTATCCTCAATACTGATCACCATTGGCATTTATTAGTATTGGACTTCATGAACGAGTGTTTCAAGTCCTACAACTCATTATCTCCGGTTCATTACAAGAAAGATGTATATGAATGGGTGGAATGGATGAAGGACTACTTGGCCAACAACATCAAAGAGCCTGATATTGTATATTGGGACGTGGAATGGCAAAGGGACTGCCCGAAGCAGGAAAACAGGTATGTGTGGTTCTTATATTATTTTTCTTACACAATTGTTAGTGCTTGAGTTATTTGTGTATTTGTCTAATTCTCGCATATCTAATGTAGTTTGGATTGTGCTTTCTTCGTAATGAAGTACATGGATTGCTTGACTCAAAGGGATAACAGTGGATTCAACTTCAGCCAAAGCGACATGAAGAGAATCAGGGGGGAGACAGCAGCCCAATTCATTAGGCTAGGAAAAAAACATAAGAATACAAACAACCGAATAATAATCAAATACCTTCATGTGATTGTTGTGCTGAAGTAACTTCATGTATTATTTATGTTTTAAAAAATATATGGTTAGGTGTTATGGATTACTGTGTCTAATTTCATATATTTATGGTCAGATTTATAGTTTCTGTATTTCAAAATAGGAATTTCACTTTCTGTTCAGTAACTTACAGATATTACAACATAATTAACTGTTTCAGTTATCCAAGTAACAGAAAATATGTTAGAACTTACAGAAAAATTTAGATGTTACCTTCGTGATAGTTGTAGAAAATAAAATATTTCTTTATTTTTTATTTATGTCAATTACCATATTGGATGGAACCACATGGACACTTATAGTGAAGAATTCATTTAAGATTATCATTTTTGAGATTTTTAGAAAAAATTTAGGACTAGTGGAGACAAACCTAGTCCTAGGATATTTTTTATTAAGATGCACATCATAGCATATTTAAGGAATAATCCCCCCGTTGTATTTCACATTTGGGGAGGAAGGTATAGGACTCGAAGAGTCCCAAGATCGGTGAGGGGTGTGGTAAAGCATTCCTTACACCGAGGATTCCTTTGTTTGAAGTCTGCAACAACCAGGGCATCCTATGCTGGTGTTCTCATAGTGATGGCAGCAGCGACCCATCAGCATCTTCTAGATTCGACGTCTCCTCGAGGGAGCTTTTTGACCGATTTAGTCGCTTGGGGCTTTGCACATCTATTATGGGGGAACAATTCTTCCGATTGAGAATCCTACCCAATCATACCATTTAAGCTGCATGATTTCTATTACGTGGGCCAAGAATTTGGGCCCACGTGATTGCATAAAAATATTTTTGTGTTCATGGTTTTAAATTTATTTATTAAAGGAAAACCTCATTTTCAGCATAACTTTATTTTTATATGTATAACTGTCATATGAAGTAATATTTCTGTGAGTCTATTCACTGAGTTAAACACTCACCCTATTCCAAATGGCTGGTTGTTTTATAACCAGGTAGCTCATCTTCTGGGGACCAGGGTAAAGTTTGAACCTTTCATACAATTCAAGGATCTTGAGGTAGCAATGTTGGAGAATAAATAATAGTCGCAGCCGACTATTTGGATCTATTTTAGTTTAGATGACTCCCACATGGGTGATTTAGTGTGTCTTTTCATTCTAGTATTTTGTTTATGTCAAACTCTGATATTTTGTAAGACCGTTAGTGGTTTATAACTTTTGGATATTGGTTTTATGTTTTATCACTTTCAGTTTTTATTATATTAGTATTGTTTTTTAAAAAAAAGTACAAGTTTTGGTCTTGTGTTTGGATTAAGTTTAGTAGCGACCCATTTACCGTCCGATAAGCGGTTAGGTAAGTATTGTTTTTTAAAAAAAAGTACAAGTTTTGGTCTTGTGTTTGGATTAAGTTTAGTAGCGACCCATTTACCGTCCGATAAGCGGTTAGGTAAATGCGGGGCGTTACAGATGGTATCAGAGCCAGGTTCTGTCGGAGCCTAGGTTAGGGTTTAAGTCTAGGGTAAAATAGGTGTCATTAAGATTAACGTTTGTTATTCTGCTCAAGATTTTCTATGGCACGAAAACGTAATGTTCTAGTATCTGGTGCACCTCGCCTTCCAACAGCGGAACTTGAGGAGCTCAATCCTCCAGTAGCTGATCCCCCAGTACTGGATCCTGCTATGGCCATCGTACATCAGTCGCTTCAACAATTGACTGGAATATACGCAGCTATTCAGGCATAAATGCAACAACAAGCCCAACAAATGAATGCGATTCAGCAGCAGTTGCACCAGGCTCCACCACCTGAGGTTGTCGAGAATGATCCACCACCTGTTGCCCAAGATCCTCCGGCTGGTGTTCCCGATGAACCTCATGCCCTCACGCTCCTCAAGCAGACATTGCTCATCCTCAGGCTCCTGCCCCTGTGTTAAATGCTAATGAGGATTGGCTTACTCGATTCCAGAGGACGCGTCCAACTGCGTTCACTGGCATGGGTGATTCCAAAGAATCGGAGGCTTGGATTGCAGAAATGGAAAAGAGATTTGATGTGATGGATTGTCCAGATCGTCAAAGAATCAAGTTGGCATCTTTCCAACTCCGTGATGAAGCGGAGCAGTGGTGGAAGACTACCAGGAGGGGTCTTAAAGCAGAGCATGATACTCTATCCTGGGATCGATTCGTGGAGCTCTTCTACAAACGTTACTTTCCTCCATCTGCACGAAGAGCGAAGATCAGCGAGTTCACCAATCTGAAGCAGAATAGTATGACTGTCGACCAGTATGAGGCTCAATTCGTTGCACTGTCTCGTTTTGCTCCGCATCTTGTTGAAGACGAAGGTGAACGTTGTCGCTTATTTGAGGGCGGTTTGAGGGGGCAAATCAAGGGCCGAGTTGAAGTTTTGAGGTTAGACAATTTCTTCGACTTGGTGGAGAGCGCGCGCACAGCTGAGCGTGGGTGCGCAGAGGCAGCACAAGCTCGTGATGCTCGAGTTAAACGTCGTCAGGATCAACAATACTCTACCCCTGCAAAGAGAGCGAATCAGCGACCTCCTACTACTGCCGTACCTTTGAAGACACTTCCTCCAGCACCTTATGCAGCACCAAACCAGACTCGTGGACCAGATATGAGGACTTGTTTTTACTGCAAGGAACAAGGCCACATAAAGACTTTTTGTCCCAAACTTAATAACAAAGGAGGCCAGGATCGATCTCAAGCTCAAGGAAGCTCTACGCGGCTTGTTCGAGCACGAGTGGCGGCACTTACACCAAGTGATGCTCAGGCCACTGGAGATCCTGTCAGAGGTATTGTTTCTATTTCTGGTCATTCAGCACATGTTCTTTTTTATTGCGGTTCCACACATTCATTCACATCATCAAAATTTTCCAAACTCCTGGCAAGGGAGCCTAATATCTCTATGTCTTCACTTCATGTGACCACTGCTGTCGGTGAACAAGTTGTCACCAAGATTTGCTTCCCTTCTTGCATAGTTCAAATTAATGGGCATGAAATGCCTGCTGATCTCTTTCTTCTTGATATTCTCGGCTTCGATGTTATTCTTGGCATGGATTGGTTGTCAGCTTTCCATGCAAGTGTTGATTGTTTTTCTAAGGTTGTGACCTTCCGTATTCCTGGCCGACAATCATTCCACTTCGAGGGTTTTGGTGGGTCATATCCAATCGGATTCGTCTCTTCTCTTCATGCTCAAAGATTGCTAGATAAAGGGTGCGAGGGATATCTAGCAGTTATTGTAATGCTATTACGGACTTGAAGGCCTCAGTCAGTGACACTCCTATTGTTTCTGAATTTCCTGAGGTATTTCCAGATGAGTTGCCCGGACTCCCCCCTGATCGTGACATAGAGTTTTCTATCGATCTTGTTCCCGATACTGAGCCGATTTCTAAAGCTCCATATCGGATGGCTCCTGCTGAGCTAAAGGTGTTGAAAGAGCAGCTTCAAGAACTTCTAGACAAGGGTTCGCTCGTCCCAGTGTCTCACCCTGGGGAGCGCCGGTCTTATTTGTTAAGAAGAAGGACGGTACCTTGAGGCTTTGTATGATTACAGGATGTTGAACCAGAGGACTATCAAGAATCGATACCCTCTTCCTCGTATTGATGATCTTTTCGACCAACTTCAGGGAGCCTCAGTATTTTCAAAGATTGATCTGCGTTCGGGCTATTATCAATTAAAGATCAAGGAAGGTGATATTGAGAAAACAGCATTTCGTACTCGCTATGGTCACTATGAATTTTTAGTGATGCCATTCGGATTGACAAATGCACCCGCAGCTTTCATGGACATGATGAATCGTGTCTTCAAGCCTTTCCTTGACCTATTTGTGGTGGTTTTCATAGATGACATTCTCATCTATTCGAAGAGCGAGGAGGAGCATGCAAAGCACCTTCGAGCAGTCCTGACCATCCTGAAGAAGCACCAATTATATGCAAAATTCAGCAAGTGTGAATTCTGGTTAAAGAGCGTGGTGTTTCTTGGGCATGTCATTTCAGGCGAGGGTATTACTGTTGATCCAGCGAAGGTTAGCGCAGTGTTGGATTGGAAGCGGCCATCTAATCCAACTGAAGTTCGAAGTTTCCTTGGGCTAGCGGGTTATTATCGGAGGTTCGTTGAAGGATTCTCCAAGATTGCAGTTCCTCTGACCCGTCTAACAAAGAAAGGAGTTAACTTTGAATGGTCTGAGGCTTGTGAGCAAAGCTTTCAGGAGCTTAAGGGACGTCTGACGTCTGCACCAGTCTTAACCCTTCCTTCTGGTGGTAGTGGTTTTTCAGTATATTGTGATGCATCCCACCATGGTCTTGGTTGTGTTCTCACGCAACGTGGACATGTAGTGGCGTATGGGTCTAGACAGTTGAAGCCCCATGAGCTAAATTACCCCACTCATGATTTGGAACTTGCGGCTGTCATTTTTGCGCTAAAAATATGGCGTCACTACCTGTATGGGGAACAATTTGAGATTTTCACGGACCACAAAAGTTTGACATATTTGAAGTCACAGCCAGAATTGAACAATCGTCAGCGTCGTTGGACCGAGTTCTTGAAAGACTATGATTGTCAAATCCTCTATCATCCAGGGAAAGCGAATGTTGTTGCAGATGCTCTTAGCCGACGACCTTCACCTATGGTCGCTCACATCAGGGTGCACAACCAGAAGCTCTTGGAGAGGCTGCTAGTTTGGTTCGTGTATGGGAGACTCGTGAGGGACATTTCCTTGCACGACTTGTGGTTGAGCCTATGTTAATCGATGAAATCCGCGTGGCGCAAAAGAATGACCCTAATCTTATAGCAGAAATGGAGGCTGTCGCTCGTGGAGAGCATCCTGACTTTCAGATCCGTGAAGATGAAGTTCTATGCTTTCGTGGTCGTATATGTGTCCCTGCAGTGAAGGAATTGCGCCACCAAATTCTCTCTGAGGCTCATCGATCGCGATATACTCTTCACCCTGGAGGAACAAAGATGTATCATGATCTTTGCAGGAACTATTGGTGGATTGGCATGAAAAAGGATATAGCTCAGTTCGTAGCTCAGTGTCTTACCTGTCAGCGCGTCAAGGCAGAGCATCAAAGGCCCTCTGGAGAATTGCAGTCCCTTTCCATTCCTCAATGGAAGTGGGAACACATCACTATGGACTTTGTCACGGGTTTACCCAAAACTCGATTGGGTCGTGATGCTATTTGGGTCATAGTGGATCGCTTGACCAAGTCCGCTCATTTTCTCGCTATAAAGGTGAGAGATTCACCTGAGGTGTTAGCACGATTGTTTGTTCAGGAGATTATTCGTCTTCATGGTGTTCCGGTTAGTATCGTATCTGATCGGGATACACGCTTTACATCGCGTTTTTGGCGCAGTCTGCATGAAGCTCTTGGAACAAGATTAGACTTCAGTACAGCTTTTCATCCTCAGACTGATGGTCAGTCTGAGCGCACCATTCAATTCTCGAAGACATGCTTCGAGCTTGCATAATCGACTCGGGTGGTAGTTGGGAGGATCATCTTCCATTGGTGGAGTTCGCTTACAACAATAGCTATCAAGCAAGCATTCAGATGGCGCCATACGAGGCACTGTATGGTCGCAGTTGTAGGTCACCATTGTGTTGGGACGAGGTTGGAGAACGTCAACTTTTGGGTCCTGATATTGTTCGAGATACATCCGAGAGGGTTAACTTGATTCGCGACCGCATTCGAGCAGCCCAAAATCGACAGAAAAGCTATGCCGATCAGCATCGAAAACCTCTTCAGTTTTAAGTTGGTGATCATGTATTCTTGGAGGTCTCCTATCAGAGGTGTCTCGCGGTTCGGCATTCGAGGAAAGCTTAGTCCTAGATTTATAGGTCCCTTTATGATCCTTGAGCGTGTTGGTGAGGTAGCCTATCGATTGGCGTTACCTCCGCAATTATCACAAGTCCACGACGTGTTTCACGTATCTCAGCTGAGGCGTTATATTCGTGATTCCTCTCATGTCATTGAGTATGGGCCGTTGCGGTTGGAGGATGATCTTACTCTAATCGAGCGACCCGTCGAGATTTTGGATTGCATGGAGCATGTACTGCGCAACCGTACTATACCAATGGTTAAAGTGCGGTGGCAACACCATTCTAGGGCTGAGTCTATGTGAGAACGCGAAGAGGACATATGTTCTGCTTATCCTGATCTTTTCTCTGCCCCAGGTATTTTCTGAATTTAGAGGATTAAATTCCTTAAGGGGGAGAGAATGTGACGATTGCATTTTAAATATGCATGGCATACATAATTGCATTTCAATCAAATTTCAATATTTAATTATTATTATTTTTTTATACTTAGGATACTAGATTAGATAAAAATTATTAGGTGGGTGTGTGTGAATGGGCATGAGTTTGTTTAGGCTGTGATGGGCCTTATGATGAACCAACTATGGCCCATATGCATGGATGGAATAATTGCACGTGAACAGTGCACACCTTGGTTTAATTAGGGCTTCTCATGTCTATATATATGTTGGGGTGAAGGAAAAAAAAATGCAGCTGTGTATCCAATTCGGCAGAGAGAGAGAGAGAGAGAGAGAGAGAGGTATTCTTCTTATTTTTTTTATTTTATTTCTTCTAAATTATTGTTATTTATTAGTGATATTGGATTTATGTTTAGGTTATTAAGTTTTTATTTTTATTCTTATTTTAAAGATAAAATTAGGGTTTTGATTTATTTTAAAGATTAAAGATATTTTTATTTTATGGGATTTTGAGTTTTTGGATCAAGTTAGAGTTTTGATATATATATATATATATATATATATATATATGGTCGCGATTACGTGCGGTGTGCGGTCGGTGCGGTTTACGACGTGGGCCGTTCGATCGCGGGTCCATCGCATCCAACGGTCGACGTGAATCGCACCCGACCGTCCGATGCGATGGACCCGTGATCGACGGCCCGTGATCGCGCACCGCACCGACCGTAAACCGCATGTAATCGGATCCCTATATATATATATATATATATATATATATATATATATATATATATATATATATATATACACGACCGCAATGAGGTGCGGCGGCCGCACATTGCGGCAGCCGTCCGATCGCGGGTCCATCGCATCCAACGGTCGACGTGAATCGCACCCGACCGTCCGATGCGATGGACCCGTGATTAACGGCCCGTGGTCGACACCGCACCGTATCGGTTCCCTATATATATATATATATATTCATGTTGTTTGATTCTTATGTTTTATAAAAAAAAACTAGGGTTTTGATCTACTATTTATTATTATTAGATCTATGCATCTTAGGTATTTTAATTTTTGAATCTTCATAAACTTAGGGTTTTGATTTATTATTTATAGATTAGATCTATGTTTAGATTATTAAAATATAAGTTTTTATTTATACAAGGGTTATGACTTATACAAATACATGTTAAATTTTATTTATTTTCAATTTTTGCAAAGTAATAATTTATTTATTTTTTATAGATAAAAAATGTGTTTTTCATATAGTTTTATGAATTTTCGGTATTTTATTATCATTTTTAGTTTTCTGGATTTTTGTCTTTTCTGTTTTGTCTTTTCTGCTTTGTCTTTTCTGTTTTATCTTTTCTGATTTTTGTCCTGTAGTGTCTGGTTATATGGTAAATAAGTTTAGATCATCTTTTTATGTTGTATTATATATGAGATAGATTTAAATTGTTGGGAATAAAAATTTATACCTATTAATAATGGATAGGTAATTTGGTCTTGGACTTAGGCTTAAATTATAATTTTTTTTAATTAATCATTTATATGATTCATCTAGGTTCAAATTGCGAGTTTCGCTCTCTGGACCTAGGGTCCATTTGAGGTGAGTAGGTTTACTGATCTATTCATATGGATTTTTTTTATTCTATAGCTATATTTCTTGATTGTCACATGCTGATTTAGATTAATCCTTTTCAGCGATATTATATGTTATTCATACATTTATATTATTACGATGACTATGCATGATTGCATTGTTATACATATTATTCAAATTGCATCCTTTATTGAATAAAGTTGCATGATTTAATTTCTTCATTATGTTATTTAAAATAGCATGAATTGTGCTATCCATGTTTCAAGAATTATTATAATACATTTTTTATGCTTATATTTTTGAAATAATGTTTGGATTTAAGATTATCATTTTTGAGATTTTTAGAAAAAATTTAGGACTAGTGGAGACAACCTAGTCCTAGGATATTTTTTATTAAGATGCACATCATAGCATATTTAAGGAATAATCCCCCCGTTGTATTTCGCTTTTGGGGAGGAAGGTCTAGGACTCAAAGAGTCCCAAGATCGGTGAGGGGTGTGGTAAAGCATTCCTTACAGCGAGGATTCCTTTGTTTGGAGTCTGCAGCAACCAGGGCATCATGTACTGGTGTTCTCGTAGTGATGGCAGCGGCGACCCATCAGTGTCTTCTAAATTCGACGTCTCCTCGAGGGAGCTTTTTGAGCTATTTAGTCGCTTAGGGCTTTGCACATCTATTATGGGGGAACGATTCTTCCGATTGAGAATCCTACCCAATCATACCATTTAAGCTGCATGATTTCTATTACGTGGGCCAAGGATTTGGGCCCACGTGATTGCATAAAAATATTTTTGTGTTCATGGTTTTAAATTTATTTATTAAAGGAAATCCTCATTTTCAGCATAACTTTATTTTTATATGTATAACTGTCATATGAAGTAATATTTCTGTGAGTCTATTCACTGAGTTAAACACTCACCCTATTCCAAATGGCTGGTTGTTTTATAACCAGGTAGCTCATCTTCTGGGGACAAGGGTAAAGTTTGAACCTTTCATACAATTCAAGGATCTTGAGGTAGCAATGTTGGAGAATAAATAATAGTCGCAGCCGACTATTTGGATCTATTTTAGTTTAGATTACTCCCACATGGGTGATTTAGTGTGTCTTTTCATTCTAGTATTTTGTTTATGTCAAACTCTGATATTTTGTAAAACCGTTAGTGGTTTATAACTTTTGGATATTGTTTTTATGTTTTATCACTTTCAGTTTTTATTATATTAGTATTGTTTTTTTTTTAAAGTACAAGTTTTGGTCTTGTGTTTGGATTAAGTTTAGTAGTGACCCATTTACCGTCCGATAAGCGGTTAGGTAAATGCGGGGCGTTACAATTACATAATCAAATGCACAATATCAATATCCATTACAGAATCAATGTTTACAGCTATGTCACAAATGCATTCTTCTGATACTTACATAACAAACAGAATATATGCACCACATGCCCATTTTCAATTACAGTTTCTATGCACTAACTAACAGGTCTGATCATGCAAATTTTACATAAATCGATAATCATGAAGATGATTATGCACCATTGGAATTTTGAACAAAGAGGTGTATTAGTCGGGAATCAAAGCGAATGTGTAGCTGAGCCATCTTCTTTATATTAGGATCATCTAACAAATTCACAAATTCTTTATCACAGCCGGGAATAGAGTACTTCATCGTCATTTTAGATGGATCCAAGTTCCATCTTGAACACAATTCCCTAATAAAACTTTGAAACCCAGTATCTTCTCCAACATCTGCATTGTATGAATCCTCTCTATATTTACAATGGATAGGTAATGAAGACATCGGTTGGGTTTCGGCGAGGATTTCGGCGATGGTTTTCGGCAAGTGTTTCGGCGATGGGTCTTCGCCGGGTGGAGAAGAAGTCGGTGCAGGTGCAGGGAAGGGTCGATGCGGTCGTGTCGGGTGGTCAGGTGGAGATGATCAGCGAGGGTTTCAAAAACAGGGGGACAAAATGAATTTTGTGGGACTGGTAGGGATAAGTGGAGAGAAGGGCATAAGTGGAAAAAAAGTGATGTGGTAGGTGAGGGGTAGAAAAAAAATCATTGTGTAAAACCAGGGATAAAAAAAATTTAAAAAAAGTGGGGGTACAGAAATAATACAGGCTGGGCTTCAAGGGTATTTGGGCAATTGACCCAAAATAAAATAAAAAAACCCTTTATTTTTAGAATACGGTAAACAATTGCTATCTCAAGAATATATTCATTAAAATAACAAAGATCCAATGTTAGAGCCTAAAACAAGATAAGGGGAGCCAAAAATTACAAAAGAAAACAGAGGCCTAAGCAAGCTCTGGAGGTAGAGGAGAGCTATACTTCAAAGTGGTGTCACTCCGTGATGTGCAGTACTCTGTGAGACTGTTAACACTAGTTTACTGGGATCGGATCTGGTCAGCATCGAATTGTACCACGTGCAAATTGAACTGCACCACTTATAAATCGAACTACACAATCAATTGTTGATTATATTTTTTACTCTCTTATTAGATTCAATCAACTATTGGAGAAAATATGAATTCCTAAGTATCATCAGTATCCAATAAGAGAGTGAAATATATACCCAACAATTGATTGTGCAGTTTGATTTATAGGTGATGCAGTTCGATTTGAACGTGGTACAGTTCGGTACTGACCGAACTGACCGAGTTCGGCACTGACTGAATCCCGTCTCTAGTTTACTATGAAGAAATCATGTGTACCTTTATGGGCCTAACAAAAGGTGAAAATTAAATTAGCATGGTTAATGACATAATAGTTTATATTTTTTTAGTTGAGCTGTTCATGAAGTTGAACTTATTTCACGTTTTTTAAAATTCCATTAATGGAAATTAATCTAGATCCATTTTTTGTATCCAAAGAAAATTTTCATGCATTTATGTAATTAAGCAGCTTCATATTCTGTTCCCACGTTATTTGATTTTTTTTGAAAATGTACATTTCGTGGAACAAAACACATACTTCTATATAAAAAATGCAGTATTACTCAAATAAATATATATATCCATTTACATAAAAATATAAAAAATTAAAGTTTCATGTAATAAAGCATTTGCTTTGTACCACAATGAAAATGCATATAGAACTATATATAAGGACTATATGCAATAACACACTTTAGATAGAGGTTTAAGTTCTTCAGGTGTTCCCATGATATATTATTTTCAATAGGGAATCTTTTTTTGAAGAATTATGTTCTATAGGATTTGATCTATTGACCTCTTTAAAGTAGGTGTGAGATGTTTATCGACTTAACCAAACCTTGGTTTACTCAATAAGATTTTTTTATAAAAACTATCATGTGATTTTATCATGGCCAGTTTAAAGAAAAATCCAAGAATGATCCAATTTATTCATAACTTCATTATGAAGTATGAAAAATTATATCGTGGCTAGTAATTCTTCACAAAAGAGTCAAATGAGGCTTCCCTATTTATTTGGTTCATCTCAACAAAAGATTGTTCAGATTAATATTTCTTAAAATTTAACCAAATAATGCAAAGGTGATCTAATAAATTCACAATTTATGGTGAACCCCATGTGTGATTGCTCTTCAATGAGAGTTTCCTTTTCATAAATCTTCGGTTCAAGTCTTCCAGATGTACCTGATGCACAAGATATATGAATCATTATGTGCACAAGTCTTCAAAGAACAGCATTACTTGTGAAAGAATAAAATCATGCAAAGAGTCATGTATACTAAATCTTTAGAAGGGAGAAATGCATATAGCCCCCTATAAGTTACCCATATAGCCCCCCTATAAGTTTGCGGATATCCAAATCAACCTCACATTTGTGTTAAGTTTAAAATCCAAACACCCCCTATAAACTCTCCAAAATCCATATAACCACTTGACTTTTTCTAAAGTCCATATAACCCCATGAAAACATTTATGTAAATTCAAATAACCCCCTGAATTAAATTGTTATTGACTGATGAGAGATAAAACGTAACCCCCTCAATCACAACCTGACCCAACCCGAATTCATAAACTAATAGTTAAAAAAAAAATTATGATCGTTCATTCTGTAGCTCCTAATCTAGGCCGTTCAAATTTTAGGTAAACCTAACTAATCTTACGAGTTGGTTTATTTAATTATGTTTAAAAATCAGGTTGGATAGGGTCAGGTTGATTTATTTAATTCGGGTTGGGTTCGGGTTAGTCCAATTGAAGTTGGAAATCGGGTTGGGTCGGGTTAGGGTTGAGTAGTTTAGAATTCGGGTTGGGGTCAACCCGAACCCAATCATCCCAAGTTACAGACCTAATTTTATCATTTAATTAATTTTACAAATACTAAAAAAAGAGTCAATGAATTAACTTTGGATATGCTTTGTAAATATTATTTAATACAATAATCAACTCTTCAATACATTTGGTCATTTAGATGAATTTAATGTGAGAATTAACTCGGGACTGGATAGGAGGGCTGATCTCGGAAGAGGATAGGAGGGTGTGGTTCTCACTCAAGCAGGAATGGGTGTTGATTATCATAATGGAGGAGGAAGCTTGGCGTCAACGCTCCCGGGAGATATGGTTAAAAGAAGGGGACAATAATTCAAAATTCTTTCACAAGGTGGCCAACCAGAGAAGAAGGATTAACAAAATTGTAGAACTTCAAGTGGACGGTCGCCGGGTGGACAAGAGGCAGGAGATAGAAGAATCTTTGGTGGAGCATTTTACAAATGCATTCAAACGAAGTCGAAGGTGGAGGCCAGTGTGGATCGATGAAGAATTGGGTAGGGTCCCAGACCACTTATTCTCAAAGCTGGAAGCAGATTTTAATGAAGAGGAGGTCAAGGCAGCGGTGTTTGGTTGTGAAGCAGACAAAGCTCCTGGTCCTGATGGGTTTGGGCTCCGTTTCTTTCAAGAATTCTGGGGAGTGGTAAAGGAGGACTTGATGGAAATGTTCCATGATTTTTTTTCCTCCTCTCGGGGGATTGGGTGTTTAAATGCTACATTCTTAGTCCTAATTCCGAAGAAGGAAGGGGCGGTGGAGTATGCAGACTTCAGACCAATTAGCCTAGTGAATGGGTGCTACAAAATGGTGTCGAAAGTGTTGGCAAACAGACTTAAAGAGGTCATTGGTTATCTGGTGGATGAGAACCAAACGGCTTTCATTCCGGGGAGGCTACTTCAAGATGGTTATATGACTATTCAGGAATGCATATCCGCTACGAATAGGGCGAGGGAAAGGGGAGTGGTGATTAAGCTTGACTTTGCAAAAGCTTATGACAATGTAAATTGTGACTTTTTGGTCCATCTCCTTGGGTGTCATGGGTTTGAACCCAATTGGATTCGCCTGATAAAAGCGTGTATCTCCACTGCAAAGGCTTCGGTCCTCGTCAATGGGACTCCGTATGATTTTTTCCATATGGGAAAGGGCCTTAGACAGGGGGACCCGTTATCACCTCTTCTTTTCGTGATCGTAGCGAATGCCTTCAGCCAGATGATGAAGCGAGCAGTGAATGGAGGATGGGAGAGGGGGTTGCAATGTGGTGAGGGTGGTTCTTTCCTTACTCACGTGCAATATGCCGATGATACAATTGTCCTAAGCAAGGCTAATGAGGGAGCTGTTAGAGGAGTGAAGTTCATATGTCGTTGTTTTGAATTAGTCTCGGGATTACAAGTGAATTTCCGCAAGAGTTCCATTTCTGGCTTACACGTGGAGGATGCACTTCTCTCTAGGCTGGCGGGCATTCTTGGGTGTGAGGTGAAGCAGTTTCCGTTGGTGCATCTCGGGCTCCCTCTTCATCTTGCACGCCTGAAGAAGAATGATTGGGCACCATTAGTAGATCGCCTTGGCAGAAGATTGGAGGGGTGGAAGAGTCGGTTCCTAAGCATGGGGGGGCGAATAACTCTGGTGCAAGCAGTCTTGTCTAACCTCCCAATTTACTACCTTTCCATTTTTAAAATTCCGAAAGGGGTGTTGGGTAAGTTGGAAGGGCTGAGGCGTCAATTTCTTTGGAGTGGGGGTAAGGAAGCTAGAAGGCGCATTCATCTTGTGAAGTGGGAGGTGGTATGTTCGAGTAAGAAGAAAGGAGGAGCGGGCATTCTTAGCTTGGAGGTAATGAATAGGGCGCTTCTCCTAAAATGGCTTTGGAGATGGGATTTAGACCCGAATCTCATGTGGTGTCGGGTGGTGAGGGAGTGTTATGGTTGCGGCGCACCGACAAGGAGCAGATTACCACGGGTCTCACGTCACACCTCGTGGATATGGAAAGGGATCATGGCTGAGCAGGAAATTTTCTCTCAGGCAGTTAGTTGGCGGTTAGGGACAGGGGAGATTATCCGGTTCTGGCACGATGTGTGGGCTGGGGACATGACATTGAAGGAAAGATTCCCGGACTTATATCACATTGCTAGATTGAAGCAGGGGGCAGCGAGTTTATACTGGAGGACTAGGGGAGGCACGGGATGTTGGGTGGTAAGGATGTCTCGGGCTCTTCAGAGGGCCGAAGTGGATGAATATGCAGCATTGTTGGAGATGTTACATTAGTGGGAGATAAGGCAGGATGGGGCAGACGAAGCAGGGTGGAAACCGGCGCGCACGTCGGGTTTCACGGTGAAGAGTGGGTATGATTGGTTGCGAAGGGTGGAACCATCCTTAGTGATCACGTCAATCAAGCAACGGGAAATTTGGGGATGCGAAGGGTGGATTCTTTATCAAAGGAAGATCCTCACTAGATCAAGACTTGCAAGCTGGATTCCGGGCCTGGAGATCACGTGTGCTCTCTGTGGGGAGGACGAGGAGACAACAGATCATCTGTTCACCTCTTGCTCGAAGGTGCGATGGGTTTGGGAGCGGCTGAACAGAGCAACAGGTTTGGACGTTTGGTTTTCAGACTTGGAAGGCATGTGGGCAGCTGGGAAACGTATGCGAAGAATGGGAGATAGATCCAAGAAGGCGAAGGTCTTGCAGCTTCTACTCCCGGCAGTAGTGTGGTCCATATGGCTGACTCGAAACCAGGTAATATTTAGAGGTCAACGTCCTTATAGTGAAAACATTTGGGAGTTGACCAAGGGACACATACATGATTGGGGGAACTATTGTATTGGGGAGGGAGGAGTGGGTTTTATAGATGATAGACTTGTTATAAATTAGGACTTTGGCCCATCCTAATCTGGATTCCTAGTAGACGTCTCATCTACGTAGGATGAAGGGCCATTATCTTGTCTTCTTGTAACTCATTTGGGCTTTCGTTTTAATATTAAGGCGACTGCCTACTATTTCCCTCAAAAAAAAAAAGTGAGAATTAACTCACACAACAGTTAATTAAAATGTAAAAACACGATAATGATTTAATTAACAAGAGTAAAATAGTACTTTTTTATTTTAATGGGAAATCTAACAGCAAAGGGTATAAATGCATGTTTTAAAATGTCAAAGGGTGATTCTGCAAGTTTAAGAGAACCAACACAATTTATTTTAGGGGGTTCAAACGCAATTTACCCTTTAAATAACCATATATAACCCCCTTAGTTATATCCTTTTAATAGACTGAATCTTCCATTGAACACCCGTTCTAATAAAAATATGTGGGAACCAACACAGAACAAACCTACAAAGGAATCAAACTGAATAAGGTTTGCCCATTTAATTTGGTTCCAATAGACAACAAAAGCTTTCCTGAAGACCCAACTAAAAAAAATATGAGGGAACCATCTAAATATAGGCCCTCTGTGACTTCCTTTGTACCTAAGCCAATCATCCTTTGAGGGGTCAACAAATCCCCACAGCCCCCCTTCAATATTTTCCACCCCTTCTTCACCCTCAAAATCTAATTCTAAAATAGGTAACCCCACCTCTGACCCCACACAATACACGGCTTTGACTAAAAACAAGGAGCCACACTTTCACATTCATTTCAAATCAAATAAAAATAAATAAACAAATAAATTCATGACAAAAATATAATATTTACTAAAATAAATTGAATAATTTTTTATAATAATATATATTATTTATTAGATTATATATTATTTTTAAAAAATAAAAATATAAAGAGCTATATTTTGAATCATAAAACAGATGGAGTATAAATTATTCATAAGATATGTACCAGATTAAATTGAATAATTTTTTTTCCATTATATATATATATATATATATATATATATATGAACCGATTAGGTGCGACGAACGGCGGGTGCGGCAGAGATCATGGGCCGTCGATCAGGGGTCCATTATATCACCACATTTTACCTAAACTATAATCATGTATTTCTATTTTAACAAAAATATATAATTACAAGATTTATGTAAGAAAAAAAATTAAAAGACAAAACAGAGGAGGCACGAAGGAATCAATCAAAGGAAAAGCTAGACAAGGATGTCAAGGAAACAAAATATGCAAGAGAAATAAAATAAAAATATAAAAATCTCTCTCTCTCTCGCTCCCCCCCCCCCCCCCGTCTCTGTTCGTCTCTCTCTCTCTCTTCCGTGGAAGACGAGATCGAAGAAACAATCGTCTGAATCCGAGCATCCCCAAATCGATATCAAATTCATGAAAAGCCCATCTCGGATTTCCAATGCTGGATCGAGAGAACCTCAAAATAATCGATTTTGAGAGACACCCAGATGAGATGTCCCCTCCCGAGTTCCTATGCTGACTCTGCCGGTCACGTTGCGGCGACATCTCATCTGGGTCGGTAGCGTTTCAGCTCCAAAGCCTCCAAATTCCGATCTTTGGCTCTTGTTGTGGCGAAATCTCATCTGGGTCTGTAGCGTTTCGGCCTGTTCGGGGCGAAACCTCATCTGGGTCCGTAGCGTTTCGGCTTCTGCGCTGGATCCCGCATCGACGGCCACCACCACCACCGCCGAGAGGGTGTCGGCGGCGGGGAAGGTGAGGTCGCAGAGATGCAGCTTCGTTTCTCGCCGAGCATGAGAAGCATCACCATATCGAGCACCAATGGGTTCTTGGACTTGATGAAGATCAAGGTCGCCGCCCGCTACATCTCCTACCGCACGTTCTTCCATTTTGTCCTCTTCGCCGCCATTCTGTTGCCGTTCTTCTTCATCCCCGCCGCGATGGTCACCCTCGAACGCATCAACGCCAACAAATGCTCCTCCCTCGGTAAGGAATTTTTGTTCAATTGTGATGAATGGCAGATATCTGTTATTGGGTCACCATCAAATGATCCGTTCGTTTTAATGTTTATTCATGAATTATTGTTTACGGGGTCTCTGATGGTGGCTGTATGATTTTGCAATGTGCAATGCTGATGATTGTGGGATACCTATTATGTGGCATTGGATTGGAATTTTATGTGACATTGGATTGGAATTTGTGACTTTGGACTTGGTCATTGCTTCTCTTGTTTTATAATTCTGATTGTTTGCTTATTTGGTTTATTGTGTTTGATTGGTTGCGTGAGTTTATTGGGTGGGGTGGATCTGGTATTGTTTGATTTGTTTGAATTTTTATCTGGAGACACAATGTGTGGTGTTATCTTTGTGTTGGGTCATGTTGCCCTCGGTGGATCATTCATTGTGTTGTATAATAATGATGTTGTCAATTAGTTGTATTGTTTTGATCTCTGGTTCTTGCTGCTGCTCTTTGGTCTGTCTCTTCTGGGTGTTGTGTGATCACTGTCTCATTATGTTCATAGGATGGAATCCTAATTTTTATATGTTTGTTCTGCTGCCTTTGCCCTCCATTAGCTCCAAACTTTTCTCTCTGTGTTTTTTCTTTGTTCATTGTTTATTGGAAAGGTCATGCATATCCTCCATCGAATCGATGTATTATCTACCTTTTTTTCCTCTTGTGGTGATCCTTATATTGCTGTGGATGTTGAAGTCTTCTTTGATTACAATATATGTTGTCTTGTCATGTGTACCACAAGTTGTAATTGCAGCATGTTGTTTCAAATCGGTAGATGATTGTTGTTAAAGTATTATCTTTTGGGAATAAAATACCTCACTCAAAAGGGTTCATAAAAAGTCCATGTCTGTATTAATCTTTGCACCTTATTTATGTCTTTTTTCTATCCTAAATGCATTTACTAGTTTTTTACTAAAATTAAAAAAGAGTTTGACAATTATGTTGTTTCCTTTCTGTCTAGCAGATAGTTTCCAGATCAAATGTCTGCATTTTCCTATGCTTTTAGTTATTTTCTCTGGCTATTGTATATTCATATCCCAAAGGGAAATTTCTGAAATTGTAAATGTTCATGTATTCTGATGATGATCTTGCTCTTTTTTTTTTGCGAGGTATATGATACCATCTTCAGAAACTTCAGTTTGAGTTTCAAGCATGTTGTTGCGCTTGCCAACTTTTATATTTGTTTTGCAATCCTGTGATGCTTTTGTAGGATTTGAAGATGTTTTTCTAAAATTCTTCACTTTCATGTGTTTTGTTTAGGAAAACACATTGCTTTTGCTTGTAGGACCAGTACTATGTGTACACCAAATCCCACTATTCCACTTTAAATGCAAGATCCAAGTCCTTATTTAAGTTCTAAACCCATTGGTTTCCCCTCCCCATGAATAATTAGTGCTTCTTTTCCCACAAGTGATCTTCAATCACTCTCTTCTACAAGGGAAAGTGTTCTGCTGTCATAATCTTCATAGATCTGGCGTGTCTTGTTTCTGCGCCACCAATTTAATTTATTGAGTACATAGACTAACTAAATTTTAAACATAAAGTGCTTTATCTAATGCTTCATGGAAGATCCCTCCAACAATCTTCATCTTCCTAGGAGGAATTGTAGAAGTTCATATGTCCATCCCTGTCAGTGCCCAGAAAGGCAATGTGAAAGCTCTTGTACTGCCCAACATAAAAGGTGCTCCCAGTCATTTAACATCATGCGCAAAGTTTCATTCCTCTACTCCATTTAAAGAAGCTATTCCTCTATTTGCAATATCACTTATTTAGCCAAGACTTACCTCTTGTTTAATATCAACTATTTTCCCACATTTAAACAAGCAATTGTAGACTTCCTCTATATAGCTTCTCACAACTCCCTTCCATGTTAGGGATTTCTTCAATCTTGAATGTGAAACTGTTGGTTATGGATCTTAGAATTTTTACAAGGATATATTTGTAGTTTTGACATTTTGACTTCTCTTTGTTTCAGAATGTTTGACGGGACGGAGATGGGGACCAAGATTTCTTGGTGGGGCGGACGATTCAACAGTAACCTCCTTTACTAAAAAAATTAAAATAATTTCATATAGCACCTAACTTCCGATGTTGTCTGAGTTGCAGTTACATTCTTGTCTTATTCTGAATCCATCTATAATTGTTGTGCAGAGGCTAGTCAGTGAGTTATACAAGGTTCTTGATCAAGTAAATATGGAGGAAATTCCGGATGGCAGGAAAACTCCAGAATCCTTCAATGAATTACTCTCAGACATGAAGAATAACCAATATGATGCCAAGACATTTGCCATCAAATTAAAATCTACGGTACACCATAGTTTATGTCGTTAACCATCATTATCTGGTGATTATTGTCTCTGGCACTTGTTGCGGACAATTTCATACAACACACTTTTCGAAATTCTTTTTTGCATTAACTTGAAGCACATGTTATCAGATATATGCTGTCTATTTGTATGCTACCTTTGTCATTTTTCGCACATTTTGGTTGAGGAACTTGAATCAACTGGAAAGAGTTTTCCTTACAACAGAGCTTGTTTGGTATTGCAGATTGAAAATTTGGATAGAGAAATAAGGAAGTCAAGGCTAGCAGAACAGATGCACAAACATTTTGCAGCAAGTGCCATCCCAAAAGGCATCCACTGTCTCTCACTACGTTTGACCGACGAATATTCATCAAATGCACGTGCACGCAAGCAGTTGCCACCTCCTGAGTTGCTGACACTTCTCTCCAACAATTTCCACCACCATTTTGTTTTGGCAACCGATAACATCCTCGCAGCTTCCGTCGTGGTGAATTCCATTCTCAAATCATCGTCAAAACCTGAAAAGATAGTCTTTCATGTCATCACCGACAAGAAAACTTATGCTGGTATGCATGCATGGTTTGCGCTGAACTCTGTTTCTCCAGCCATAATTGAAGTGAAGGGAGTTCACCAGTTTGATTGGTTAACTAGAGAAAATGTTCCTGTGCTTGAAGCCATAGAAAGCCACAATGTAGTTAGAAATCACTATCATGGGGACCATGTCAGGGGTGCTAATCTTAGTGATACACCGAGGTTGTTTGCTTCCAAACTACAGGCTAGGAGTCCAAAGTACATTTCCATACTAAATCATCTCCGAATATACCTTCCCGAGGTAATTACACACAGCTTATATTTAATGGATACTTTTGCAGACATACTGATTGTACACTTTTCATATTTGGTGTATGTAGTTGTTCCCAAATCTCAACAAGGTGGTCTTTCTGGATGATGATGTTGTGATTCAGCGTGATTTAACACCACTGTGGGACATTGACCTTGGAGGCAAGGTAAATGGGGCTGTCGAGACTTGTAGAGGTGAAGATGGGTGGGTGATGTCCAAGCGCTTCAGGACATACTTCAATTTTTCTCATCCTTTGATTGCAAAGAATTTAGACCCTGACGAATGTGCATGGGCTTATGGGATGAATATATTTGACTTGGCTGCATGGAGGAAAACTAACATCAGAGACACATATCATCATTGGCTGAAGGAGGTAATTCACTAATCCTCTTTTGCATGTGCTGTTAACTTACACGAAATGTACACATTTTTAATTATTCTTCCTTTTTTCCCTGAAGAAACCACCCATCTTTTAAGGTAGGTCACTGTTCTCATGACTTGACTTATATTGCAATGGTGCAAAACAAAATTCTACTCTCATCCAATGATATAACATTTAATTTTTTAAATGTTTTATATATGGCACTCTCCAGTGAAACTATTCATTCATCTTGCTCCACCAGAACCTGAACACCTCTCATTAACATTTTACACATATTCCTGCTCATGTATTTCTTGTGATATGCCTCAATTGCAGAATTTGAAGTCCAATTTGACAATGTGGAAGCTTGGGACATTACCACCAGCATTGATTTCATTTAGGGGGAACGTTCACCCTATCGACCCATCTTGGCACATGCTAGGACTAGGCTACCAAGAAAAAACAAACATCAAGAGTGTGAAAAAAGCTGCAGTGATTCACTATAATGGTCAGAGCAAACCATGGTTAGAGATTGCATTTAAGCACCTTCAACCATTTTGGACAAAGCATGTAAACTACACGAACGACTTCATAAGAAATTGCCATATCATGGAGCCCGAGTACCAGCAAACAGATGGGTAGAGAATTAGAAGAGAGAAGGGAGGATTCCATGGTTTTGCGGGTTAATATTTTTCTCACAAAATTAATTAAATTGAGAAGTCGGCCACACATGCTACACAGTCGACTCCAGATGAGCTTGCGTTAGTCTTTCTCACAGAGGACTGCAATGCTGAATTTTCGTAGTGCGAGATATTCATCAATATTTGGCTTGTGGAGGATAGTTTGACTAGGTTCAGAAGTCTGAATTGGATCAGCAATTACAACCATTTATAAATGGAGCAACAACAGTTTGGTTGGTTGTTTCGGAACAGAGATTTATCTATTGATGCAGCTGGATATTGATTCTTTTTGCTTTCCTATCAGATTTATGATATACCGTTCTCTTTATTTTTTCTTCTTTATTTAAAAAAAAAAACTTTTTTAGAAGATGTTATTCTGGTTCTGTATTCAGTAGGATCTTCTAGTTCGATTGGAGTTTGGATCCTCATATTGGGATCCTGTTCAATTTGTTAGAGTAATTGTACAATTCATGAGATATTGAAAATGTGTAGGAAATTCTTTTGCTTCTGTTGCTCTGTCTGTCTCTCAGTTTGCAATAATTTACAGTACATGAAGACGGGTCTTTCATGTTTGGGGGAAAAGATGGTGGTGGACTAGTTTATTTTAACATCAAAAGGCCCTTTCATGCAAGTTGGAAAGTTGGTTTAAGGAATGAAATCCAGAAAGAATCTAAAAAGTTCTGCATTATCTGGAATGCATTTAAATTCTGAATGCTCTCACAAGGTTATGTAAAAAGAAAAATGTGTTGCTTTATTTTTAGCTCATGTGTAGTCCCATTTTGCTAACAAGTTAAATGGTTTTGTTAAAAGAAAATATATTTTTTTACTTTTTCTGTAAGTGGGCATATTTAATTAATTAGAGTACCTACTTTAACTTTCTTTATATTTATAAAGATACATGTTTTCATTGTATAAAATGTAAGTCTGTCAATTATCCGAAAAAATATCCATATCCGATCTGAATTCGAAATGCAGAAAATATCTGATATTGGAAAATTAATATCCGTATCCGAATCAAATTATCCGTCTCTGAAAATTTTCGGATCGGATCGGATATAACCTATATCCGATCTAAACAATATTCGTATCTGAACTGTTATTTTATTTATATATGTTAAAATTAGTTTCAACCCTTACATGAAAATCAAATGGCACAGGATCTAGAGCAAAACACAAATTTATTTAACCATGTTGAATACTTGTTTAACTATATTAGGATTTATGGTTTTATATCTTTAGTGAATACTTATTTAATAATGTTAGGACTTAAGATTTTATAAATTCTTTAAATTTTTTTCTGATTCGGATATTTCATATATTATCTGAATTTGTATCTGAATTTTTGGATCAGATACGGATATGTGTTTTGGAATATCCGTCGAATATCGGATACAAATATTTTTTCGGATATTCAATTTGGATATGGATACGGATATGAGCTTATCCGATCCGTATCTGTCCGATTAACAGGCCTAATAAAATGTTCACTTTAAAAAAAATCAAAGTATGTTGGGGCAAACTTGTACATGCTAAACATGCAGTTCAACAAATAAAGTTTGTTCAGCTGATGAATACAGGAGATATTCAATTGCAGAACTTCTCCAAACATTCGAAAAAGTTCCAAATATGTATTAATTTACATATTCTGTTTTGGAGGTGAAATGGTGAGACTTGAGAGGCAAGTTGACCTGCAACATCATAGTCCCTTTCATGCAAGTTGCTAAAAAAACAGTTTGTTAAGGCCATACGTGGTCAAATACCATTGAATATATGGAATCATAGACTACATATGAAGAACATGTCACTTTCATGCAAAGTTGCAAAGTTGATTAAGGCAAGAAACCTGGAATTAAATGCCTGCACCTTATGTAATCAATTAGGTTTTGTTTCTTCTCTCAAAATTTTTAGGTTTAAAAAAGTGAAACTTAAACTCCTCTCCTTTGAAGAGCATGATTAGCTTGATTGAAAGTTTTCAATATTGTAAGGTAGTCATTCTTTATTGATGGTGCTATCAGCCAATCATATGAGCCAACCAATATAACAATTCATGATTGGTGGAATGACAGATGGGAGAATAACAAAAAGCTTTTCTCCATTGGAGTTTTGATAGGAGTTTTGATATCCCAACAACCTTTTATAAGTACCCTTAAAAGTACAATTTGAATGGAATCCTTGTTTTCAGCATGGTTACATTGCTCTTCCCTATACAAAAAAGCTTGCCAATAATATTTAAAAATTTATCAAAAGTTGTAGGAATTAATATATGATCAAATACATAGATAAACACAAATATTTGTATATGGTTATGTCTACTCCCAGTAGAATGTAATGTAGACAGGTCAAAATGAAGGCAAACAATACTTGGAAAAAGATCATTACACATTAGACAACTGCTAAATCGGATTTTTTAAATAAGATAAATCCATATTAGACAACATCTAAATTCAAACAATAGAAAGATGATTTCATATTTTACAACAACTAATACTAGAATCTACAAATGAGATAATTTCATGTTATAAAAAAATACAATAGTTAATATTGGAATTCAATTTTTTAATTGGAATTTGAACCATAGCTCAATGATTGATACTAATATTTTCAACTATAAAGTCTTGGATTCAAAGCCCACAGCTGGGCCCAGCAAGAAAAAAATCTCACAGAATGTACTCTTTCATTTTCAATACTCCCTCTCAAGTTTTTTTTTGATGGAAAGGCCCTGATGGGCATCCAAGGCATATCAAGGCAATCTGGATATCCAAGTTTTATATTAGCATATCAAAATTTACACCATTTACATCCTCTACGTTCTGGGCATCCAAGGCAATCTGGATATCCCTTATAAAAAAGTCAACACTTTGTATAGTGTTTTGAAGAACAAAATGTACATTGTCACTACCTTGTTTGGTTTGAGAATTAAATTATTATGAGATTTATATCTATTCTTGTATAAAAATGAATAGAGTGATTTTTTGTTTAATTGTGTTTTGATTATTCTCGTTGAGAAATATAATAATAGAATTTTTGTTGTTTAGATAAAATGTGAATAAGATGTGGATAAAAATTTATAAAATGTAAAATAATGATGACATTTGATTTGACAGTTGATTTATAAGAGTGATGACAATTGATTTGACAATGAGCCCATATATTCTTCTAATTTGAATAACCTGAAATAACTTAATTTTAGGAATAGACTGGAATCTAAATATCACTTTATACAGTTAATTTTGGCATACAATTTTTCATTTATTCCAACCATCCAAACATTCATTTTGAGGTTATTCTAACTAATTTTCACTTATTCCGTGCTTATTCTCAAACCAAACTCTGTTGATCCTGATAAACATGGCCTCTGTGCATAGGGGTGGTAAACGAGCCAACGAGCCGAGCTTTAACATGTTCAAGCTCGACTCGTTTATAAACGAGTCGAGCCGAGCCGAGCTGAGCTCACGAGTCTCAACGAGCCTAGCTTTCTTCTTCATTTTAAGGTTTTTAAGGATTAAAAACAAAATTTTAGCCTAAATGATTCAAGTTCATGAGTTTAAACGAGCATAACTTTGTATTAATTTAATATTTTGATTTTATAAAGGAGTTTAGTCAAGCTTCAACTAAGTTTTAATAACACAAACGAGTCGAATTTGAACATAAAATGATGCTCAATTCAGGTCAATAGCCTAACCGAGCTTTAAAACTTATTCAAGCTTGCTCATTTGTCTAAATGAACGAGCCTGAACGAGCCCAAACAGAGCCGAGCCCGAGCCGAGAACGAGCCAAAGCAACAATACTCTCTCTCAAGTTGAAGCGATTTGATCTACTTAATATTATAATAATAATCATGCTCATCTCTTAACAACAATATAATATTGTTCAATATATTTTGAAAGCCAAAAAATTATATTCCCCTCATAAGATCATTGTTTTAAAATTACTCTTTAATTTTTATACAAGTATAATGAGACATGGAAGATGTCTCTTCTACTTAGGATCAAGGTGCTTTATTTTGGTTATTTATAATTTGATTTAGATTTTTGTTTTAATAAAAAAAAATTTGGGTGTAAAATTTTGTTTTAATAAAGTAAAGTGACTGCCTATCATTTGCATTAACAAAAAGTATAATGAGACACCATTAGAACACCAAGATAGTGCTCTTTTTTATGTTGATGATCACCACTTCTTTTTCAACCATTTATAAAAAAACAAAAAGATGGTTTAGCATTTCTAAACAAAAAATAACTATTAATAAAATTGGATTTTTGCATGTATACCATTAAAAAATATGTTATTTATTTTTATACCATCAGAATTTTTCTTAATAAAGAAATGTGCTCATCTATTATCTTTTTTTAATCAAAATCAAACTTAAGTCTATTTAGTCATTAACCAAAAAGTAAAAATGACAAAATAACCTTAATATAATATTTATCATAATGTAAATAATTAAACATAATAACATAATTAATCTCTTGTTCTTTTCAAATCAACTATGAGGTTCAACCTTACCCTTCTTTCCTTTTCTGTCAATCAAGATCTACGTTTTGTTTAAATTAGTGATTTTGTAATATATATATGATTAGTTGTTCTTAAAATAATTTTACTTCATTTCTACTAATGTAAACACTAACAATTAATATGTCTTTGTTGATAAATATTTTTTATATTTAATTTTTATATTTTAGGATTTTAGATGAAATTTATCATTTTTATATAGAAATTAATATTTTTATTTTTATAATTATTGTATTTAAAAAGATAAAATATGTAAAATAAAAAAATGAAGCGTACTATGATCATTTCTCCAAGACTTTGACGGTTGTAATAGAATTTGGGATGCAAATTAACTAAGATAGTAGATATGCATGATTTTTAAATATTCTAATAATATAAAAATCAATATATTATTTGAAGTGATATAAAAATAAATAGCATGATTTTGGACGGTATACATGAAAAAAAAAATCCTAATAAAATATCAAATTCCAAAGCTTTCCTCAATGATTTATTTATTACATGTATATGGAACTTACTGGATCCCAATTCCCATAAAAATCTTCACATACTTAATTAGGCTTAAAGTAGGGGTTGATCAGTCATTTTCCAATGCTTTAACCGATTAAACGTGTTATCATAGTCATTGGAGATGGTGATGATGAAATGGTGAAGGTATAATACATGAACGGTGGCTGGATTCATTTGACCTCAGATTTTAGACGACTTTGAAAGCTTCGAGAGAATCGTCACCTGTTGTCTCTCTTAGTGGGTTCTATTTGGCTTTCCCTCTTTGGTTTGTCAGATTATTTGAGAGAGTCGATTCAAATCCATTGCTCTTTCAAGGCTTCTGGAGTCACAGTTGAAGATCTCAATTGGGTTTGGCTTAGAATTCTTTGAGAGAGCTTGTTTTGTGGTTTTGAAGAAGATCCAGATTGAGATTTGATCGGTTTTGTGGTTTTGGTGGGGACCCAGATCAAGATTTGGGTTTGGAAGAGCTAGTGGGAAGGATTTGAGTGATTTATGTGGTTTGGAAGTACTGTTTGGACTTTTTGTGGGATTGGAGAGGACCCAAATTCGGATCTTGGTGGATTTTGATTGCTTGGTAAGGACACTTTTCGAAATTCTTGTGTTAATTTCCTTTTTTCTTTGATCTCTTAAAAGACCCAATTTAATCGCTTTCGTTACTTATTATATGATGCAAAGATATGTTTGAATTTCTTTGCAATATTTTTGTTCTTGGTGAAAAAGATTTTTGGTTTTGTTTATTTTCTTTTAATCAATAATTTTGTCTGATTTTAATATTATTAAAAATACCTTTATTTGGATTGGATTCTATAAAAGCCCAACCAGGGTTTTGGGTTTGATTTTGAAGAATTTTGAAAACTCAATTGCACTTGTTAGTTTACTTACTATATCTGTTTTTTTTTCAGGAAGAGGAATTAAAACTTTGTTGGAGATGGCTGAAACTCAAGAACAGCTTGAAATCAAGTTCCGGTTGCACGATGGGTCGGATATTGGTCCCAGTAAATACTCCCCTGCAACAACTGTTGCGACTCTGAAAGAAAGCATTCTTGCTCAATGGCCTAAAGGTTGGTGTTTTAGTTTTATTCTTTTCTACTGCTTTTTTGAATTTTTAGTTGTATGTTTCACACACCCCATCTATATGGTTGTTAATGTTGTGATTTTAGTACATACTGGTTATTGATACTGATTTGTTGGATGTCTTGTCAGCGCTGAAACATGATAGTGATCAAATATATTGATATTAGATGAATTTTCTTTTGTAGTATTCAAATCCTTGCTAGAACAAGTTGATGCTGCAATAGATGAATTTTCTTTAGTAGTATTCAAATCCTTGTTAGCAAAAGCTGATGCTGCAGTTGAATAAGTGTATGATTAATTTACATCATCATGTAAATCGGCCTATTGGACAGCTGCTGATAATATGTTAAATAATTGTGTTGTTTGAAGTTTTAACTCATGCTGTATGTCATAGTGATGTAGGAATATAATATAAATTTAGTGAATGAGAATTATTTTTCCTGTTTACCCGAAGAAAAATTTGTCCCTAAATGGGTTTTAAGAAGTGCATTCTTGATATATTAGTTTTTCACAGCCATTGCCTCTCCAGAAGCAGTATATGTATCACCATAATTGCGTGTCCTTGAATGTCAAACTAGTTGCATTTGTCTTATCTGCATTGTCAACCACCACATTAGTTATTTCTTCTCTTGTACAATCTGATATCTAATTCATGTTATAATACTCTTTATGATTTGCATAATGTTCTATAGTGCTTATAACCATATGGTGAACTTTAGTCAATGTGAATTCTCTTCTAACTCTTTGGAAAAAAAATGTTGTTATTTTCATATTGCTGTAACACATATCTTTTACACGATTTATGTTACAGATATGTTATCGTAAACCAGATGATTTCCATAGAGAAACCTTTTGAAAATCAACCATAAACTATTGTCAAGCATAGCTGAATCAATCACATAGATTTGCTTAGGCATTACAGGACAATTCAGGCTTTCCTCTTAGAACTAAGTGGATTAGTTTTGCCTGTTTATATTCGGATGTAGAGGTATGGTACTCTGACTTGTAAACATGAAAACAATTCTTTGGATTCAGCTCCATAATTGAAGAGGCTAATTACATTGTGGTTCATATTTTCATTGGGTGTTCCAAGTTGTATATTTTAAATTAAAAGAAAAGTTGATTTGGTATGTTAAGATTGACAGGTATGTAACTATCATAAGAAAACAAACAGTCTGATGGAACCAGAGCATGTAAGATATCAAGAGTCAGTAATACATACTATGATATCAACATAGAATTAGAAATTGGGGTTCAAGTGGGTAGACTGAAAGGGAGGAGAAATCTTGCAAGGGTATTGCAGGACAGACTATTGGCTTCCAGTTGATCGGATTTCTGGTCATGTAATAGTTTATGAATACTGACTCTTTTAATCATAAGTAATATGGTATGTGCAGTCCATGTGAGCCTTTAGTTATCATTGCATGCCAATCTGGAGATACAGTGGGATCCCAACTTCATTCGGGGCTTATGAAATCATCTTTGAGTTACTGACACAATTTATTGAGTGACTAACTGAAAATTCTAATGGGAGTTACTGACACAATTTGTTGGGAGTTATACTAATTTTCAAATTTGTACTTGTCTTCCCAAATTTTTTTTTTGGGTTAATCTGCAGATAAATCTTGTGACACGACTGTTATATTCCAATCTTCTATATATATTATGGCTCTGTTATTTTTTTAACAAAAAATTCATTGTCTCATGGTAATGTATATTTGATTAATTATATCTTATTGATAGAAAAGGAGAATGGCCCGAGAACGGTGAACGACCTCAAGCTAATAAACGCTGGAAGGATATTAGAAAACAACAAAACATTAGGAGAGTGCAGGAGCCCTATATGTGATATTCCTGGTGGAGTAACAACTATGCATGTTGTTGTTCGGCACCCTTCTTTAGAAAAAGGAGCAGGTACCAATAACGAAGTTCCCCCGGAGAGTAGGCTTATCAAGTTCTACATGCATCTATGTTTATATTTGTCTGTGATGATTTAATTAACTTATTATGTTGCGAAACAGAAAAGAAAGCATCAAATCAGCCACAGAACAGCAAGTGTGCCTGCGTGATATTGTGACTTCCAAATCCAAGTCCAGAATCATTGAAATTATAACGATCAAGGTAATTTAAACAATTCAGCTTTATCAGGTGATGTGCTTTAGTCACAAGACTGCCACTAAACACGCTGAGATTCATTTATATTTTTTTTTCATTTGCAGCAGAAACGGATTTAGTTAAAAAGATTGAATGTGGTTGGCCGAGATCCAGACACAGAAATCTGTTCTTCATAGATGATTGGTGTTGTTTCATATGTACATTGGCATTCCTTTGTTGTTGTTATTGCTGTGTCCTATACCATGTAATTCAATTTTGTTTCAGTCTTTGATCCAATTGTTATATACTTTACTTTGTGTCACTTTTTCATTTATGATATATTGTTGGGAAAGAGACATATCTGATTTGTTATTCAATACCTGTATTAGTAGGCTACACTTTTTTTACCCAAGGGTGCATATTAAGGGTCAATCTATTCTGTATAGTATGTTGTAGGATATAAAAAAGCAACTTAAGATCGGCCAAGCTCTACTTTTAGCTCAACATAGAGGTCCATTAATATTTAGGCAAATGCTACACTAATTTTTGTAGTCACTTTTGCAATCCCTCTTGTTTTGAATTTTTTAAATTAAGTATATAATTAATTATATGGTGAAGTACATTTTTTATGAAAATGATGTGAAACATCATCATCATCATCTTCTTCTTCTACTCCATCATAAATAAGAACAATCACTTCCACCACCACAGCAACTACATCAAGATGAATTCTTTACATATCTCTTCTGTTTTCTTGTACAATTTATTCTACATTTTCTGTATGTGATCTGTACAAGTATTGGTATTTCCCTCCATGCATGGAAACTTGTGGGATCTCTTTTTTTTTTTCTTTTCTTGTTCTGTTTTTGGATCTTTACAACATCTTTGTTTCTGAAACTACCTTACCTTTCTCATTCAAACCGAATCATGTGGAACTCCTACAGGTCAACATTTTCAAAATGGAACTAACCCACAACTGATTCGTAAGGGATTCATAAATATATAGAAGAATAAACAACTGAACATATTATTTGCTCACGGGCTGCAACTGGGCTCAATATAAACAAAGCCTTTATATATTGATCATAACCTCACAGATTACAACCTTCAATTCAAACTCAATATAGGACATAAAAAATCATAGGCATGCACGAGCCTCAAAGCTTGGGAACACCACAAACGCAATGGACAGAGAAGCGACAGAGACGGGGGAGCTCACAGAGACTAAAACAGGATTCAATGGTGGAATGTCTCCAGCTTCTGTCAGCTCTAAAGGATTCCCATTGAGAAGCATTGTCTGGCTATGAAGGTCCCCATCTTTCGGGGTCAGGTGATACTCTTCTCTAGGCTCCATGCCATCCGATGATTTCCTTCCCACCCACATGACCGTTCTCTTGAGACCATGCATGAAAGAACCATCTCTCAAAAGTGTACCTCTTGTAAGCACATTGATGTTCAAGTCATTCTGGACTGTGACACTGAACGTCGTGCTGTTGCTCAGGTTGATCAGTAGTAGAGATATACCAGGCTGAAATACGGAACAGCCATTATCAGAAAACTTTTGATGATTCTGATTAGGGAGATTGTTGTTGTTCGTAATATCAGAATCATTGATTTAGACTTCATCAGAATGTTGTATACCTTTTGCTTTGAACACTGGGCATAAGCACGCAGATAAGGAGATCCGCTTAGATCGATTGGAAGGACACCTTTCCCCATAAGTCGATGCCACAGTAGAGCACTGCACACAACCAATATGACAGTTTTAGTTTCAAATATGCTTTAAACGATTAATTTCTACATTTTGCGGATCGGGTCAGAAGATATTTGCCTGTAATAATCAGGATTAGGAATGAAAGTTGTGCGGTCAAGAAGACCATAGTTTCCGCCAATCAGACTTTGTCTACAATAGGCCTTGGTGTTGTATTTGGATGCCATTCCAAGCTGATCTAAGTACCTGGATTGAGTTTATATGAAATTCCCGAGTTATAACCAGTAAAATGAGGACAGTTTGGCAAAATTTTAGTGACTCGAGTTAAAAATATAATGAGAGGGAATTACCAGAAACTGTTTACAAAGGTATCAGATACATGATGGCCCCCACTGTTGTATGCACCACCGGATTCGCCAACCCAAGCAGAAGCCCAAGGTCCATGGTTTTGAATGGTTAATTGGAGACCTCTGAATGTGTCAGCAAATCGACTCAAGTAATGTGGATCCAATATCTTGCTTGTAAGATGGGGATCAGAACCTACAAAAAAAAATTGCTCAAGATCCATCATATAAAACGTAGAATGAGAAAAACAGTCGTGTCACACAGAATTATGTTCTGAATTATACGTATGATATACGCACCTGGACCTAAATTATATACATGGTGTGTCAAGGCACTGACAACATTTGACCCTGAAACCTGAAGAAGCTTAGCGTACCACTGCTGGTCGTAGAATCCTCCAGGTGCTAACAGTAGTGGGCGTGAACGAGATTCCTTATATAAATCATCAAGGATTGATTTAAGATATATCAAATCTTTCCCGTACTGTTCAGGACCAACACTTGCGCCAATGCCATGTCCGCTCAATTCATTTCCTAGGACAATAAGAAAGATTTCAATTTACACCTGGAAGCTGAGTGACATTTTTTTTTAACTTTGAAGGAGAAGAGTTGTAGAAATGAAACTATACCAAATTCCCACGCATCAACTGGGTATCCTTTCGAAATGGTGTACTCTATGAATCTCTGAGTATTTGTAGAGTTCCAAGCTCCTCCCCAGATGCCCTTCCCAGTTTGGTGCCTCCCACGAAGTGCATTTAGTCCAAATGTCACAATAGCTCTGCCTTGAAAGAATTCAGCAATCAAATTAGTGATGGTTATATTTTTCTTTGTCAGTATACATGTCCTCATGAAGGATAAATTTCCACTATATTGGTAAGAAGAATCACAATGTTCTTCAAAGGTACATTAGATTTTCTACCAAATAAGATGACAAATCACTTGTAATGCACAGGTCGATCAGCACGGTGAAATATTCAGATTCTTTTGTTATGGTTATAAAGCTTAGAAATGAGAAACACGTCCCAAGATAGATGAGGGAATGACTCCATACAAATATTTCATATGTTCCCAGTAGAAAAATTGATGAAATTTCTGAAGCAGCTCGGTTGCTTTCTGAACAAAGGTTTACATTTTTTATGGAGTTCAGATTGCCTCCTTGTCCTCCATGTTAATGATCAATATTTACAAAACTTGTCTCCTTGTCCTCCATATTCCAATTGAGATCATGAGGTGACATGTCAATGAGCTTTCCAAGAGCATGGTCAATTGAGCCTTACTTTCTATGTTAATTCCAACATGGACTCTAATTTCATATCGCGAGTTAGGTTTGTTATGCCATTGCATTGCATTAGATACAGGTATCCATTACACTTCGGAATAAATTCAATGCATCAATATTGCATCAAGGAATGAAAAGAATAAATAAATAAAACCATGTCTCACACAGAGTGAATACTAGCCATGAGTGAGAAAAGAAAGGAAATATATAACTACAAAATTCTCACCCTGTGCTCTGCAATAGGAGATTCAATTCATCCCACCTATCCATTCGCAGACAACCTTCGGAGAACCCAAACAACCCACCAGCCTTTTGAACAAATGGAAGGCAAGGAGACAAATTGTCCACGCCATAAACAACTTGATCTTGCAGAGACCCCCCCAATCCTTATCCTTAGAGGATTAAAAGCTACAAATCCACAAATAAACCAAACAAATGACATGAAAATGAATTAGATCTTATTATCATTTCTGGCGTGAGATAAGACACAAACCTCGGATGGCTTTCGCTAGAAAAGGATGATGCAAGTCCTGAGAATATGAAACAAAACTACAGCTTAGTTTTTTTTTTTTTATAGTAAAAAATAGTTTATAAAATGCATAACAATCTTAGGATCAGTTCTCAAAAACAACAGCAAGGAGCGGATAAAGGAAAAAGAAGTGAGTCAGTGATATCATATATAAGCTCTTCTACCTGCATCAAGAAGCTTTTTCATAAAAATGGCTTTCAATCGGGTTACTACTCTCAACCAACTTTTTGTGAGCTATTTCGTTGACCTTTTCTACACATAAAGACTAAAATCCAAAGCCAAAGTTTAAAGGTTGAAACATTCGGTTTGTAACCAATTATCTGAAAACTAATTTTACAAAAGCAGAATGAGTCTAACAATTGGTTGAAAACGGGACATTAGATGACAAAGAAATTGTTGAAGCTGAAGAAGTATAACTACTTACCAGATTAAGAACAGAAGCCTCTCCCCATGGGCATTGATTGTAGTTACACTTCTGAGGAGGCCACCAATCAATAGTAGCGCACACAAAATTTTCATCAGTCTCAGCCACTGTGGCAACACCTCTGATTATTATTGTTGCATCTGGAGGCTCTTCAGTGAAGATTCCAGAAAGTGAGCAGAAAAGGATGAATATCCCAAATAGGAAACCCATTTTGAATAGAGGATAATAGCCTCAACACCAGAACATTTTGATCAGACAGACTGCAAAAGAGGGGAAAGAACAACACTGAAGAAGTTTTAGCAGATCCTTCACCAAATAGAAAAATTATAACATTCCTGTTCTAAGATGTGTATGAAAGGCTCATGCCAAATCCAAACCAAACCAAACAAATAAGCTATAAACAATAATTTGAGTTGGCTTGATGAATCTAAATTTGTCAATCCCACTATTTGCTAATTTGTAAGGAAAAAAAATTGTAGGTAAGTGTTTTTCTTTCCTAAGTAAATCTTCTACTATCAGTGGAAGTAACCGTAAGGGGGTTACCTTTACCAAACTGCCAAGAATTTCAAGCCTAGCAATGAAAATTGGACCTCATAAAGAAGACTAGAACTATTCAGCCACAAGATTTCATCTATTTCTGTCCCTATTTTTTTTTCCTAACAAATTTTATCTTCAATTTTGCTGGGACTATTCATGTCAAATTTCATTTCCACGAATAGCATTATAAAGAAGAACCAAAATCGAAGCTATAAAATTTGAAATTAATGGGTACTGGATGTTAGAAGAGGGACATGATTTTTTATTATTAAAAAAAAAATATGGCATGCTAAATTATAACATGATTATATAAAGACTTAAAAGGGAAAGAGGAATCTATGTGGTTTCTTCTCTTCCCTATTCACTTTGGCAAAAAAACAATACAAACATGAAATAAAAACAAGTTTTTTGAACAATAATCTAAAACAAAATAACTTATCAATGAATTTTGAGAAATTGAAGGAATTGCAACATTTCATCCTTCCAAAAAATAGGACAAGACATGACATGAACATGGAAGAATCAAGAAAATGAAAAAAAAAAATCAAACATTGTTTAAAACAAGACGTTGTTATAAGCAGGCCTGAAATCAACTAAATTAAAATTTATTGAAAACCCAATCACGTAAAGCAACTCAAAATTTCCAAAAAAGGAAACATATAAAAAATAAACAGTGATACATTCATGAATGAGCTTCAAACAAACAACCCAAAACACAAATATTAATTTCATGATTTCAACACTTTAAAAACAGAGAATTGTCATTCTTTTTACATCAACATCGCATAAACCAAAATCCAAATCTACCAACACAAAATCAAATCATCCCAACAAAACATATATTCACCTCCAATGGTTCCGATGGAACTCCTGAAACAAAACAACTCCAAATATAAAAATCCAATCTTTTGGTCCCAATCTCAGCTTCTCTGACCATCCAAAGACCACAACCAACAGGAGACCGTGTCGGGTGAAATGGGTCGTCTTCGGATTCGTCGAATTCGAGTCGAAGAAGTCACGCCATGAAAAAGCTTCAGTGGTTTTGGTTCAGAAAAATCTCTCACTCGGTGGATTTTAACCAACCACAGCAGACAAGTCAACACCACAATGATTTTGGTTTTTTTACTGGATACACTTTTTTTAATAATTTGAACATAGATAATGTTAAATAATGTTAAATGTATATATATTAGGGTTAATGGTAGATTAGTCTTTTTCTCGTTTTCTTTTTTTGTACTATAAATGATACAAACCCTAATAATATTTTTGGTTCATTCTCTTCAATTGATTCTAACATGGTATCAGAGCTTGAATCCAATTTTTTTTTCTTCTTTTCTTTGATTTTCTATTAGTATTACTCTCCGTTCGTGAGATCGTCGACGCTCCACCGTCCGTGTCATCCCCGCGCAGCCCCACCGCTGTCCCGCGGTGATTCGCTGCCCCACGCAGCCCCGTTGCCGCCCCGCGCAGCCCCGTTACTGCCCTGTCGTCGCCCCGCGCAGCCCCGTCACTGCCCCGTCACTGTCCTGCGCAGCCCTGTCGCTGCCCCATCGCTGCCGCCGCTGTGCCGCCACTGCGCCGCCCTTCCGCGCCGCCCCGCGCCGCCCTGCCGCTGTCCGCGCGCCGTCCGCGCGTGCCCGCGCCCTGCCCTGCCCGCGAGTGCCCGCGCCACCGCGCACCGTCCGCGCCCTGCCCGCGCCCTTGCACGCCATCTGCGCAGCTGCCGCTGCCCAGCGCCCAGATCCGCGCCCCACGCGCGCACCGTCCGCGTCCCGCCAGCGCGCCCAGTCCGCGTCCTGCCCGCGCGTCGAATCGCGCAAATCCGCGCAGATCTGCCCGGATTTCCCGGGATCCTGTCCCGGACAGCATCCCGGATCTCCCGGGAATTCATCCCGGACAGCACTCGGGACTCCCGGGAATCTGTCCCGAGTCCGCCAGCGTCACGCCTGCTCGCGTCCGGTTCCAGCACCGGCCCAGTTCCGGGACCCGACCCGACCCGACTCTGCGACCCGACCCGACCCGGATCCGCGACAGTTTGCCGCTCCGTCATCGATCTTTCAGTATTTTCTTTCTCCGGCCACTACGGACTCATTCGGACTCCGAATATAGTCATATTGGTACTCATTTTGATCAGCTTTTCGTGATCTACGCATCTGTGACTGTTTTGGATCTATCAGATACTTTTTATTTTGATCTATTGCTGTGCAAGTACTATGGATTGCAGATATTGTCACTCATTTGGTCATGTGACCCTCGATTGTCACAAGTTGGCTAGAAAACGTGCTCGAGATGCCGCTTTCTCCTTGTCAATCCAGTCGTCTGCTCAATCTTCTCCTTGTCAGGATCAGATTTGTACATCAATTGCACCTCGCGCTGCTTCTGCTCAGTCACAGTTTACCACAGCTCAACTTATTGCACATCTAAAGGGGTTACAAGACCGATATCAGCAGCTTTCTGTTATGTTACACTCATTGATTGGTACAGATTTTTCTGGTTCCGTTCAGTCTGCTTCTACTCCCGTACCAGGTATGCCGATTACCTCATGGATTCTTGATTCTGGGGCTTCCCATCATATGACATCGGATGCATCGATTCTTGTTAATTGTACACCATCACATTCTCTTTTCTTTATTCGCACTGCTGATGGTTCTCCTATGTCTGTCTCGAGCTCTGGCATTCTCTCTGATCATTCTCATCGATTTAGTGTGCCAAATGTTTTGCATGTTCCTAAACTTTCATGAGTTTATTTTCTGTCAGTCAGCTTGCAGACCTTGGTTATACGATCACATTTGATTCATCATCTTGCTCTGTTCAGGATCGACTTACTGGGAGACAGATTGGGACTGGACGACGACAGGGTAGACTCTATTACATGGATCAGCTTCATGTTCCTCAGCCTTCCGCTGCCTCCGTTCGGTTAGATACTACTTCTCCTTCCCTTTCTCCTTTCGATCTCTGGCATCGTCGTCTTGGCCATTTGTCTCAGCCTAGACTCCGATATCTTGTTAGCACCGGTGCCTTAGGATCATTTTCTCGTACGGATCTTCAACCATGCATGGGGTGTAAATTGGGTAAGCCCGTGGCTCTCCCATTCCCTTCAAGTTTGCATATTTCCGAGTCTCCCTTTGATTTAGTACATTCTGATATTTGGGGTCCATCTCCTATTTTTTCAAAAGGGGGAAATCGATATTATGTTATTTTTGTCGATGACTATTCTCGTTTCACTTGGCTTTATCTTATGTCTAGTCGCTCAGATTTACTGCGTATTTATACTTCTTTTGCTACCATGGTTGAGACCCAATTTTCTCGTCGTATAAAGGTGCTACGCTCTGATTGTGGTGGTGAATATTATTTTAAGTCTTTTAGTGCATTTTTGGCATCCCAAGGCACTCTTCCTCAGTTCTCCACTCCTTATGCTCATCAACAGAATGGAGTTGCTGAACGAAAACACCGTCACATTCTTGAGATGACTCGATCTTACTTCTTTCTGCATCGGTCCCTGTTGAGTTTTGGGGTGAGGCAGTTCTCACAAGTGTGTATCTCATTAATCGCACTCCATCATCCATTACTGGTGGTATCTCGCCATCTGAGCGACTTCACAATCAGCCTCCTGATTATACCCGTCTTCGTGTTTTTGATTGCACATGTTTTGTTCTTCTTCCTCCCACTGAACGCACCAAACTTTCTCCTCGTTCTGCTATGTGTGTTTTTCAGTATTCAACATAAGGGTTACAAGTGTTATGATCCTGTTGCACGACGTCTTTGCATTTCTTGTCATGTCACCTTTTGGGAGCATCATCCTTATTATGCTCTTCCGTCACCTCCGGCTCCACTTCCTCCGTCTACCGTTGATGACCTTATTTTTCTGGATTTCTTGACTCCTGAGTCCTCTCCATTGTCTGTCCCTTCTGCATTCAGTCCTTCATCTATCTCATCTACGACATTGTCATCGTCTGTCCCACCAGCATCCACTCCATCACCTATCCCATCTACGACCTTGCCATCGTTTGTCCCACCTGCATCCAGTCCCTCTTCTGTCCCCTCTACGACCTTGTCATCCCCTCCTGCAGACGATTCATGTGAGCCGAGTTCCCCTGTTGTTGCTCATGCGCCTGATATTGTTCGACCAGCAGTCGACAATGCACCCGTAGTCGACCCTGCACCAGCTCCTCGCCGCAATCCACCTCGTGATCGTCGTCCTCCACAAAGGCTAAGTCTAGTTGCCTCTGATTATTTTTCTCCTAGTTTTCAGTGTTTTCTTTCAGCTGTTTCCACTCATTGGGAGCCCCAATCATATCGTGAGACTGTCGGTATTCCAGAATGGGAAGGTGCCATGGCAGAGGAGCTCAGTGCATTACAACGCACTCATACGTGGGATATTGTACCACTACCTCCAGGGAAGACTCCTATCAGCTGTAAGTGGGTCTACAAGATCAAGACCACCTCTGATGGTTCGATTGAGCGTCACAAGGCTCGGTTGGTTGCCCGTGGTTTCACTCAGCAGCATGGTATTGATTATGATGAGACATTTGCCCCAGTCGCGAAGATGACGACTGTTCATACGTTGATTTCTGTTGCTTCTGTTCGTCAATGGCCTATTTATCAGCTTGATGTCAAAAACGCTTTTCTTCATGGTGATTTATCAGAGGAGGTTTATATGACTCCTCCTTCGGGTCTTCCTCATCCTTCTGGTCATGTATGTCATCTTCGCCGCGCTCTTTATGGTCTCAAGCAGGCTCCTCGCGCTTGGTTCGCTCGATTCACTGATGCTATCTGTGCTGCTGGGTTTGTTCCGAGTTCCTCTGATCCTGCTTTATTTGTTCACACATCTGGTCCTCATCGGACTATGCTGCTGCTTTATGTTGATGACATGATCATATACAATCGGTCAAGCAACATCTTCAACGTCAATTTGAGATGAAAGATCTTGGAAAACTTTGATATTTTCTAGGCTTGGAAGTTGCTTCTGCTCCGCGTGGTTATCTTCTCTCCCAACGCAAGTATACTGCTGATTTGATCGACCGTACTTGTCTGACTGATGATCGCATCTCCCCCACTCCTATTGAGCTCCATGCTAAGCTCCGGCCTGACGATGGAGAACCCATGTCTGATGTTACTCGTTATAGACAGCTTGTTGGAAGCCTCGTCTATCTCACTGTCACTCGTCCTGACATTGCTTATGCTGTGCATATTGTCAGTCAGTTCGTCGCTGCCCCTCGTACTGCTCATTATGCAGCAGTTCTTCAGATTATACGCCATCTACGTGGCACTATATCTCGTGCTCTGTTGTTTCCGTCTTCTTCTACTCTTGAACTTCGTGCTTATACTGATGCTGATTGGGCAGGAGATGTCACAGATCGTAAATCCGCGACTGGTATATGTGTGTTTCTTGGTGACTCTCTTATATCTTGGAAGGCCAAGAAACAAGACATTGTTTCTCGTTCGAGTGCTGAGGCCGAATATCGTGCTATGGCATCCGCTACTGCTGAGGTTGTTTGGCTTCGACGCCTCCTCTCTGACATGGGCGTCATCCTCTCTGCATCTACTCCTCTATATTGTGATAACAAGAGCGCCATTCAGATTTCTAGCAATCCAGTCTTTCATGAACGTACGAAGCACATCGAGATCGATTGTCACTTCGTCCGTCATCACTTTCTTGCGGGCACAATCTCACTCCCATATATTTCTTCTTCTCTTCAGTTATCTGACTTTTTCACAAAGTCACATACACTTCAGCGCCATGGCTTCTTGTTGAACAAACTCTCGGTGTATGATCCACCATGAGTTTGAGAGGGGGTGTTAAATGTATATATGTTAGGGTTAAGGGTAGATTAGTCTTTTTCTCGTTTTCCTTTTTTGTACTATAAATATTGATACAAACCCTAATAATATTTTTGGTTCATTCTCTTCAATTGATTCTAACAGATAATATACTTTAAAGATTTTAATCTTAACTTTGGTGTCAATTTATTTTGGTATCTTAGGAAAAGGTGAAACCTTGTGATTTGTGTCAGATTCGGTGTGGGTGATGTGTACAATTTCAAATTTAATAACATGTTTTTATTTATTTTAATATAGGCTTCATCTAATTAAATATATAATTTTATAAAAGTAAATAAATATATAAAGATGAAATGAATTATGAACTCAATTATAAAAAATTAAAAAATTTATATGATTCGCATAGTAAGATACATCTGTGTCTCACACCGTCACACGTAGTAGACATGGTGATAGAAGGACATCATCTTCTTTGACGGATTTCTGCAATAGGATTTAAAAATTTGGTTTGCAGCCCTAGTAGTTGGGTTTTATAAGTTTTGATCCACCATCTGCTTTAGACTCGTGTACCAAAAATATAAGTTTTATTCTTTTGAAAATTATTTAAAAATTATATCTGCTTTATAAAGGTTTACATCTTATGATTATAAATTATTGTAAAAGACTGAATAAAGAAAGAAAGCATATTATTACAAAAAAGTATGATTGGCTAAGCTATTAGAATAGATCATAACAACTATGTTCGAAAGAGAAAAGTACAGTTAATTTTTGTTTATTCATACAAAAATATATATATATAGTAACAGAGAAACACACAAAAAAGGGGAAAATTAATTAGAGGTCCCTGAGGATGCCTCCGTATTAATGATAAGTCTCTTGATTTTTTTTTACTTTTCTTCAAATCCCTAAAATGGCCGAGACATTACTTCTGGGTCCCTGACAGTAACTGCCTTTTAGACTCCCCTTTAACAGTGTACATAAGTAACTTAATAGTGTACATATAAGAAATCGATCTCATTGACTGACAAAGACGTTGACCTGATCATAGTGTTGTCGGGTTTTTTTTTGTGAGACCCTCATCTTGAACTTGTCTTCAATGTGATATGTTTTTTTATTGCATGATGATCCAATATATAGATTTCTCAGCACAAAAGAACCATTAGATGGAGGCGAACAACTCATCATGTCTCCTCACAATTATTTAAATGGGTCATAAAGCTAGGGGGAGAGAAATAGACTCCTTCAGGGTATCTGCAAATGAGATAAATCTGAATGCTACAAAGTCACCTGGGTACACTATTAACTTATTTTTGTATACTTCTATATTACATGCGTACACTGTTAAATCATTTGTATACAATGCTAAATCACACATTGATGATATGCATATGTACACTGTTAAGTCACCCTTGTACATTGCTATATGGGAGTCTAAACGGCAGGTGTAACGGCAATTTTTGTCAGGAACCTAAAAATAATGACCACCCACTTTAAGGACTTAACAATTATTGTCAAGCACCTAAAAGTAATGTCTCAACTACAATAGGGATTTAAAGAAAAGTAAAAAAGTCAAGAGATTTATCAGTAATACAGAGGTGTACTCAGGGACATGTAATTAATTTTCAAAACCAAAAACAAAAAACAGAGTAAAAAGAATTTATTATGATATAAATAAGTGGTTGCAAATTTCATTGTGGACTAGATTCAAAGTTTTTTTTAAAAAAAAGTCCTTTATTGCTAATGATAAAGGAAAAAGAGCATTAAAATTTAAAAACAGAATTTGAAATTGTGATTCTTTGAACTTAAAAGTAATAACTAAACAATCTCAGGAATTATTCAATAGTGTGGTAATAAAATATTTTTGAAATATTCAATGCAAGTGGGCAAAAAGCAGGACATCCACATGGTCTAGATGAAATGGATATGAAAATTTTACCATATAATGATGCCGTTGTTGTTGTGGTTTAAGCTTGTGATTGATGTGACTTCTACTCACCTAATATCCATTTATTGAGATGTCTTGATCATCTCTTGTAAAATGTATCATATCCATCTTGATTAACCTTGAATAATTTGTCAAAAAGTCTTTGTTGTGGTTTAAGTTGGGATAAAAAAATCAAAATATATATGGATACGACAAATCTGACCACGGAAGAACACGTTTAAATAAAAGTTCCTTTTTTTTAGAAGATCATTAACATCCAAATCAAATTTTTATAAAAAATTCCTGCTCAGTCTTCATTATAATGAGGGCTAAGGCACGGGTTACTGGACCCTTGACAACAATAGATTAGATGTTTGAAAACCAATACAAAGGAATGCGAAAGTTTGGGTGCGGAAAATCAGAACAAACAGTGGATTAAAAACTATGAAAATTGAAGACTTATTAGGGGTAGTCGATAAGGACTTTGATGGATTTTTGTGGACATTGTTTAAGTGATGGACTTTTGAAGACTTTGCAGACTTTCACAGACTTTTGCAGACTTTCACAGACTTTTGTAGACTTTCGTAGACTTTTACAGACTTTCGTAGATTGACTCACATGGACTTTTACAGACTTTTAGAGACTTTCACAGATTGACTTTCATGGACTTTCACAGACTTTCATAGACATTGACAGACTTTCACATATTGACTCTCATGGACTTTCATAGACTTTTACAGACATTTGTGGACTTTCTCAAATCACTCTCCTGGACTTTCACAGACTTTCACAGACATTTGCAGACTTTCACAAATCACTCTCATGGACTTTTATAGACTTTCACAGACTTTAACAAACTTTAACATATTGACTCTTTTTACATATGTATTTCTATTAATAAACACAATAATGTTTTTGAATTTTTAAATAACAAATAAAGAACTCATCATACCCAACATAAAATATAATTTAATATAATAAATATGAATAAAAACCATTTTTAACTAGATAATATTACATTAGTTCACCATGAATATTGATGTATGGTCATCCCACGTACGTTTAGCTATACATATGAGTCGATATCAATATTTCATATATATTTACATTTATAAAAAATTCTTCTTCATTAAAAACAATCAATCTAAAATATAAAAAAAACAGAGAAAAAAATACCTTATATTAAGAAAAATTCACAATAAGCTAACCTTTTTTTCTGTTATAGAGAGAAAATTTCATAAGCTTTTATAAAAGGGAGGGATGCGTTTTTAATTAGGAAGACAATAAAAAATAAGAAAATATATATTATATAAAAATCATATATTACATCTCTTCAAATATAATGAAATAAAATAATAAATTATATTATTAAAAATAAAAAAAATAAAAGTAGTCATTATATTACTTTAAATAAAAAATGAAATAAAAGCAATCAGTATATTTAGTCATATATATACATATGCCTAATTTTATTTTTATATATGTCTGAACATTATAAAAAAAATGAATGATTGCAACACAAACAAATCTATCATTCTCATATATTCAGCAAACATATGAGGTGATAGCAATATTTCATATAAATGAACATTCAGAAGAAAAAAAGATGATAAATAAAGAAAAAAATGTGAATAAAAATATGAAAGGCATGAGATAAAAATTATAAAACAGTTTTGTTAAAAGAAAAAAAGAAATATTCACAATACTATAATAAAAGTCCATGAGAATCCCACTCATTTGGGTGGGATTTTGAAATGACTTTTTCCTTTATATTTCTCTTTCTAAAGTCCACAAAAGTCCACAAAAATCCCTCACTTATGAAAGTCTTCACAAATCCTGCTTAAATTGAATAACACAGGACAAAATGTCTACTATAAAGAGTCTCCATTGAATAATGCTGAACTTTTTATCCACGGAATAATGTCTCTATCGAATAACACTGGACTTTTTGTCCATGAAATAATGTCTCTATCGAATATCACTGGACTTTATGTCCATGAAATAATGTCTAAATCAAATAATACTGAACTTTTTGTCCATGAAATAATGTCTCAATAGAATAACACTGAACTTTTGTCCACGAAACAATGTCTCAATCGAATAATACTGGACTTTTTGTCCACGAAATAATGTCTCAATTGAATAACACTGGACTTTTTGTCCACGAATCAATGTCCTGATTGAAAAACACAAGATTTACAAATCCATGGACATGGACAATTTGTCCATGAAAATCCTAATTGACTACCCCTATTAATCCAATGTTTTAAGATTCAAATCTAAATAGAAATCTTGATTTTAAGCCTTCGTGATGCAATTTGTGAATGTTTTGATCAGCAGAGAAAAGAAAACCTCATGTCCTCCTATGATTTATTAGTAAAATAAGCATTTTTTTTATATTCTAATTGATCTATGTATAAGCGTGTTTGCGTTTGTGTATGTGTTTCTATGGAAATTTTTATAGATTTGATATCTATAAGCCTTTCATTAATTGTATTTTATGACCATAAATATTTTTTACGCAGCCATTTACACCATAGGAGAGTAAGCCTTCACTTTGTTTTAGTGGTTCAAACCTAATTTATTTATCCAATTCTTTATATTTATCCTTATACCAAGTGTTTGATTTTTTTTTTCTTAGTCAAATCTTCCTCTATCAGCAGGCAATAAGACTCGAATCCAAACCCCCTCACTAAAGAAGGGATACCTCTTCCATCCTACCAAGAGGAGATTCAATAGTATTTGATATTTTTACTTGTTGAAGTCTAATGCATTTTTTTTGTCCCTGCACCAACTATTCTGAAACAAGCATATAATATAAAATAATAAAATTAGTCAGGTTGACAAAAGAAGTTTCACTTAAACCTTCTTACTAAGACAATTAATGGATGAGGATTGCATCACATCTCTCTATATATAAAATAGAAAGTCCATGTCAAAATAACAGGGCGGTCAGAGTTTGTGGACTTCCTCCAAAAGCCATTCAAAATCCTTGAGAAACTTCAATGGAAGCTTTGTTTTCAACAAAGTGTCCGTCTCTTTTGAATGGGACCCTTTACAGACGTTCTCCTTTACCTCACACCCATAACTTTTTCTCATTTATTTTCTCCCCCCTCCCCCCATTCACTTTCACAAACAACTTTTTCTCATTTTATATTCTCCCCCCCCCCCCCCCCCCCCCCCCCCCTCCTCCGTTCACTCTCAAGAATGACCCTGTTTTTCTTCTTCAGTCCTGAAATTCTCATACTCTTATTTATTTTCTTGCTTTCCTTTCCCTCAACCTCCCTTGATGGCTTGAACTCTATTTTTCTTTCCCTCTTATCTTTTAAACCCTACATATTTACAAATCAGACAATAATGATATTTAATTAACATTTACTTCAAACATGAGTTTTTAGTTTGATTCATAAAGACCCCAGTTCCACTCATGAATTGCTCAGTTTAATTAACAAGTACTTTAGTTATTTTTCATACACAACCAGTTCAGTTCATGAGTACTTTAGTTTGATTAATTTCATTGTCCAGTTCAATTAACAAATATTTTCGTTCAATTAATTTACTGTTCACTTCTATTAATAAGTACTTTAGTTTGTGGAGGGACAAAAATTAACTAACCGGATTCGAGTCGTCAAGATCCGTCACTCCGCTCCTACCGAAAGCTTCCTATCAACCACCGACGCTCCTCCTCCTCGAACGTCGTCGGATACAGGGTTGGGGGTAACTTGCGAAAGACCCTCTAATGCCCAAGTCAGTAGAATACACAAAATAGGACTCTGGTTCAATCTATTTTTTTACATACCCCTGTTAGGTAGGATTCACTCCCTATTTATAATTCTTTGGGAAACCCTAGAATCACATGAAGATCACACTCTCATCGAACAAATGGGATTGAATCCTGTGATTCTAGGGGAGGATTTTATCATCAATAGGGGATTTGCAGGATCTGTTGTCATTATCCCTGGTTAATGTATATTAAGTGGTGGGATTTTCTGGATCTATTGGTGATTATTCTTAAATATAGGATATACTATGTTGATCTTAGATAATCAACATCATGAAAGCTCTAGATTCAACATATCCATTATATTTTATTTAATCAGCAATTGATCATCTGTAGCGTCCCACATTTACCTAACTGTTAATCGGACGGTAAACGGGTCGCTACCACACCTATATAAAACATAAAACCAAAATTTGTACTTTTTTTTAAACAATACTAATATAATAAAAATTGAAAGTGATATAACATAAAAACAATATCCAAAAGTTACAAACCACTAAACGGTCTTACAAAATATCAGAGTCTGACATAAACAAAATACTAGAATGAAAAGACATATTAAACCACCCATGTGGTAGCTATCTAAACTAAAATGGATTAAAAAAGTCGGCTGTGACTATTATTTATTCTCCAACATTGCTATCTCAAGATCCCTGAAGCGTATGAAAGGTTCAAGTTTTGTCCCGGTCCCCAAAAGATGAGCTACCTGGTTATGAAACAACGAGTCATTTGGAATAGGGTGAGTGTTTAACTCAGTGAATAGACTCAAAGAAATATTATTACATATGACAGTTATACATATAAAAATAGAGTTATGCTGAAAATGAGGATTTCTTTTAATAAATCAATTTAAAATCATGAACACAAAAATATTTTAATGCAATCACGTGGCTCAAATCATTGGCCCATGTTATAGAAATCATGCAGCTTAAATGGTATGATCGGGTAGGATTCTCAATCGGAAGAATCGTTCCCCCATAACAGGTGTGCCAAGCCTCAAGCGACTAAATCGCTCAAAAAGCTCCCTCAAGGAGACGTCGGATCTAGAAGACGTTGATGGGTCACAGTTGCCATCACTACAAGAATACCAGTACAAGATGCCCCGGTTGCTGCAGACTCCAAAAAATGGAATCCATTGCTGCAAGGAATGCTTTACCACACCCCTCAACGATCTTGGGACTCTTCGAGTCCTAGACCTTCCTCACCGGCCCAAAGGCGAAATACAACGGGGGGATTATTCCTGAAATATGCTATGATGTGCATCTTAATAAAAATATCCTAGACTAAGTTGTTTCCACTAGTCACAAAATGATAATCTTAAATTCAAATTCTACTTCAAAAAAACATAAGCGAAACAAAAAAAATGCATTATAATAATTCCTGAAACATGGATAGCATAATTCATGCTATTTTAGATGACATGATGAAAGAATTAAATCATGTAGTTTTACTCAATAAGGATGCAATTTGAACAATATGTACAACAACACAATCATGCATAGTTATCATATTAATATAAATGCATGAATAACATATAATATCACTAAAAAGAATTAATCTAAATCAATATATATGTGAGAATCAAGAATATATAGCTCTAGAATAAAAACTCATATGAATAGATCAGTAAATCTACTTACCTCAAATGGACCCTAGGTCCGGAGAGCGAAACTTGCAATTAGAACCTAGATGAATCATATAAATGATTAATTAAAATGTATAATTTAAGCCTAAGCCCAAGACCTAATTACCTATCCATTATTAATAGGTATAAATTTTTATACCCAACAATCTAAATATATCTCACATATACTACAACCTAAGAAGATGATCTAAACTTATTTACCATATAACCACACTACAGGACAAAAATCAGAAAAGACACATAAAAGACAAAGCAGAAAAGACAAATCAGATAAGACAAAAATCCAGAAAATTAAAAATAATAATAAAATATAAAATATTCACAAAATAATATGAAAACACACATTTTTTTTATATAAAAATAAACTATTAATTTGTAAAAATTGAAAATAAATAAAATTTATCATGCATATGTATAAATCATAACCCTAGTATTATTAAAACTTATATTTTAAAAATCTAAACATAGATCTAATCTTTAAAATAAATAATAAATCAAAATCCTAAGTTTATGAAAACTCAAAAATCCAAATACCTAACATGCATAGATATAATAATAATAATAAATAGTAGATCAAAAAGTTAGTTTTTATAAAATATAAGAATCAAACAACATGAACATATATATACCAAAACTCTAACTTGATCCAAAAACTCAAAATCCCATAAATAAAAAATATGTTTAATCCTTAAAAATAAATCAAAACCCTAATTTTATCATTAAAATAAAAACAAAAACTTAATAACCTAAACATAAATCCAATATCACTAAATGAATAGCAATAATTTAGAAGAAATAAAAAAACTAAGAAGAATACATCTCTCTCTCTCTCTCTCTCTCCCGAAAAGGATACACAGCTGCACATATATATTTTTTTCTTTCACCCCAATATATATATAGGACATGAGAAGCCCTAATTAAACCAATGTGTGCCATGTATATGTGCAACTATTCCATCTATGCATATGGGCCATTGTTGGTTCCATCATAAGGCCCATCACGAGCTTAAACAAACTTATGCCCATTCACACACATCCACCTAATAATATTTATCTAATCAAATATCCTATGTATTTAAAAATAATTAAATATTAAAATTTGGTTGAAATACAATTATGTATGCCATGAATAAATTTTTTTTAAAAAAAACTAAAATAAATAAATAAAATAAAATAAAATTTTAATTAAAAAAAATGCAATTGTCACATCATCGTAAAGTTATAGATTTACTGACTTAGATGGATGTCCGGTTGTTGGATGTTGGTGGGCTTACAGGCCGGACCTGCGAATGTCGAACAATCTGGGTCGTGGGCCGTCTCTTATCGGGTCATGAGCCGCTGGCACGTGGAGCATGGTATGGTTGGTGGGCCTCATTTTTGGGCCCTACAGTTTAATTAGTAAGTACTTCAGTTCCATTCTTTGTATTAATTTAAAGCTTTGCCATTAAAACTTATAGAAATCTGTTGTACTTATTGTGCGTAGCTAAATAAATAAGACAAATATGAGATTAAGAAGAAAGAAAAAAGAACACAAATATATCAGCATAACCCTACATTCATGGGACTTCAAAATATCCATTGAGTTTTCGCTCTCTTAAGTATTCTACTCAACCTGTCTTTGGATCTCTACATAAGTACAAAAGTCAAGTCAATTTACAAAGCCTTTGGATCTCTACATAAATTCAAAATGATGCTAATAATAACTAAGTGTTGGAACATTTTAATATTAATTTATTTTCTTTTTAATTAATTTTTTCATTCATGCACATTCATGTATTTGAGAGAATCATTTAATGTATGTCTCTTTGAAGAATGTGTAAATTATTAAATTCAAATACATGAATGATGATGGATTTTACTTGAACTTGGTTTACATCCATCTATCCTGGATTTTGCTTGAACTTGGTTTATGATTTGAATTTTGAAATGAGTTTACGTGGTTTTATTATATGACATCTGAAGAGTTTTGATGAAGATGGAGGCATTAAGACAACAAAAGTGAAGTGACTTAAAAATATGATGGTCAAAGTTAGTCAGATAGGAATGACAATAAGAACCCCTTAGAAAAAGGTTTTGTTGTTGTGTCTGTAACGACTATGGTTTTCCTAGTTATTTCTTGATTTTGTGTATTGGGTCATATTCCTGTAGGGTTTTGGAGGATTTATATATCTCCAAATTCATAAATTAATATATGGTTGGAATCTTTATTCCATTAGCTTTCCAACACTTTTTTCGGATTGTGAATCGAATGAGTATCGAATCAAGTTATAGGCTAAACTGTGCTGAGAGGTTAGGTAGAGAAATAGTGACGGCTCCAGGGTGAACCGTCGATTTTCTGACAGACCCAATAGGAGCCGTCGATCTGGGAACGATTTCAAATTGTAATATTTTCAATTTTAGAAAGGCTTAATGTGTATTATTGATTGATATGTTTGGGATATGGTCGGTTTTTATTTTCCCACGTGTGTTAATTATGTATTTGTGTTAAATACTATATATATAAGATTTTTTTTGTTAATGAAACATTTGTGGGCTAGGCATGGAAGGCAATAGCGATGACCATTGACCATCGCTATTCTTGATCACAAACGCTAAAAAAATATTGAAATTTCTTTTGTACAGTCTTAGCGACGGTCAGTGGCCGTCACTAAAGGTAATAGCGACGGCCGCGATGAGCACTAATATGAAAAATACTATTTGTTAATAACCTTTAGACGGCGTTAAAATTGCCTTTTAGTGATGACTTTTTCTATTTTAAGCGACGGCTTTGGCCGTCAGTAAAACCCCTTTATCTTGTAGTGTGAATCTTGTAATGAATGTATATACATTGATTGAATGCATGTTTACACATGAAGGAACCTTGTAATGCATGCACAATATGAAGGAATCTTTCATAAATTGTGTACATTAGAATTCCTAATGGGCATGCATGAACATGCACTAAATGGACTTTATTACGTCTAATGAGCCTATAAATACATAGCCTTTATCCGATTGCAATGAATCAATAAAAAAACACAACATCAATCCATTAAAAAAAAAGGAGAGAGAATTTTTTTGGCCAAGAAAAGTATTTCTTTTTCGAAGCTTTGAGCTCATCCACTTGTGCAGATTGGTGTGAGCTATACAACGTTTCAATTGAGCTATTGCATCCTAGAGGGGGCGAGCTAAGAAAAAATCTACTGCACCGGTTCGTGAATTGTCAATTGCAGAAGGCTCATCTTCTTAAACAGAGAGATACCCGCGCATCAACCTAATCGTTTCGTTTGCTACTCAAAATTATTTGTAATATTTTTATATATATATTACAAGTTTCACTAACACTAAGTTTATCAACACCCAAAAAAAGAATGCTGATACACATAAAAAAAGAATGTTGGTACACATATATACTCCTGTAGATGCCACATCATTGCAGCATATCAATGTATACTCTATTATGAAATAATTAACAAAAAATATAAGCATTTAATTAATTCAAATATGTATTTCACCTTCCGCATACACATGTATTTCATTAAAAAAGTACACATTTCAAAAACATTGTGAATGATCTACAAAGGACTAGTAGACTAAATTTAACATTCCCTCCCCCACCCCAAAATAAAAAAATAAAAAAAAACAATAATGATTTTTGGACTCCAATTGCTAGACCCTATCCCAAGTCCAATGAGGTGGCAAGTTTAAATTACTCATTTTACCCCCCCTAACTAATCGGATTGAGCTTTCCATAACCGCCTCTATTAATCCCGAGGTGGTTATGATTTGAGAGATTCTTTCCCTTTTGAAGATATAAATTGAATTAGACAATAAAAAAAATCATGATTTATAATTTCTTGATACGTAATGATCGGTTGAGAAGAAAACAAATATCAATTTCATTTTTTGATTCAGATTTGTTCAAAGGAGAAGAAAAGAATTACACGATTTTTTTTGTGCGAACTGATTATGTTGCAAACAATGGTGATCCATCCAGGTTGGGTTTTTCTGGACCCCCAAAAAATCACGATTTATGATTTTTAGTTTCAGATTGATCAGTGGAACTGAAAACAAATATCGAATTCAGATACATGTATCTGATTTCGATATTTGTTTCAGATTTTTTATTCAGATTTATTCGGTGGAGAAGAGAAGAATTATACGATTTGATTTTTTTTGTGCGAACTGATTGTGATGCAGACAATTATGATTCACCCAGGTTAGGCTTTTTTAGACCTCTAAAAAATTACGATTTATAATTTTTAGTTTCAAATACATGTATCTTGAATTCAATATTTGTTTCAGATTTTCAGATATATGTATCTGAATGCTCTATTCGTTATATTATTTACTTTTCAGACTCAGAAAATGAACAATGTGCACAAAAAAATCTAAAACAAATGAACAATGTCAAATATTTTTTTCTCTAATCTCTATACACTGGAAAAATTAAAATAATGTAGAATGTCAAATATTATTTTTCTCAAACCTAGATAAATAAATAATCATTTTGGATTTCAGATACATGTATCTGAAACACATTCTTTAAATGGATTTCAGATACACTAAGATGAACAGATGAACAATATTTTTCTCAAACCTAGATGAACAAACTTTGACGATTGAAACGTTTCATATTTAATTTTTTAAATCAGTGATTTTATTTTTCAAGATGTGCAAAAATGTCTTCTAATGTCCTGTTTATGTCAGAAAAAAAACCAGATGGGGAGGTTTCATTGTGGGAAAAAATCTAATTTTTTTCCTTAGCCATTGTTAATGATTGTTTGGGGATGAAAAATGAGATTATATGAACTCTTGATCGCCGGAATTTTTTTCTTTTTTTCGTTTGTCTGGATTCGCCCAATTCGAAAACCCTAGGTCATATTTTTTTTGAAATTTGTTCATTCGGGGAAGTTTCAATGATGTTGTGTTTTTAGGGATTTTGTTATGAGGAATTAATGATGATATAATTAATCGAAACCAATTTTTAAAAACATCTGAAGGGTAGTAATGTCATTGTCTTTTTTATTGTTTCAAAATGTCAAACAAGGAACCAATAGGAGAATGTCACCTATTGGGGCTCATCAATATGACCTAATTTCTGGGGCGCAGATAGCAACACTAATAAAAAAATAACTCTTCTATAATTCAACACGTGTGGGCGGATTCTGCGGTAAGACCTTAATCTGTGTTTTATGCTTCGCACACACGCCTCATCAGCTACACACTGTCTTTGTCGACCTTCAAATCGGTCAGCGGTCGCTTCATCGATGTTACCCACCAAATAGAATGAAGTTTTGTATAATGTATCGCCGTGTTATTAAATAAAACACAAACTCATATCCAAACAAGTTTTGACAAACAAGACATTTTCTATATTTTTCATGTTTTCTCATTAACATCACGAGTGTCAAACTCATCCCAAACACCTTTTTTTTTAAGCGAGATGGATTTTTGAAAAGCCAAAGTTTGGAACTCCAGTTAGAAATGGGGCCTTCAACTTTAATCCGCTAATGAAATGGACCCCCAACCTCTGACGTAGAAAGGAGCCTGCCAAGTTGTGTTACTATTTATGGGCTTTGTTGTCCATAAAAGTGGGAAAATGATACACTCATATGTTTTTATTTTGTTTGAAATAGTAAATATCATTTAATAAGTATATGTTTTTTTTTGACAAACAAGATATTTTCTATATTTTTCATGCTTTTTCACGAGTGTCAAACTCATCCCAAACACTATTTTTTTTTTAAGCGAGATGGATTTTTGAAAAGCCAAAGTTTGGAACTCCAGTTAGAAATGGGGCCCTCAACTTTAATCCGCTAATGAAATGGACCCCCAACCTCTGACGTACAAAGGAGCCTGCCAAGTTGTGTTACTATTTATGGGCTTTATTGTCCATAAAAGTGGGAAAATGATACACTCATATGTTTTTATTTTGTTTTAAATAGTAAACATCATTTAATAAGATTTATGTTTTTTTGACAAACAAGATATTTTCTATATTTTTCATGTTTTTTCATTAAACATCACGAGTGTCAAACTCATCCCAAACACTGTTTTTTTTTCCCGCGAGATGGATTTTTGAAAAGCCAAAGTTTGGAACTCCAGCTTGAAATGGGGCCTTCAACTTTAATCCGCTAATGAAATGGACGCCCAACCTCTAACATACAAAGGAGCGTGCCAAGTTGTGTTACTATTTATGGGCTTTGTTGTCCATAAAAGTGGAAAAATGATACACTTGCATATTTTTATTTTTTTTTTAAATAGTAAACATCATCTAATGAGGTATATGCTTTGATAAAAAATGTTTCGCTTTATTTCGAGTTGAATGAACCCATTTTTAGTAAGTGTAATAAATAATTTAGTGAGGTATATGCATCATCTAATGAGGTATATGCTTTACTGTAATGAGATATATAGTTCTGTGTTTTGGACTAAGAAAAAATATGAGTGTAGCAACACTCAATTGCCTCTTGATAAAAATGAAGGCCTCCCTCAATCCAACCCAGGCTCAGGCCCAACTCCTCAGATTCCCCATCTTGATGAGGTTCACGTAGAGGTGTCAAAAGAGCATTGATACACTCAATCATTTTGCTGCATTGTCTATAGCCTAATAAACTATGATCACAATATATATTAGTTTATCATATTATATGGGGTTTTATCATGGTGTATGACACATTTTTTTTAATACACTATTGTATATTTTATATCGCAATATATATTTCATTTAAAGGAAAAGGCATGTACTTCAATAGGAAAGAAAGAGTGATTTAAAAAAAAATTAATTTCAATTAAAGGAGGAGAAGTGGTCTTATAAAAATATCAACTGGATTTTGAACATTTTATAATATTGCCTCTATGTTTTATTGGCCTATCATGATTTTATATTATTTTATTTTTTTATGAAGACCTCACTGTGATGTGTTACAAATATGATTATAATATAAAGGAATTTGGAATCATTCATCCAATAACATAAAGAATAATGTTTTTTAGGTCCCAATATTAGAAGCCTCATCGCATACCCCATGAGGTGGCATATGTCCAATACCTGTTATACCCCTGTATGATTTTTTTTTTTTTGTAACCGATCCCCACAAAACGAGGAGACAATTACATTTTACTTTTTTTTTTCCATAATCCACCTCTTGCAAACCTTCATTGACCATCCTCTCAACTTCTCCCAGACAATTCATAGTTAGTCACTCTTCTTTGGAGGATTCTCACACCTTGCCTAATCACAAAGACAACCAGATTAAGTTGATGAACATTTTGATGTGTTGCCGCAAAAGAGCTACATATAAATGGAGGATGCTGCAAAGCATTTCAAAATCCTCTAATTCTTTGTTCTACTATTTCTAAGGTTAGTTACATTTAATTTATATATGGTTTGTATGATGTTAATGTTACATTTCTGACATCGAAATACTCATATTCTAATTTTTCTTACATTCATAAATGTAACAATATGAAATGTAGCATTCATTCGTGTATTGCATTCATATATATTAATTTATATTTGTTACATTTATTAATGTAACAATCAAGTACATATGTTTGTTAAAAGTAACACACAACAAAAAAAATGTTTGACATTTTCATAAAATGTAATTGACTATTGAAAATAGAATTTTTTTCTAAATTGTTTAAACATTTCATGGAATTTAAAATATTTAGGAAAATGTAATTGATTGTTACATTTAGGTAAATGTAACAGTTTTTATGTAAATGTAACAAATCGTTGTAAGAGATGTAAATATTTAAGAAATGTATTTGATGTAACTGCTTCACATAGTAACTATATGTGTTTTTTTATTTAAATTTGAATACAATAAATACCTTACTTTTTAATATTTAGTTAATAACATTCTTAAAAAAGAATGTAAGTTTGAAAAACAATCTAGGCCATTTAAAGAATTTTGACGAAAATAATTTAGGTAACTTTTGGTGTAATTAAGGTTTAACAAAATTTGAAATGGATAAATGGATTTCAAGATTTACATGGAAGAGTCATAACCAAATAGAGAAAATGAGGGGATTTGGGTTAATGGGACATATTTTTAATGAATGACATATTTGTATTTTACCATTTTACCTTCTTGAAAGTCAACAAGCCAACCAATAAGGGGATGACATACATTTCATGGGGCTTATGAGTGGGGGCTTATTTTTTGGGGCCTAGGTATCACCACTGCAACATAAATTAATTAAGCATATCTAGGGGTGCAATGCAGTCGGTTTGGTTCGGTTTTTAACAAACCCAAATTGAATCAAAACTATATTTACATATAAATCAAAAAACGAATCAAAAACTCAAAATCGAATCGAACCAATTTTTTTTGTTAACCCGAACTAAACCGAACCGAACCAAACTGTTAAAGATAAACAAATATATACCCAATTATTATTTTTCCTGCTACCATTTTGGGTTAGAGTTTTTTGGCGGTCGGTTTACAACTTTAAATAAATATATCAAAATGCTAGGATTTATGATATAAATTAATTAGTAAATTTATTTTTTATGAATATTAATGGTATAACAACAATATAGTTTTTAATATAAAAAGAATGAACTACATGAATATTAATTAGGATGATAAAAAAAAAAGTATGTCAAAAGTTAGAAATACTCAAATCAGTCACTTTTTAAAATTATACATAAAAAAATCTCATTTCACAATTTTGAAAATACAAAATACTAACCTATCCTTCTGTAATTAAATCCTTCACATATTCTATACCTCTTGATTTTACCTCTTAATTTTGTTAAAATATTTCACTCTCTTAATTTTGTTAATGTATTTCACACATTCTCATGGAGAACTTTTTTTACTCTAATTTTTTTATGATTAAAATGATTTTATAAGATATGTGCTAATATAATATGATTTTTTTATGATAAACTCCATTAAATGTTGATGTTTTTTTTTAAAAAAAATGGATATATAAACTAATTTGAGTTTTTAATGATAAATTAATGACGCCATATAATATGTGAATAGTTAAGTAAAAAAATGTGAATAAGGATTTATACTACTAAAATACCATCAGCTGCATTGAGGCACAACACATATTTAAATTACATATTATGATTATAGATAATGAAAAATGATATACAACATCAGGTAAGATATATATAAGAAACATACAATATGATATATAATAACAAAATCTCTAAGGGGATTGATTTGGGTCAAATAGAGAGAGATTGTTGTTTTATAGAAAAAAAAAATTTGGTGTGAAATAACCTTATAAGGGATGTTAAAAATCTAATTACATAAGGGTAAATTAGTCTTTTGTGTTTTCAAAATTGTGAAATAAGAATTTTTTAGGTATAATTTTAAAAAGTGCCTGATTTGGGTATTGCAAACTTTTAGAAGATTTTTTTTGTCATTTTCCCTATTAATTATGAATAAAAATGTGTTTAAATTTAATTCGGTTCGACATGATTAATTAGGTTTTTTGAGGTAAAACCAAACTCAAACTAATGTAAAACAATTTATTAATATTTTGGTCCATACTCAAACCAAACTATAAAATTATTGACCCAAACAAAAAAAAAATCTGTTTGAATTGGTTTGGATTCAATTTAACAGACCAAAATTGCACCCCAAGCATTTCTATTACTAATATAAAAAAATTGCAAAACTTCCAACAAAAAGAAATTTAAAAAAAGGCAGAAAAAGTTAACAAAATTATTATGGCAAAAAATATATCAATAAATTGTGTTAAAAAAATTATGAACATACGACAATATTATATATAGTAGTTGATCAAATAATTTTGAAAAGAATGTACATTGAAAAAAAAATCTAGGACAACATGGAAGATGGATCAATCACCAATGAAAATGTGGGGTGTCAAGCATATCTGTCATTAATTTTTTTGAAAAAATAAAAAAAATTGAGTCAAGTCCTTATAAACAATCAGATCAGAAGAAAAAGATCTCCAAATAGATTCACCAATCTCAAATGATATACTAAAAATCACCATTATACATCCGACCCATTATAAAAATAATCACAAAAGAAAAAATTAAGATTATCGTAGGTATTTATGGGGGTCGTCCTTTTAGGCTTTGATGGATTTATGTGAACTTTATTTAGATGGTGGATTTTCACATACTTTTGAAGGCCTTAACAGGCTTTTGCAAACTTTCACAAATTGACTCTCATATACTTTCAATGACTTTTACAGATTGACCCTCATAAACTTTCACAGATTTTTACAGACTTTTACAAACGTTCACATATTAACTCTCATGAACTTTCACAGACTTTTGTATACTTTCACAGATTGATTCTCATGGACTTTTACAGACTTTCATATATTAATTTTCATGGAGTTTCACAAACTTTTGTAGACTTTCACAAGAGGTTTCTATTAATTCTCGTAGACTTTCATAGACTTGTTTTCTAATTTTTAAAATAACAAATAAAGAGCTCAAATATTCAAACTCAACACGAATTATTCATACCCAACATAAAATGTAATTTAATATAATAAATATCGATCTCACATATCTGAAATGCATACCGCTAAAAAAATCATTTAAATTTATTAATGGACAATGAATTTAATTTATCAATTCAAATCATTTAAATTTATGATATGTACATTTAGATCTTCAAATCATTTAAACCATGTCAGTTGTAATTTTAAATTTTAGATTTTTTTGTGGGGTCATTTTTTTTACGGTTAATAAAAATATGAAAATTAGATCTATTAATATCTTTTAAGAGCCAATAGGGGGCTTTGTGAAGTTCAGTTCCTCTCTATTGATACTTATGTAAAGGTTACCCTTTTTTATACGAATGGATGTCGTTCTATATATTTTTGTATTTCATCATATGCTGTTTTATTTGTTGTGTTTAGAGCTTGTTGTGTGCCCATGAAGGTGGACGTGGCTTTTTTTTATCTTCATCTCTATAGTCAATTTTTTTTCTTCCAGAAATCATATTGAATTCATTTAGAAACAATGCAACTCTGTGACCCACTTGCGGGTAACTTTAGAATTAATGGTTTGTTGTACCATAAACATGTATAACGCACAGTAAATATCAACGCAAGCAGGGGCGGAGCCAAGAAATAATATTGGGGTGGGCAAAATTAAATGTTAGTAAAAAGAAAATTTATCCCGAATAAAAAGTACTAAGTAAAATTTTATATAAATAAATCAAATTTATAATAAAAATCTGCTAGAAATCAAATAGAAATATATAAAAAAACTATATAAATAAACATTATTGATGTTGAGTGTTGCTCATCAAGAAATTAGATTATATGATAACAGTGTTATTTTATTTTATAGTTTAAATAATTCCAACAAAATCTAACTCCATAAAAATCAATCACTCTAAAAAATCAATAAAAACTACTACCTTTAGTTTATAATTTTTTTTTGATAATGAGACATTAAAAATAAATAAATAATACATATAAAAATAGAATTGCACCCATTATTTCAATGAAAGAAGTGATAGAAATACTATTTATTTATTTTAAAATACAAAACCACTGTCACACATAGAGATTGAAATAGATATTTTAGAAAGAGAAAATAAATTACAAAAAATAACACAAAAACAAACACAAAAAATGATTTTAGCGGCAATTTTATTGTGACAATAAAAAGAGTGTCTTTAAATGTTATATATGGTGGCAGTTTTATTACATGCCACAAAAACAAAAACAAAAAATAAAGACCAAAACTATTTAATTAGCGGCAAATTTAGCAAAGTGTCACACTTATTGTCACTAAATCAATCCATTTAAAATACAAAAGCAATAATTTAGGCTTTAATTCAGTCATTACAGGAAACAATTAACTGTCCATATCCCTCACACCCTTATTTTCCACCACCAAATTTGTTTCACACATCAATCTTAACCCCCCGTTTGGGTAACGGGTTAAACCCGAATAAGGGTGGTATAAGAATGGATAGGGAAAATGGTTGTTTGTTTGCAGAGTATAACTTGGTATTACTAAACCAGTTTAAACGAGTATAAGAGAGTATAACAATTCTAAGCAACCCCTAGGATAAGCTATATTCAATTTATCTATTTCCATGGGCCCACATGTCAAATCAACATTTTTACACTTTATTTATATTTTATACTTTATCAACCAAACAACTCAACCTTTATTATTATGTTTTCCAATGAGAATAATAAAAAGCACAACCAAACTAAAAATTTCTTATTCCTGTAGAATTATTATCTACACTGGTATAGTTATCCATCCAGAATAACTCAATTTCTCAATCCAAACAGGAATTAATGTCCCAACACCTTTTTCTTCCCAAAATCAACAAAATATCTCTCTCGAAAATCTGATCCGATGAACATGAAAAAAAAATTGTGTTTGTTAATAGATTAACTTAATTAGGATATGGTTTTAAAGGGTATTTATGAATTTTCTTAAAAAATATGGGCCTGCCCGGCCCAGTCTACCTATGGATCCACCCCTGAACGCAGGGGTAGAGCTAGGTATTAATATAGGGGGGGGGGGGGTCACATATAAGAGAATTAAACTACGAGAAAAAAAATTAAAATATAAAAATATAATATGATAATTCAAGACAAAAATATGTAAAAAATCAAGCGATTCATAAAATCAATGCATAAATGTATACTTAATCGATGTTTTTCATTTAATACCCACAAAAAAAATACATATCTTCTAATTCAATTGTGCGAGATGATTTTTCATTGCATAAAATTCATCCATAATCATATCATTGAAAAACTTTTCAGCTATTTTTCTTTCGTTATATAAAATCAAGCAATTTGCAAGAAATTTATCTTCCATCTTGTTATGAAGTCTTGTTTTAACAAGTTGTTGTGGAGACTGGAAGAGTCAAAACAAAATGAATTAGTCTATCAATGAAATAGAAAGTCTTCGACTTTTTTGTTTCCTTTAATTTTCAGTAGAGTTCAAAAATTCTGGATAAATTTTATAATCTTGTATCAGCAAGTATATCGAGCTCATAATGTTGTAACTGATATCTTAACAAAGGAATCTCTTGCTCTGTGAAATCTTCATGATAAATTTTTTTAGCGAGAGTGCATATATCATCAATATTAAACAACTTATAAACATCTCTCGGATCGAGAGCCATGCTAAGACGAAGAAGTTCCATAGATTCCTCATTAAATCAGTCACCTAGCTCTTGTAACATGTAGTACATTGCACCATTAAAAATTTCAACTCGATAATGATGCTCTAGAGAGATATTATCATGTTTAGCCCGAAAACGCCTATCACCATAGGAGATATTCAAGTTTGGAACTTCAACTTCATTTTGCCTACAAAATAATATCACATTATGAAAAAAATTATCCCAACTAGTTTCTCGCAACTTCTGAATGAGCACCTTTGTACTGGACACTAAATTCATTGCATTCAATATGTCTTGAGTTTGATGTTACAAGCTTTGACAAATAACATCTGTAATTCCTAGAACTTCTTTCATTAAATGTAAGATATATATAACTCAAATTTTCATATCTTTCTGAAAGCAACTTCATCATCTCCACGTTGAGCTGATGTGGATGCATGATCGTTGATGTCAAGTAAAACAGAGCAAGTTGCATTATACATTTTTATGACACTGCAAACTGAAGAAAAATGAGACTGTAATGATTGTGACTTTTAGGACATAATTAGTCTACTTTTATGGTATGTCTAGTATTCCAAATTTTGATAATTTGGTATGGTTGGAATTGTTATTCTGTTAGCTTTCCAACGCTTTTTACAGATCGTGAATCGGATGAGTATCGATCAAGTTATTGATCAAATTGTAGCAGGGAGTCTGACAGTGTCTGACGGATCTTATAGGTGCCGTCGGCCACCTGGGTGACGGCTCTTGGTGGAGCCGTCGGGTGATTGAGCGACGAGCTCAATAAGAGCCGTCGATCTGGGAAGAATTTGAATTCAAAATTTCAGTCATTTTTGGAAGGCACAATGGTATTTAATGTGGTTATTCGGGTTTGATGATGTCGTAAATTTGTACCCCACGTGTTTTCGTTATTAAATCTCTCCTTTCTCTCTCCCTTCGCTTTGAGACCTAAAACCCTTAAAAATTTCTTTTCTTCTTCTTTTCGGCACAGGTTGGGGCTCGGGAAAGGTGTTTCGATGAAGTTTTGGCGAGTATTCTAAGAGTTTTAAAGAGCTTTTGAATATTGTTGAATCCCTTTGAATGTTATCAGCATATGATTTTGATTTTGGATCTTTTAAAACCAAAAGAATATGTGTTCTTATTGGATGTTAAAAGAAGTCTTCTTGTGATTTTGGATCTGGTATTATATCAACGAATGGTAAACGATTTTGTGATATTTTACAAGTTTTGATGATGGTCATTTAAATCTCACATATTCATATTAGAAGTTATGATTTCTTAAGTTTCTTATTGGATTTTCCCATAGTTTCAATATGATTAAAAATGTTTTGGATCTTATGTTATAACTATGATATGATCATGCTTTTAAGATGGTCTACAAGTTTTCGTGTGAAGATAAATATGCTTAAGTAGACACCATGATTAGGTTAGTTCATTTAAGGAAGAAAACCATGTTTTAAATTCTTTTAAAGAATGTTTCAGCCTCTATATGCATAGATCCAAATCAATGTCGTGTTTTCATGATTTTTTGAAGATTTAAATGAAGACCCATTTAATTATTATTCCTATGAAAAATCTAGGATTTCAAAGATGTTTCAATGCATTTGATTTGGTTTTAATCACATATTTTTGTACAAATGATTTGATTTCGACAATCGATTCTTTTCTGAGTAACAAACGTTTTAAAAATGACTTGTGTTTTGTTTTAAATGGTAGAATGTTTTAAAGTATTTTTACAAAAAAAATTTAGGGTTTCATGCTTCTGCTTCAGGACGGCTCTAATGAGAGCCGTCGGGTATGTTTCGGACAGCCCTTGTGGGAGCCATCAGATTTGTTAGTAACAGCTCCAATGGGAGCCATCGGGTTGGTCAGTGACGGTCCCTGTGGGAGCCGCCGGTTTCTGCATGTACGGATACTATCAGGTCTCATACTGTATGTACATATTTTGATCGGTTCACATCGTTTCAGGTCTGACTAGAGTGCTTTAGGCCTTCTGGTGTTGTTTCTGTGTCATTGGACCTAAGGTGAGTGCGTCTAGTCTCCTATATAGTTTTGAAATATTTTATCAATGACTTTGAAATGCTATTTTATGCATAAACTCGAGCATGTCATATTATATAGGTTGCCTCCTTATTACGTATTGTGCTAAAATGTTAATACTTTGAAACTGTCGCAGGCATATTATTGAAATGAAAATATGTGTTGATCATGCATGCATCGCATTCGTCTAGGTGACAAAGCTTAGGTGGCTTAGTCTAGGTGACTACGGTTCAGAATGGACCTAAGTCTAGGTGACTTATTTCTAGGTGACATGTGTCTAGGTGACACGATTTTCTGTGTGAAATCCTTGCGGCTAGGTGCTATAAATGGCTAAGTTCCATAGAATACGGGCATGCGTGTCCATTGCATTCATACACATCATGAGTTTGACTGTTATTTTAGATATGCATTGGGAAATTTGATTCGTTATTGAACTTTAGATTATAAAAAATGTCATTCTACTGTATTGCGAAATGCTATTTTATTGAATATTGCAATGACTATGTTACGATGTTTATCAAAGATTATTATTTTGTGATAAATTATATTATTGGGACTTAAAGGTCTATTCACTAAGTGCGTGGTAGCCCACCCCTCTTTTCCCAACCTTTCATATTAGCTGTTGGCGAACGACGATCTCAGTGGTGGCGATCGTAGCTCGCACGTTACTTTCCGTTGCATTTTAGGTGGTTGAATAAGCCCTTTCTTGGCATGTAATTCCTTAGTCCTTTTCAGCAAAAATAGTTAGATGTTTAAGTTAAAACTAATTTGTTTGTACTCATTCGCATTTAGGATGAGTTATGTTTTCATCCTGGTTATGGTTTACCATTTGGTATGATTAAATAAATCTCGTACGTTTCGAATATGTGACCCGTGTTTTATTGAGAAATTTGGATAACGGACCGTATTCGAGCTTAAAAATAGAGTCTTGGGTATGGGGCGTTATAGAGACAACCATCGAGTATCTCCAGGTCGTTGTAGCATGCCAAGTTGATTAGCTCCTGAGCCTGTCTTAATTTCATCAAGATCAATCATATGTTGAATATACACTTTTTGAGCATCACGTAATTGATCATTACGCTTGGCAGAAGCACCAATAGTATTAACAGCATAAATTAATTCATTGAAAAAGTTATGTACCAATTTAACTTCTTTCGAGGCTGCAACCATAGCTAATTGGAGTTTATGTGCAAAACAATGCACATAATATGTAAATGGGCATTCATTGAGAAATAAAGATTTTAGTCCCTTCCATTCGCCGCGCATGCTACTTGCACCATCATATCCTTGACCTTTCATATTATGAATACTTAGATTATGATGAGAGAGGACAATAGAGATTTCGTTCTTCATGATGAGTGCAGTTATATTTTTAACATGCACAAGATCTAGAAAATGTTCTCGCACAAAACCATTGACATCAACGAATCTTATCACTCTATCCATTTGCTCAATTTTAGATTCATCTCTAGATTCATCAACAATAATGCAATATTTAGCATCGTCAATTTCTTCATGAATTGCATTTTGCACCATACTTGAGAAAATAGACAAAAGCTCTTTTTGAATCATAGGTGATGTATACTTAAGCATTTCCTGGGCCATTTTCTAGAACAACTCCATCAACTTCTTTATTGTATTGTGCAAGCACTTTTAACATTTCGATGAAGTTACCTCAATTTATCGAATCTGGGCATTCGTTGATTCCTCGAAAGGCAGTTGCTTAAAATGCACAATATTGACAAGCATCAATTGATGTCATAATCTGCAATCGATTATCTACAATTTGATTTGAAGTTTGTTGCTCCATCACTTTCTCTATGCGTCCAGACAGGGCCATTAAATCCTTACAACTTCTTACAGCGATGTTGTGTGGAGAACAATGATCTTTCCCCACATAAGTCAGGAATGCACAATTCTTTCCATTCACTTTCTTCCATTTGCGAAATCCTTCCATGGTGAATATGGTTCATCCAAAATGCACATTAGATGACTTATTAAAAACATAACACGGCAAGAAAAGTGCTGCATCCTTTGCGGAAGAATACTCCAACCATGAAGAGAACTTTTCAAATCAAGAGTACTGAAACTTGCGATTATGTTCACCCGATGCTAAATAGTCTAAAAGTTTGTGTTGATAAAGTCCTATCTTAATGTAAGCTCAATGAATACTATCTTGTTGATTTATCGGATACTCTAAATTTTGAGAACGCAATCCTAAATCACGTTCTATAATTGGAAGAGGAGAATCAATTACATTTTCAGTTCTTGGATGTTTTGATGAAAGATTTTCAATGATTGGAGGTGAATCAACATCAGAAGAAGGTTGTTGTAACTAGGTCTGTGGATAAATTAGCTAATTATAAACATAACCCAATTCATGGTTGCTCCTTCTGCTGCAACTCAGACTGTCAAAGCATGGAAAGACCTCTTCCAAAGTGGCAGCCCTTCCTCTGGTCACGAAGCCATGACCTACATCTAACCGACTATGGAGGGAGACCAAACTGTGGTGGAAATAACAGAGGACGACTACAGTAATGTGATTTTACAATGGGGAAAAGCTGTTGTAGGATATGTCATTGGTACTACTCCAGTTTATACTCCTTTCTTACAATTTCTCAAACGTCTATTGAAGCCTAAGGGAGAAATTAAGCTTATGCTCAAAGGAAATGGGTTTTTTGTTGTTAATTTTGATAATGAGGAAGATCTCTAGATTGATTTGGAAGGAGACCCCTGGACGATGGCAGCAGACCTTTCGTTCTTCAATGCTGGTCTTCATCAGTCAAAATGGAGCTGGAGAGGCTAACAACTATCCCAATCTAGGTAAAGTTTCATGATCTTCCCCTTCAGATGTGATCTATTGATTGCTTAAGGAAGATCGTCAGTGCAATCGGTGTTCCGTTGTATCGAGATGCAGTGACCAGACAAGGGACTGCATTTCTTTTGCCCGAGTGTGCATAGAAATAGAAGCGGAAAAGCCCCTACCAGATACAGTGATGGTGAACTCCAACCTTGGTGGCTTACAGGAATTCAAGGTTCTTTATGACTGGAAGCCTCAAGCTTGTTTTTATTGTTCTACATTTGGGCATAATGATGCCGTGTGCTGCAAGAAGCCTTCCCAAACTCAACATTCACGCCCAGCTCCTAATGGCGATAAGACCCACGCAAGAATGACTGCAATTTGGCAGGAACTTCGGACCAAGAAACCCTGACAAGAAGCCACTATTGCGGTTGCATCGGTGAGTCACACAAGAAGCCACAAGCACGTCCATCGACCGGTACTTCTGGCAAGTTATCGGAGCGGAATTCTGCTTCCACTACGGCCACACACAAAGGAATCATCGCGAATGATCTCTATGTGCTACTCACTCCTCCGACCAAAAAAATTCCACCAAAAGAAGGTCCTAAAGATATTTTGAAAAAAAACTCAGTAGCTGCCAAGCCTCCCATAGGCCCCAACCGTCAATCACGACAAAAATCTGCCAAGCCTGGTCCTACATCAGGCAAATGCAATCACTAGATAAGTCATCTTTGTCTTTCTCTTATATTCCCTGTTTTATGGACTGTCTAATATGGAATGTTAGAAGGATAAACAATAAGGTCAAACAAGTGGGTGCATGTAATTACTTACAAAAGAATCAATCACCTTTAGTAGCTCTTTTGGAGAACAAAATTTTCTATTTGGATGTGGATCTACTCAAACAGCACATCCTAGGAAAGGACTACACTATTTTCTCATCTTCATGATGGACGTGGACGGATATGGATTCTTTGGCTCACAGATAAACTCAAGGTGGTGCTCCTATCTAGCTCGGAGCAATTTATGCATTGTGAAGTGACGATCCTTAGCTCAGGGCAGCGCATTCACTACACATTGGTGTATGCCTCCAACTCACAGACAGAGTGACAAAATTTATGGGAGGACCTTCAGCACATCGTGCATGGCATCTCAGGCCCTTGGTTGGTTGGTGAAGATTTCAATGAAGTTTGGTTTGGAACTGAAAAGAGGGTTGGTAGGACACTCCAAACCAGTCGCCTCATGAACTTCAATTCTTGCTAATGCAACTTGTTTGACTTACACGCTGCCAGTGGCATCTTCTCTTGGAACAATAGACAGTCGAACCGTATTGCATGTCGGTTGGATAGAATTTTGGGTAACTCAACATGGTTTACTCTCTTCCCAAAAGCATATGCGCAATACCTCCCTTGCGGCCTCTCCAATCATTCAGCGGTAAAACTCATCGCAATCCCTCTGCTAAAGAGTTTTCCAAAGCCTTTTAAATTTTTCAATGCATGGTTGAAACATGACTCCTTCATGGACACTTTGAAGAGGGCTTGGATCACTCCTATCTCTCGAACAGCAATGTATAGATTGGCAAAAAAAACTCCAATACACAAAACAAGTTCTCAAGGATTGGAATGTCCAAACTTTTGGACTAGGTCAAGCTCGGGTTGCAACTGAAAGAATTGCTCTCCACTCTGCCCAACTAGCCTTGCAACACGACCCGCTTAATTCTTTGTTAGTGCAAATAGAGAACTTTGCAAGGAAATAATACGAAGAGGCGATGGTTCAAGAAGAAGCAGTCATCAGCCAGAAAGCACGGATCACATAGCTTCAGGAGGAGATCAATGCTCAAAATTCTTCTATGCCCAATTTGATGCATGAAAATCCCACAATTCCCTCCGCAAGGTGGTTCTACCTGATGGGTCGGAGATCCTCGACCAACATCAAGTGCAACAACACACTGTGGCTTACTATAGGGACCTCCTCAATAAGGAACAACCCATCTTGCCTTTCTCCTCTAACACCAGGCTGACAGCAGAACAAAACACAAATCTTTGCAAAGTTGTTACTAAGGAAGAAATATATCACAACCTCAGACAAATGAAGAGAGACGGTAGTCCGGGACCGGATGGCTTTACTGCTGGTTTCTTTCAACATTGCTGGGAGGTGGTGAAGGAGGATCTAATCTTGGCAGTCAAGGAGTTCTTTCAAAATGGCAAGCTTCTCAAGCAATTGAACACAACTTTCATCGCCCTCATTGCGAATTCCCTTGGTCAGTTTCAGCCCATCTCCCTTTGTGGCGCAGTCTACAAATTGATAACTAAAATCTTAACTACAAGGCTCCAGCAAGTCCTCCCTTCTCTAATTAGTCTTAATCAGACTGCTTTCATTAAGGGTCAAAAAATCTCACATGGGGTCCTTCTTGCCCACGAGATGGTGCGGTATCTCTCCATGAAACAGGGTAAAGGTTGGGCAGCCATAAAAATTGATCTTAGGAAGGCATTTGATTCCATCCGATGGCCCTTTATTCAATAGGTGATGCAAGCTATGAACTTTGATCAATCCTGGATTAATTGGATCATGGCATGTGTTCAATCTCCTCGATTTTTAGTGCTCATCAATGGACCCCCCTTTGGTTTTTTCGAGAGCTCCTCAGGACTCGGGCAAGGCGACCCCATATCTCCACTACTCTTTGTCTTGAGCATGGAAATATTATCGCAAGGCCTTGATCGAGCTCTCTCTACCAAACAGATTGACTCTTTCACAAAGAAGTCACACTCCATCAGTCACCTACTCCATCAGACAATTTGATCATCTTCTCTGCTACATCTGTTAAGACAAGCCAGGGCCTAGGGGAACTTCTAAATACTTTTGCACAACAATCAAGACTGGAGCTTAACAAGGGAAAATCACAGGTCGTCCAGAACATCAACCACAATTTGTTGCAAAGCTTGGCATCTCTTTGGGTCAACTACCGGTCACATACTTGGGACTCCCCCTCTTTATGGGAGCACTTACCCCTCGCCTTTGCCTTCAATTGATTGATGAACTCTGGAAAAGGTTACAACATTGGCACGGACATATGTTATCGTTGGCCGACAGATTGGAACTTACAAAAACTGTTCTTTCTAGTTTCCAAATCTATTGGACTTCAGCTTTCGCACTTCCTGCGAGTACTATAAAAGCCATGGAGAAGGTGATTAGAAGTTTCCTTTGGGGAGGCCCTTTCCTTAAAAGAACAGTTCACCATGCCAAGTGGGAAATAGTTTGTACTCCAAAGGCTGAAGGAGGACTAGGCTTAAAGCAGATTGCAGATTGGATGAAGGCCTCCATGGGGGCTTGATTTTGGGAGGTTGCTAGTGGAGAGACCTCTTTGTGGGTCATTTGGGTGAAAAAAAGGTACCTCTCAAAGTTCAATATCTGGAGGTTGCTCCTTCGTCCTCGGGGTCATGGATTTGGCCAAAACTCCTTGCCTCAAGGAGATGGATTCAACCTAACATACACTACCTCATTTTCTCTGGCAACACCATGCAAACTTGGTCAGATCCTTGGGTCAGAGGGCAGTCCCTGAAGGCAAGGCTCCACCCCTATGTTCACACGGACCTTTCATAACTGGTAGCATCCCTTATAAAAGATGGAGCATGGGTCAAGCCAACATGGTGGTCTACTAACAGGGAGGATATCTGGCCGGACATTGTTAAGCACAAATGCAGAGGGATTGGGGAGGACACTCTTATATGGCCCCTCTCCCACACCGGAGCGCTTCGCACTCCTCAGGCTTGGTCTTTTTTGAGACAAAAAAGAGATAAGCCCAAATGGAGTCATTGGATCTGGCAAAAATTCCAACCACCCAAATTCTCCATTTGCACATGGCTAGCTTTGCTTGGCAAATCCCCGACACTTACAAATCTGCAGCGGAAGGGTCTTGTGATGGAAGTAGTATGTCCTCTTTGCAAGTCAGGCACAGAAGTCATTGACCACCTCTTCTTGCAATGCTCATATTCCTCTTTCATTTGGTCACTGGTACTAAACAAAATGGGGGTCAAAAGACAAGCAGCCAACACCCCTTGTTTATTTGTTGAAAACCTTGAAAAACTTTTTCCAGTGGGTGCTCTGCGCCATATAATGCAGGTTGCCTTTGCTGCTACGATCTGGGGGCTATGGAAGGAACCTTGCAACCGTCTCTTCAAGTGAATTGATCTTCACAAAGCAATGCTCTACAAACAAATCTGTTCATCAGTCCACAACATCTTCTTGGGGAAAAGTCTAAAGGAGGAACTCATTGACCAGGTGAAATGATTACCTACCCAATGGAATATTGCAATCCTACCATTGGAGCATTCTTTCACAAAGGTCTCTTGGTAGCCACCATTGGAGGGGTGGTACAAATCGAACTCCGGCGGGTTATTAGCAGAGGATAGAGCGGGATATGGTGCGATAGTGCGGAATAACGAGGGTCAAGCTCTTTGTGCCATGGCAGTGCAGGACAAACTCCTCTCATCCATCAATGTTCTTGAATATAAAGCCATCCTTAAAGGGCTGCGTATTTGCAAAAAGCATGGCATACACTCCATCCACCTAAAGAGTGACTCATCCACTGCGGTGGCTTGGGTTCAAGGGAAAGGCTGCCTACCATGGCGAATCTTGCGTGCCCGCAATGAATTAGGTACTATTCTCTTACTCAATGGCGAGTTTCATATGTCTTTCGGGAAGGAAACCAAGCGGTCGATTACTTAGCATCGCTAAGAATGACTCCGGGTAACACTTATCTCCTCCCAAACCAATTTGATGGAACACTGCAGCACATCTTAGCTAAGGATGTGTCTGGCGAAAATTATATTAGATCCAACAAGTGCTAAGTCCTCTAAGCTAGCATGTTCGAAAACTTGTTGAAGGGATGCAGCCACACTCGTTGCGGCTTCCCTCCTTTGGCGGCTTTGGTTTCTTTTTAAGCCTAATCTCTTATGTAAATTTGGCATTCTCACTTGTGTAACTTTTTGAATGTAACTACTCAATCATAGCAATACAAATTCTTTTTTACCTACCAAAAAAAAATCAAAAGAAGGATGTGTATTGGCTTTGGAATTGGAGCAGTTTCCTTTAAAAATGAGTCAATCGTTTTCATCTTACTCATGATTTGACCTAAAATTCAATTGCAAAACATAAATTAAATAAAAAATGATATGGAGCATATATTAATTCAAATAGAAAGTATTAACTGAAATTAAAATTATATATCATTAGAGGGACTTAGCATCAACAAAGAGAAAAATTCTATTTAGATTATAGACAGGTAAGTAATGTACCATCACAAAAAAAGTATTTCATAGAATGCACTATCAACACATATCATCACCAAAAACTCCTTCATTAACTAATAATCAATTCATTGGCTAACAGAATTCCTAAAAAATTTACTAACATTTTTTTCTAGATCTAAAAACATCATCTCCTTCCAAAGTGTTACATAATTTGTTCTAAATTCTAAATAAATCTAAAAACAATTGAATCTTATTTTTTATAAATTTTCAATATTAGATTATCTTCCTCTCTTCGACTCTCTCTCATCCCAAACATCAAAACAATTAAAAAAATATAAAAAATTTCAAATAAAATTTATATATTTTTTAAAGAAAATAATTTTACATGTAACATGCAAAAAATTCAATATAACAAGTAACAATGAAAAGATTCAATTCCAAATTAACAAATCATGCAATAATAAACAAAAATTAAACAAAACAAAGAAATAAATAAATAACTGAAGAATCAATTATATACCAAATAAACCATGCAGGGCCGGCTCTTTTATTAGGCCACTTAGGCAATTGCCTAAGGCCCCCAGATGCACAAAGACCCCTAAATTTTATTTATTTATAAGTAGGTCCACATGTTAGCCAATAATAACTTAGCACATTGTAAAAAATATTTATTTTTCAAAACAATTAATTGTCATTTTGATATAGTTAAAAAGTAATCAATAAAAAATTGACAATATTTTATGACATCTAAAAAATAGCAAAATAAAAAAATTTACATAACCAATAGGATTTAATGTATTTTTTGAATCCCAAAAAGATAGAAATATGAAATGGTGAGGCCTAAAAAGGTAAGGCCTAAAAAAGTGTTGTTATTATTTTTCACACTCTTTTATCCTTTTCAATATATTCATTCTTTATTTCAAAAAGAAATTCTTCTCACTTTATTTATTCTTTATATAAAAAAACCTTTTGACTTTCTGTTTGTTGTATACTAAAAACAATTATGTGGTATAGACAACAAGGAATAAAGTCTTTTTTTATTTGAATCAAATAAAAAACTTACATCTCTTTCAAAAAAATAAAATAAAATAAAAATAAAAACTTACATATAAAAACTTCATTAATAATTTTGCAGTTAAAAAAACTAGAAGAATGATTTTTAATTTAAAAAATTAATAATTTAAAAATAAAATAAATATTAATTAATTGTCTTAGGCCCCATAATATATCGGGCCGGCCCTTAAACCATGTAAGTACAATACATAAATAAACAGAAATAAAAAATAAAAAAAAATGCTTGAGAAAGAGAGACTGACGAGAGGACGCACAATTTTTTTCTTGGTAGCAAGGCCCATCCAAGGCAATTCCTTCATCAAAATAACATATTTACATAATCAGGTTAGTCTCACTAAGGAGATCATCAAATGTCCTATACATTGATCAAAATTAATACAACTTATATTTAGTACAGACCGAACCCTTGGGTCCTGTAGATACATACTATAACCAGATTCTTTTGTTCTTGCGAGCAAATTTGGCCAATAGTTCTGCTCCTCGAACACATTCTCGAGGGACTCTGAGGAATTGAACTGATACCAGATGCTGACTATCCCTTCGTATAGTCTCTATTAGTGGCCCAATTGATGGTGGCCCAAATCCCGATCCCTGCAACAGCCGAACAACATTTGTAGAATCTGAGCACACCAAAATCCTGGGTAAGCCCAGCTTCTTAGCTTGTTGAACAGCAAGTCGAATCGCCTCAGTCTCCATCCTTAGAGGAGAAGCCCAAGGCCAAAACATATAACCTGCTCCCAACACCCTCACAGGAGGTGATTGTAGTATGATAAAACCCACACCCGCATCTCTCATAACTACATCAACACTCCCATCAGTGAATATATATATATATAGTCTGATTAGCATTGGAATTTATATGGTACCTTGGAAAATTTTCCATACCACTTGGCGTGAAACTATCGGTAATCTTTAACCTTTTCTCATTTATAGAGGCTAGGTACTTACCACACTCCCTTCCGAAAGCAAGCACACGACTAACAATGAGACCAGTGTGTGGTTTCTTCCCTTGAAAAACTAGCAGATTACGGGCTTTCCAAATCTGCCATAGCATGAGAACAAATATAACCAGTTTCATCATGCCCTCCTTATTACATTCCCATTTCTATATCGATTGGAGTGTCCTCCCAACACCAAAGAACAGAAGATTCATCTTTATCCAGAGGTGGATCATTATGTAGTATCATTGTTACCCAATAAGGAGGGAAAATTGCTTCTAACAAGGGTTGGTTCCAATGTCCTTGGTATATATATCACATCCAATAAATGAAAATCTAGCACCACAAGATCCATATTAAGCATAGTAGGGATTCTGGAAAATGGAATAGAACACAACCATGGATCTCTAATAAAATCCATAGCCATAAATGATCCAGGAACCTTCCTTATACAAGGATGAATTATTTTCAGCCCCTCTTGAAGAGCCTTCCATATAGAAGATGGCCAATGTACCCTGGGAAGTTCCCATGGGTTACCATTCCATCGATACTTCATGCTTAGACTTTGACCCACTACTGATGGATTTAATAGGAATTTAAATGCTAGAGTGGCCAGCACAGCCTTCCTCAACCCATTCAACCGCTTGAAACCCAAACCTCCCTTAACCTTCGGAAGAACAACTTTATCCCATCCAATATAATGCATAGACTGTCATTTAGATCCCTTGTACCACTGGAATTCACGGGCAGCCTTTTCACATTTATCCGCTACAGTGCTCGACAGAGCAGCAGCAAGCATCTGATAATGGGATGGATTGATGGACTGATTGAATAAGTACCACTCTACTAATCATACTAAGGAGTTGTGACTTCCATGATGTCAATCTCTGAGAAAGTGTCATGCATATTTGTTGTCCGCACATTATTTCTGCCAATCACATTGACCCCAAGGACGCATGTTTGAATGGCTTGATGTTGCATACGGTGTCAGGTGAGAAAAGTCAATAGGTCACTGATTGTTTTGTTTCTTATTTTAATTTTTTTTAGGGCATTAATTGAATGGCCCATGTATGGGAATGACCCACAACTTTTTTTTGGGTTTGCTTGGGGGCCCGGGCCCAGCCCGCCTCCCTGTCTCCGTTAAAGAAAATAATAACGGATGATCTAGATAAATATTATATAATATACAATAATGAAATAATTGATTGTAACACAGTTAAATCCACTATTCATAGATATTCATTATATGAGGTGATATCAATATTTCATACATATATATATTCATAAAAAAAATGATAAATATAAAAATTATAAAAAAAAATTATGAATAAAATGTGAAATGCATTTGATAATCATCAAGAGTTTTGTTATAAAAAAGAAATTCATAATGTAAGAATAAAAGTCCATGAGAATTCCACCCATGTGGATGAGATTTTAAAATGATTTTTTCTTTTATATTTATATCTCTAATCACTTATGAAAGTTTTTGACTTTATGTCTACAAAATAATATCTCAATCGAATAACACTGGATTTTATGTCCACGAAATAATGTCTCAATCAAATAACGTTGGACCTTTTTGTCTACGACATAATGTCTCAATCGAATAACACTAGACTTTATGTTTACAAAATAATGTCTCAATCGTATAACGTTGAACTTTTTTTCACAAAATAATGTCTCAATCGAATAACGTTGGATTTTTTATCCATGAAATAATGTCTCTATCGAATAATGTTGAACTTTTTATATTTAAACCAATAACTTGATTGAATAATATAAGATTTATAAATCCATGAGAGCATAGACACTGTTAATGAAATCCTAATCGATAAAAATTCGGTGATTGACCCGATGAAGGAAGATCAGACGGCGGCCAACATTCAGTCTCCAACGGACGGTTCTCTTACCATCTTCGTGAAAGCTCCAGGTCTCCATAGAAGTATAGAACCTCCCAGAACAAACCCAACCCACCCTTAACTTTATATTCCCAATCTGCCCCTCCCATCCCCGCCATTTCCGAAAACACCCCCACTCTTTAACGAACGAAACCCTCGTCGCCGGATTCCGTCCATGGCCGTCTCCGCCGTCTCCTCCGCCGCCGCCGCCGCCGCCTTCTCCACTCACCACCACCTCCTCCCCATCCCTTCAAGGACCCCTTTCAATGCTTCTCTCTCGCTCTGTCGGAAGAGCTTCAGAACCCTAAAACCCCCGAAGTGGTCATCGCGGACGCTCGGGGACGCCGATGCCTTCCTCGCTCGGAGGCAACGCTGGTCCTCGGGCCGTCCGAGCCCGTTCGTCGTGCGGTGCGAGGCGCCGAAGGACGGGAGGGTAATGGAAGTCTATTGAATTCTGTGATTCTCGGTACTTCTTGGGTAGTGAAGGGAGTAGAGTTTGTTTGGGACTTGTTTTTGATGAATTTGTAATGGTTTCTTTTGTTTGTATTGGCTGTTAATTTTGAAATATTCGGTTTTCGATTGTTTTTGGTCGTTCCTGATGTGGTGATGCGAATTCAAGTGTAGTTTTTGTCAAATTTGTTATCTTTTTTTTTTGCTGATCTTTGGTTTTGCATTGTGGTTTGGTATTGGTTACTAAAAATCAAGCATTTCCGTTCGTGCAACATCAATTCTGAGCTCGTCTTGTGTTTTTCATGGAAATTTTTTTTGTGGGGTTGTTTTTACTGTTGTTTCTTTATAAGTTCTGTAATGATCTCTCCTTTTGTCTAAAAATTTGGAAAAAGACTTTTTATATCAAGTTCTGGACTTCTGATTTGTTTTTATGAGGTCATTATGCGTTTTGGCATGGCCTCTGGAGATAATCTTGTAATAGGAATCACAGATTCAACCACACATGGATGTTGATGTTTATGTTGATAATCATGCAGCAGGATTTATAAATTCAACTACACATGATGTTGATGTATAGTTGTATTTTTGCATTATTTTGGTATGAAATGAATTATTTCTGATAAATGTGGGCAAAGGTTAACAGTGATTGTATTGGTTTTTCGATTTGTGTCGCAGATTACACAACAGGAGTTCACTGAGATGGCTTGGCAAGCGATCGTTTCATCACCTGAGGTAGCAAAAGAGAGCAAGCATCAGATTGTGGAGACGGAGCATCTGATGAAGGCGCTCTTGGAGCAGAAGAATGGTCTCGCCCGTCGGATTTTTTCCAAGGCAGGAGTCGATAATACTCGGCTTCTAGAGGCTACAGATCGGTACATCCAGAGGCAGCCAAAGGTAACTGATCATCCATTTTTCTTTTGTCTTGGCTTTCAACAGGTTCTCTTTTGTTTTCGGTTTATTGTGCTATATCAGTAACAGTGCTTGAAATGAATGTTTATGCCCATAGTAACAAATTTGGGATTCGGGGATAGTTTGGAAAAGAGGAAAGATTTGGAATTTGGGGGAAAATGTGGAATGTTGAAAAAATCAAAAAATAAGTGTGATATTAGGAAGAGTGTTAAAGAATTCATAAATAATGCATGGTTTATTCATGGGTAATATGTAAAATATGTAAATTCAGGTTTAATTTGTTAAATTATTTGGCTGACCAATAAATACGTATGTTTTACGTGTTAGCTTAGCTACATTTTATGTCCTCTTAAACAATGGATTTTTTCCCGAGAAGCAACCTTTGTGGAAATGTTTTCGTAGCTTAGATGATTTGAATTGTCATTTTTCCAATTACTCCAGGTTTTGGGTGAATCAGCGGGTTCCATGCTAGGACGAGATTTAGAAGCATTGATTCAAAGAGCCAGGGAGTACAAGAAGGAATATGGTGATTCATTTGTTTCGGTTGAGCACTTAGTCCTTGGGTTCGCACAAGATAGGCGGTTTGGGGTACAGTTGTTTAAAGATTTCCAAATAACTCTCAAGGCCCTAACATCTGCCATTCAGTCTATAAGAGGGAACCAGACAGTCATTGATCAAGGTAATGTTAGCTTTTCCTCCTTTTCTGTTTCAATAGCTTGTAATATTTTGAACTACATAGCCATACTGGTTTTCTTCGGATTTCTGTTTTGTGTATTAGTGACAACTCAGTAACCATTGTTCCTTTTGGTTCTGCAATCTTGATTTTAGATGCTTTCATTTCGATTCTGATTGCTTTTATGATCATAGCTATCACATGCCATTTCTGCTTTGTACTATAAAACGAACTTGATGTATAATTTTTTGATGTGCAGCTTTTTCAAGGTTTGAGTGTTTCTTGATTTTTTTGTACTTGGATTTGTAACAGATCCAGAGGGAAAGTACGAGGCCCTTGATAAGTATGGAAAAGATTTGACAGCGATGGCACGGGCTGGAAAGCTTGATCCAGTAATTGGAAGGGATGATGAAATTCGTAGGTGCATTCAAATCCTTTCGAGAAGAACAAAGAATAACCCTGTACTTATTGGTGAGCCTGGTGTTGGGAAAACTGCTATTTCTGAAGGGTAAGATAAGACTTAAGACTTCTGTGAAACATTAAAATTTTGCCATTCCAGGTTTTTCAAGTTTTAATTTTTTACGTCAACCTGATTTTTTTTTTTTTTTTTGTGCAGGCTTGCTCAACGAATAGTGCAAGGGGATGTCCCTCAAGCTTTGATAAACCGCAAGGTAGTTTCCATTTTCCACAGAAGAAAATGCTATTGTACAAGTGAATATAACTGTTCATAATCTAGGGAAGAGAAATAGAATAACTGCAAAACCTGGTACTGTTGCTTTATATTTATCTGTAGAAAACAGGCACCATGAAGAATATGGTCTTGCTGTTAGCTGCCCAATAGGAAGTAAGTTTGCATTATGCTGGGGATTTATATTATGTCTCATGTATATAGTGATTTCTGAAAGCTTTTTGTTTTCAACAATTCATAAGCGCACTGCTTCTACATAGTCTACCCATCAACATATTACAGTTTTTCAGTATTGCTATTGTTACTAGATTCAATATTCAATATTTGTATGAGCATTTTTTATTCACTATTAATTAGTTTTGGTGGATCTGCGCTGGCTGTAAATGGATATGAAAAGGCAATCAGTTTATGGGGACACATAATAGAGATGAGAACTTTCTTTTGTGTTATATGACTGATCTGAATTGCTTTTTTGCAGTTGATTTCACTCGACATGAATTGCTTTTTTGCAGTTGATTTCACTCGACATGGGTGCTCTCATTGCGGGGGCAAAATTTAGGGGAGAATTTGAGGATAGATTGAAAGCTGTCCTCAGGGAAGTTACTGAATCAGATGGTCAAATAATCCTTTTCATTGATGAGATCCACACTGTTGTTGGAGCAGGTCAGCATATTTAGAGGCTCATAATCTTTATTGATATTTTTGGTTAGAAGAAAGAAAATTCTTTCAAAGAGTTCACTATAGTAACTCTTTCCCACAGACTGTCGTACTACTATAAATAAATCATTGGAAACTTACATAAATCCAATACTTCATACATAATTTTCACACACACAAAATTCATTTTGTGTGATCTGAATTCTTATTGCAGGTGCCACGAATGGTGCCATGGACGCCGGCAATCTGTTGAAGCCAATGCTTGGCCGAGGAGAACTACGTTGCATTGGGGCAACTACACTTGATGAATTCCGTAAATATATTGAAAAAGATCCAGCTTTGGAACGTCGGTTTCAGCAAGTTTATGTTGATCAGCCTAGTGTAGAAGATACCATCTCTATTTTACGAGGATTACGTGAAAGGTATGAGCTTCATCATGGAGTTCGTATTTCGGATAGTGCGCTTGTGGAGGCGGCAATTCTCTCTGATCGTTACATCAGTGGGCGTTTTCTTCCTGACAAAGGTATATATCTATAAAGTTATCATAATGACAATACTTATATAAATTTGCCTACATAATTCTGAGGCAACTAAATAGTCATTAACCTTTTTTTGTTTTTTTTTTACTGTTGCAGCTATTGATCTAGTTGATGAAGCAGCTGCTAAACTGAAAATGGAAATCACTTCAAAACCCACGGCTCTGGATGAAATCAACCGGTCTGTATTGAAGATGGAGATGGAGCGACTTTCACTTACAACTGACACTGACAAAGCTTCGAAAGATAGACTAAATCGTCTTGAGACTGAGCTAAAACTCCTGAAGGAGAAGCAGGCCGAGCTCACTGAACAGTGGGAGCATGAAAAGTCTGTAATGACGCACATCCAATCCATCAAAGAAGAGGTATGCTGCTATTATCTCAAATTTATAGTCCTTCATACTGGCTTGTCTCTAATCGTGCTTGTCTAAATCATTATCAGCTCAAAACTTTGTTCATATGTTGTATCTAGTTCCTAAATATTATTATACCTCAGTTATCTTTCACATTCAGTGATTCATGTTGCTAATTCCATAAAACCCAAAAAGGAGAGAAGAAAGTTTCTGACTTTTTTTAAATTCCTCGTTCTCTGGTGCAGATAGATAGAGTAAATCTAGAGATACAGCTGGCGGAACGTGACTATGACCTAAATCGTGCGGCAGAATTGAAGTACGGGACTCTCATGTCATTACAGCGCCAACTTGAAAGTGCAGAGAAAGAGCTAGACGAGTATCAAAGCTCCGGCAAGTCCATGCTCAGGGAAGAGGTCACCGGCAACGACATCTCCGAAATAGTGAGCAAATGGACTGGTATCCCTGTCTCCAAGCTTCAACAGTCAGAGAGAGATAAGCTGTTACATTTGGAAGAAGAGCTGCACAAGCGAGTTGTGGGTCAAGACCCTGCAGTGACAGCTGTAGCAGAGGCCATCCAAAGATCACGGGCTGGTCTATCTGATCCCCACCGCCCAATAGCGAGTTTCATGTTCATGGGTCCCACTGGTGTTGGGAAGACAGAACTGGCCAAAGCCTTGGCTTCGTACATGTTTAACACCGAAGAAGCTCTGGTGAGGATTGATATGAGCGAGTACATGGAAAAGCATGCAGTCTCACGATTGATAGGAGCCCCACCTGGCTATGTTGGTTACGAAGAAGGCGGCCAACTGACAGAAACGGTCCGTAGGAGGCCTTACGCTGTCATTCTCTTTGATGAGATTGAAAAGGCGCATTCGGATGTGTTCAATGTCTTTCTTCAGATACTGGATGATGGGAGGGTGACTGACTCGCAGGGTCGAACTGTGAGCTTCACCAATACAGTCATCATCATGACCTCAAATGTAGGGTCACAGTACATACTCAACACTGATGAGGAGAGCTTGTCATCAAATGATTTGGGCTACGAGACCATCAAGCAGAGAGTTATGAATGCAGCCATGTCAGTATTTCGTCCTGAGTTCATGAATCGTGTGGACGAGTACATCGTCTTCCGGCCCCTGAACCGCGATCAAATCAACAGCATTGTGAGGTTACAGGTATGTGTTGCTGATTAGTTTTGAACCTGCATTTGGTCATCTTTTCGAGATCAACAGATTCATAATCTCCAATAAATGCATTGGACTTTTAAACCATGATACGACTCTATCACTGATGCTTGTATTTCTGTTTCCTTTTTCAGTTGGAAAGGGTGCAAAAGCGACTTGCAGACCGGAAGATGAAAATCCAAGTAACTGATGTTGCTGTGGATCTACTGGGAAACCTCGGCTATGACCCCAACTATGGAGCCAGGCCGGTGAAACGTGTTATCCAACAGAACATCGAGAACGAGCTTGCAAAGGGTATCTTGAGAGGGGATTTCAAGGATGAGGACAACATCCTCATCGATACAGAGGTCACCGCCTTCGCCAATGGTCAACTCCCCCAGCAGAAGCTCACGTTCCGCAAATTGAATTCCAGTGCGGGGCAATCATCAGAGGGAGATAAGAGAGCTTTGTCAGAAGCTGTATGAGAAAGGCTGTGTTTGTTTATATTTTTGTGGTTTGTATGGCCTACTATTCTTCCCTTGTAAAGGTGTGTCAATAGGCATTCATTTCGATGGGGCTATATATGTGTATTTATTTAATAATATGATGTGATAAAATAGAATCAATTATCCTCCTTTTTATGCTATGAAGGTTTGCATTGCATATGAGAGTACCTACATAGGTGGATTTTGAGAAGCTGAAATGAGGGATGGTAAACGAGCTGAACGAGCACATGTTCACGCTCAGCTCGTTTATAAACGAACCAAGACGAGTTGAGCTCACAAGCCTCAATGAGCTTAGCGTCCTTCTTCATTTTATGGTTTTTAACGGTTGAAAATAAAATTTTAGTCTAAATAGTTAAATTCATGAGTCTAAATATGTATAACTTTGTATTGATTTAATGTTCTGATTTTACAAAGGAGTCTAGTCAAGCTTTAATTAAGTTTTTTATAACACAAACGAGTCGAATTTGAACACAAAATAAAATTCGATCCAGGTTCCGAGCCTAACCGAGCTTTAAAAATTGTTCAAACTCGTTCATTTGTCTAATTGAATGAGCCTGAACGAGCTTAAATCGAGCCGAGCCCGAGCCAAACCCGAGCGACTTGGTTCGTTTACCAGCCCTACCTGAATTGATCCTGGGTGATGAGATGGGAACAGAAATGGGCCCTTTCACCTAGTTAATCACGGTTAATTACTAAATTATCAAAATAATCACTGATTTTTTAAATTTAGGGTTTTTTTTATTTTTAAGTCCCAATATGATTTAATAATTGAGCCCTCACTTCTTCGTATTTTGGTTTTAGTCCCTAAATTTAAATAATATGTTTGTTTTTAGTCCATCCAAGGGACTAAAAAGAAAATCAAATAATTTAGGGATAAGTCCCTCTCAGTTACTAAAAAGAAACATATCCTTTAAATATGGGGACTAAAACCAAAATATGAAGAAGTGAGGGATCGATCATTAAATCATATGGTTTATGGGGGACTTAAAAATAAAAAACCTTTAAATTTATCAGTGTGTCATAACGCCAACCCTGTTGGCATAAGATGGGGACAATAAAAATATGAAAATGCGACATGGAGAACTTGACCAGGTGAGATGACTACTTTGGTAAATATTGTAAAAATGTGATTGGTTTGGTAATTAGTTAATTAAGGGTGATTCGTTTGGTAAAAATGATGTATGACAATTTTTGGTTACCGATATATGCTCTATAGTGTCATTATATACTCTATTATATTATTATATATTTTATCACAAAAAATTTAAAAGTATAGATATTCATTTTGTTTGAGTATATATTTAACTTTTTATAGAATGAACATGTATTTCATTAGGAATGCATTTTTCGTTAAAACATCTTTTACTTATACTTAATATAAAAATTAATATTTCAAGGTTGCTCGACGAGTGGATGAAAATATAAAGAACATATATTTCATTTTGTTTGAGATCTGTTGTTTACAAGAAACCAAAATGGAGATAGTGGAGAGGCGAATAGTTAACGAGTTGGGTGTAGGGTTGCTCAACGTGACAGAGTGGTGGGTAGGTTCTTGCTTGTGGTTTTGTTCAGAGGATAGGTAGTCCGGGGGCAGATGGTGCTGCACGAGCGTTTACGGCTCGATAGCATGCCCCTGTTATGTTCATGGAGATTTCAATGTGACTTGGAGAATGGAGGAGTGGAATCGGTGAGTTAGGCGACTCCAACCATGGTCACTTTCTCTGACTAGATCGAAGAGGATGGTCTCATCGATCTGCCGATTGCTAATCACAATTTTACATGGAGTAATATGTGGGTAGAGCTATCCCTTGCACGATCGGATTCTTGTTGACGAGGATTGGGAGAGCTTTTTCCTAGGCTGTTTCATCCAGGGATTGCCGAGAGTAGTGTTAGACCATATACCCCTCCCGATAAAGGCAGATACTGTGCGACAATCTACTGCTCCTTTTTGCTTCTTTTCTCAGTGGTGTGAGGTCGAGGGGGTTGAGGATTTGATTCGCAACTCATGGCACACCAGTGTGAGCGAGCTGAAAGGTGCGTGTCGAGTGGCTTTCATATTGTGTAGGCTAAAGAGGGTATTAAAGCAGTGGAACAGGACGGCCTAAGCCATCAATGCAGAAAAGAAGCTAGAGTTACAAAGCATCATCCAGTCCATGGACCGAAGGAAAAAGGAAGGCGTCCTTGAAGAGGTCGAGTGTTCTAACAGAAGTCGAGCTATGAGGGAGCTTACAACTATTCTTAAGATGGAGGAAATTGAGTGGAGGCAGAAATCCAAGGCTTTATGGCTACAGGCTGGTGACAAACACCACCAAAATTTTCCATTGAGCGGCTAGTTAGAGGCACCGTGCGAATCGAATCACCCAAATTCAGATCGCAGACAGACTTTGGGAAGAACATGGAGACATTAGGCAACACTTGGCGGAGCATTTCAAAGGGCATTCTACAGGCGTCGAGACTGGAAGCCAACCTGGGAGGACCAAGGCTTGTCACGACTAAACTTGGACAAGCTCACCTTGTTGTAGGCGCCGTTCAATGAGGCAGAGATCCACAGGTTTATTGTGCGGGTGGAGGGAGATAAGGCCCCAGGACCTAATGGTTTCAGACTGGTCTTCTATCAGTGTTTTTGGACCATCAAGGACGATGTGCTAGCTATGTTCAAAGAGTTCTACGAGGGCTCTCAGAGTGTGGGATGTTTGAATGCCTCATTTTTCGTGCTTATTCCAAAAAAGGAAGGCGCCTCTCGAGCTGAGATTTATCAAATGATATGTCTAGTAAACGAAGCGTACATGATTGTGGTGAAGGTATTGACTAATAGATTGAAGGAAGATTGTGGTGACCTAGTGGACGAGGCTCAATCAACATTCTTGTCACGAGACTCCTTCAAGAAGGTTTCATCTTTGCCCAGGAGGTGATCTCCGCCTTTCACAAAGACAAAAGGACAGGTGGACTCTTCAAATTGGACTTCGTCAGGGCATATGATAGTGTGGATTGCTAATTTCTATTGAAGCTGTTGGAGCAACATGGATTTCAGGAGTGTTGGATCAGAATGTTGCGCCAGTGCATTGACATAGCGCGCGCCTCGGTGCTGGTGAATGGAGAGGTCACGGGGTTCTTCCCCCTTAATAGGGGATTGTGACAGGGAGACCCTCTCTCTTCCATTCTCTTCGTAATGGTGGCAAACATATTAAGCAAAATATGCAGGAGGGTGGAGGAGGCAGGATGGATCTCCAATCTGGCTAGTTCTCCATTAGGGAGGAGAGTATCCATCCTTCAATACGCTGATGACACGATCCTCCTAAGTACTGCAAATGATAGGAGTGTACGAGGCTTGCGCTTCATCATTTTCTGCTTTAGTTGCTCTCAAGGCTTACACTCAATCACCAGAAAAGCACCTTGCATGAGGTGAATACATCAAGCGTGAAGAAGATCAAGCTAGCCACGTGTATAGGCTGCCTTGTTGGCTCCTTCCCAACCAAACATTTGGGCCTCCCTCTGGTTAAGAAATGTTTGAAGAAAGAGGACTGATGGCCACGTGGAAAGGGAAGATACTCAGCTAGGGGGGGGGGAGGGGTGGGGGTTAACTTTATTACAAGCGGTGTTTACTAATCTCTCATTGTTCTATCTTTCAGTGTTTAGAATTCCTATGGGGGTACTAGAGTGAGTATATCGTATTCATAGACACTTCCTGTGGCGAGGAGGAAATGAGACGCGTCGGACCCCTCACTTGGTGGACTGGGCAACAATGTGTAGATAAAAAAGGACGGTGGCATGGGGGTTCTTGACCTCCAGATCATGAACATGGCGCTTCTTTCAAACTGGACGTGGCGATGGTTTTCCAGAAGCAATTCGAGATGGTCCCAACTCATGCTCGATCAATATGGAGGACAGGGAAATGGCAAGCACCGTTGGCTAGGTAGGCATAGGTGATGGACACAATTATGGAAAGGCATGTTTGCAGACATGAAGGACGTGGAAAAGGAAATCCTATGGGAGCTCAAAAATGGCGATACAGTGCAATTCTGGTGGGACAGATGGAGTGGAGAGGAGTGCTTACAAGACATCGCCCCTGTCATCCACCGCTTGGCTGTAAAAAAGGAGGGAAGGTATTGGAATTTTTCCAATCCTCCAGCGGGGCGTGGCAGATTGATCTGTTGCAGGCGCGTCTGAGATTGGCGGAGACCACTCAATTCACCACCCTCATAGATAGTATTAGAGAATTTACTCCTCATGTCGTTGAGGACGGCAAGTTCAATTGGAGGTCGGGGGCATCCGGTGATTTCTTGGTGAAAAGTGCATATGTCTTGTGATTAGCGCATGCAGGGGTTCACATGCCGAACATGAGTGTCAAGTTCACTCAAATTTGGAGACCAAAGATACCATTAAAGAATAAGGTATTCATGTGGTTCCTCTACCTGAAACACCTACTCACAGGCTTAAAGGTCCAGGGGGCACCCAATGACCCAATGGATTGCCCGATGTGCGCAGCAGGATACCATTCAACACCTCAACCACGGCTGCCCAGTGGCAAGATCATTCTGGAACAAGATCGAGAACACAACGGGGATTCATTTTGATTTCAACTCAATTGATGAGTTGTGGGCAGCACTCAGCAGGAAAGTCTCTAAGAAGAACAACTGACAATTGCATGTCCATGGTGATCTTGCCATCCATCGTCCCAAAGGATGCTTGGACAATTTGGAAAACACGAAACAAAGCCGTCTTTAGAAGGGAACACGTGTATCAATAAAATATGTGGAAAACGTTCCAAGGGTGCATGGGGGGATGAGGACACCACAATGCAAAGGCGGTGGACTTCTGAGACGGGCGCTTTGCATATCGTGGAGTGATCGCGCAGGGGTGACCAACCTTCGTGGTTAGATATCTCTTCTAACTTAGGGCTTGGTGGCACAATACATTTTGTGCCCCCAAGGCAGTGGATTTAGTCTGCCTTTTTTTTTTTTCCCCTCCGTTCTTCCATAATTCAAAGTTTGTAATTCGAACTCATCTAATGAAATCGGATAACAATCATCTACCTTTTTTTCAAAAAAATATAATTAATAAAACATGAAACTAAAAGTTAAAATTTTAAAAACTCATATACTTCATACCTAAGTATACAATTAAAAAAATATCGAAACATTTTTATAGAAGAAGAGATTGAACTTAATTTTTTCTTTTTCACTATGTTTCTTGATCTTGTACCGTTAAATTGATAGAAGTTCCCATGGACCTTTAAAAAGGCCTACTGATTACTTCTGCTTTTTGGGGTTCAATCGCTTTAGATCTTTAGCCATTCAATTGCTAAAATTTTAGTACAAGAACAAATCCTTTGTCGCTTTCTTGCATGTTTTAAATAAAAAGAAATTGCCTTTCCTTCGAATCAAAATCGTTCAAATTGACCTATTTTGATTTATTCAGGTTTTGATCTTTGTTCGAATTTTGAGAAGATCCGATGAAATGGAGAACGAAAACGATGGTGGTGACGATAAGGGCTCGGGCTGGCATGAAGTGAAGAAGGTGAACAAATAAAATAATATTAAAAATGACAAACCCTCTCATTTTTGTTTTGATTTTGTTCAAAAAATTTTCGTTCAAATACCATATGAGAATGCGATCTTTTGTTTTTGTTTTTTGTTTTTTTTATTGCAATTGAAATTATGTTTTTTGTGTATTGTTTTGAAAGGGAAAGGTGAAGATTGAGCGAAACAGTGTGTCTGATGATTTTATCTGTTTTGAAATACAGATTTCATGTGGTCTTAGCTGAAAGTCGTAAACTTTGATTAGCAGATTGAATTTTAGAACTCCTATTTTTATTCATCTCTCAATGTGTGAAATGTTTGGCTTTTTTTTTTGTATAATTCTTTTCTTCTTGAGATATGCAATGTGGGTATACTCAATTTTCACATTGTGTGTCCTTTTGTGTTGTTCAGAGGAATAGAACTGGATCAAAAGCATCCACACAAGTTGGTGGGTCATCAAAGGGTGCCCATTCTGCTTCTCCACACAATCATGGTTCTTCTTTGCATGTAAAAGTTGGGAATCTGAATGACAGCCAGAAATCTCCACCTTCCCATTTGAAGGCGGTTAGTGAAAATGCTTCTTCTGTGTTGAGTCGAAATGGGGATAGTTTCGAGAAACCAACAATAAGTCAAGAAGCAGAATTGGGTATTAAAACAATACAGAAAGTCGAGAAGAGGGACCTGGGTAAAGTCCTCAAGATCAAGTGGGGTGATCTTGAGGATGATGTGTTTGCTCCACAAGAAATTTGTGGGAGTTCGGATGCTGTTGCGGCCAAAGGAACATGTTATATAGCAGCTGATAATATGGTGGGCAAAGGGGAGGCGGAAAATGCTGATGACGGGAAGATGATAGTGATGTCGGCAGATGTGGAACAATTTCCCGATGGAATGCTTTGTTCGGCTGTGCAGGAGAATACCCATGAGGGAACATGGAAAGAAGTGGGTGTGGTTCCTTCTGAAGATAAAGGGTTATCTGATGATGTTGGAAATGTTACCTCGTCAAAGGATCTTAATGAAGATTCAATGGGCGTTCAAAATGAAGATATGTGTGGTTTGAATACTGATTATTGCCTTTCATCATCCATTGAAGATGTTGGTAATACTACAGCTCGTTCGGATGATGGGGCTTTGGATGTGCCAGAAGTGCCAGTTATGAAAGATCCTTTTTGCCTCCAAATGAATTGGTTCACTCTAGCACTGCCGATGGTGGCTCAGCAGCAGCTGATATGGAAAAAATAGCGACTATGCAGAATGGTTCTGATGGTGTGGGTCTGTCAAGGAGCCAATTGGAAGGAGACCTTGAAGAAGGTGGAGCCGGGGAAAGCAAAGAGAGGTTCAGGCAGAGACTTTGGTGCTTTCTCTTTGAGAATCTCAACAGGGCAGTTGACGAGCTTTACCTTCTTTGTGAACTTGAGTGTGATCTTGAGCAGATGAAAGAAGCTATTCTTGTTCTTGAAGAAGCTGGATCTGATTTTGTTGAATTGAAGTGTAGAGTGGAAGGCTTTGAGAACACAAAAAGGAACTCTCTATCATTTAAAGATGGGGTTCCCGCAAATATGAATGCTGACCACCGAAGACCGCATGCATTATCTTGGGAGGTAAGGCATCATGTTTCTTTACAGAATTATTTTTATAGACTTCCAATGCTACAGCCGGTTTTAAAAATTTGTTATTTAATGCAGCATTCCTTTTTTCCCAGTAATATGTGAATAATTATAATGTTGGCAGTGGTGTCCAAACCTTTTAAAAATCTCAATAAAATGGGAAGGGACGTGGGAATTGATGCTGAGAAAGTGTTTTTATGGATTTTGAAGATCCCTAAACATGCACCCATGCATAAACTGATGCTTAAGTTTTCCTAAAGTATTGTTGCTCTTGGTGACTGCCCAGCATATAATAATATCTTTGTCGTTGTGCTAGGTTTTATTTATTTATTTTTGTCAGCATATTTACTCTTCCACTAGCATGAGAATGTGCTTATTGCAAGTGTAGGTGCGGAGAATGACGACATCACCTCACAGAGCTGAAATACTTTCTTCATCTCTTGAGGCATTCAGAAAAATTCAACAGGAAAGAGCAAGCCGAAATGTTAACCATGATGCCAAAGATTTTAACACTGCCTCTCCATCTCAAAAAAATGATTTTGCTAGGAAGCGACATGAAAGAAATGGCTTGTCTGCTAATGCTAGAGAAGCAGGAGTAAAGGCAAGGAAGCAGGGGGGACTTGTGGACCTTGGTCAGGGAAGCACAAGCGGAGAGAAGAAGAATGCGGAAACATACAGGTTAGCTAAAGCACATATAGTACAGAATGGCCGCCCTTCTGAGGGCAATCTGTCTCGGGCTTCTTTGAAGGATGGTCCAACAACTAATTCTGGAAGGAGTAGGAAAGAAACAACTGACCCAATATCTGAAAAGGAAAAACATGCATCTGGGAAGGATAAGGTGATATCAGAAAGTAGGGACACTGAGAGGAGGCACGATTCTCTTGTTGACAAAGAAAAAGAAAAAGAGAAGCAAACATCGTGGAGATCGATGAATGCCTGGAAAGAGAAGAGGAATTGGGAGGATATCCTTGCATCTCCTTTGCGAAGCTCTTCTCGAACTTCTCACGCGCCAGGCATGAGCAGGAAAAGTGCAGAGCGCGCTCGGGTTTTGCATGATAAATTAATATCTCCAGACAAGAAAAAGAAGACGGCTTTGGATATGAAGAAAGAAGCGGAAGAGAAGCACGCGCGTGCAATGAGAATCAGAAGTGAATTGGAGAATGAGAGAGTACAGAGGTTGCAGCGTACATCAGAGAAATTGAATCGCGTCAATGAATGGCAAGCTGTTCGAAACTTAAAGCTGCGTGAGGGGATGTATGCACGCCAGCAACGCTGTGAATCACGCCATGAAGCTTACCTGGCCCAAGTGGTGAGAAGGGCTGGTGATGAGAGCAGCAAAGTTAATGAAGTCAGATTCATTACTTCACTGAATGAGGAGAATAAAAAGTTTATCCTTCGTCAGAAACTTCATGATTCAGAACTGAGGAGAGCTGAAAAACTACGGGTTATTAAATCCAAACAAAAGGAGGATACAGCAAGAGAAGAAGCTGTATTGGAGCGCCGAAAGCTCCTTGAAGCTGAAAAACTGCAGCGTCTTGCTGAGACACAACGCAAGAAAGAAGAGGCTCAATTAAGAAGAGAAGAGGAACGCAAGGCTTCGAGTGCAGCACGTGAAGCAAGAGTACTAGAACAGCTTCGAAGAAAGGAAGAGAGGGCGAAAGCTCAACAAGAGGAAGCTGAATTATTAGCCCAAAAATTAGCTGAGCGACTTAGAGAAAGTGAGCAGCGTAGGAAGTTTTATCTGGAACAAATTCGTGAGAAAGCTTCAATGGATTTTAGAGACCAATCTTCACCTTCCCTGCGACGTTCCTCGCTCAAGGAGGGACAAGGAAAATCTACAGCAAGCAATAATGTTGAAGATAATCAAACAAACTGCATCTCTGGAGCAGTTGGTTCCCCCCTGGGGCTTGAAAGTGTTACACTGCAGCAGTCCCTGAAACGAAGGATTAAAAAAATCCGCCAGAAGCTCATGTCCATAAAATATGAATTTACTGAACCTCCACTGGGTGTTGAAGGTGCGGGAATTGGAAGCAGAACATTGGTTGGAGCTGCGAGAGCTAAAATTGGAAGATGGCTTCAGAACCTTCAAAAACTTAGGCAGGATAGAAAAGAAGGGGCTGCAAGCATAGGATTGATAGTGGGAGACATTGTGAAAGTAATTGTTATGATTTGGGTATAGAATAATTAGATTTTCTGTAAGATTTGCATTGTAACTGACTTTTTTTTTCTTCTTCTGTCAAACAGTTCTTAGAAGGCAAAGATACTGAGCTACATGCATCTCGTCAAGCTGGACTGCTTGATTTTATAGCTTCTGCACTGCCTGCTTCTCACACTTCAAGGCCTGAGGTTTGCCAGGTGACATTGTACCTTCTACGACTACTACGGGTGCTGTTGTCACTGCCTGCAAATCGGAGTTATTTTCTTGCACAAAATCTTTTGCCTCCGGTCATTCCATTGTTGTCTGCTTCTCTAGAAAACTACATCAAGATTGCAGCATCTTCCAGTCTTCCTGGAAGTTCTAACTCATCTTCAAATAAGGCATTAGCAGAGAATCTGGATTCAATAGCTGAAGTGCTTGATGGCTTCTTGTGGACTGTTACCACAATTATTGGCCATGTTCACTCTGATGAACGACAAATTCAGATGCAAGATGGTTTGATAGAGCTAATAATTGCTTATCAAGTGATTCATCGACTGCGTGATCTATTTTCTCTCTATGACAGGCCTCAGGTGGAAGGATCTCCATTTCCTTCATCAATCCTTCTGAGTTTAAATCTTTTGGCGGTCCTAACTTCTAGGCCTGGAACCATTTCTTCCATTGACTGGGGAGGTTCTCTATCTAAATCAGGTTTAATAGACACAGTGGCAGAAGCCAAAATTGCAAAGAGTCCCGATGCACATATGGATTCATGGCCTTCTCTTGTACACCAAAATTCTGATCCATCTATCCCACACGTGATTTCTGATATAGTTTTTAAAGAGTCTAAGCATGGGAATGAAGGGGAAGCTTCCTTACCGAATGAGCAATCCCCAAAAGATTCACTTAGCCATTCAGCAGATATATGTGATGATGCTACTATTATATGGGATACAACAACTATTCCAATGGAATCTCCTGTACCTCAAAGTGATAAGATAAATTCTGTCAATGAATGTGTAGAACATACTAATCCTCAGAAAGAAATGGATAGATCTACAGTATGCCCAGAAACTGAGAAAAAGAAGAACAACTTGAAACAGCCTTTAGCATTTCTAGTTTCTGTCCTATCCGAGACAGGCCTTGTCAGTCTTCCATCATTGCTGACAGCTGTGCTCTTGCAGGCAAACAGCAGATTGTCATCTGAGCAGGTAAGTTCATTGACAAAGTTAATCATGTAGAATTGTAGATAACATCTGTGAGTTGCTATCTTCACTGAGTATAATTAGTATCAGTTATATATGTATTTAAGAAACCATAGGTTGCTGTCTGAAGTCTTCCACACCACATTGCCCATTTGTATAACTGATGGAAATATATTCTGTGTTATGATCCCTGAACAAAAATCAAATAACTAGTACCTGCATACAATTTTTTACACTTGTTTTGTGATGTCAGAATTCAATTGAGTTATAATCCAGAATCCCTTCCCTTCTTCTCTATGAAGTACCTATAAATAGTATAAAATTTGTTTGATGGCCTGATGTCAAGATAGTTACAAATTCCCTACATGCTGAATTAGTGGATATCCAATGGTGTCACATTTATAAAACTCATCTCATGCAGTGGTATTTCAGTGTAATTATATTTTGCTTCTGTGTTGTTCTAATTGTAAAAATTGTTGACATTTATGAATAATTAATTTTAGGGCTCCTACATTCTCCCATCGAATTTTGAAGAAGTGGCCACTGGCGTGCTAAAGGTTTTGAACAATTTGGCTCTCTTGGATATTTCTGTCCTGCAGAGTTTGCTGGTAATTCCCTTTTTAAAGTTTTCATCAGTGGGAAAATTACATTTTTTAATTTGACTAGTGCCAGTAATGACATTCCATTGGTACTTGATAGTCTAGTACAGTGAGGTATGTTTTCTGTTTCATGCATTACTTGTACATGTGGAACACAGGCTAGGCCGGATCTCAAAATGGAGTTCTTCCACCTTATGAGTTTCCTTCTCTCACATTGCACAAGCAAGTGGAAAACAGCTTCTGATCAGGTGAAAATAGATGCTAATATATGATAGATGTACTAAACGGCTATTTGTTAATGTTTTATACTAATCATAACATGCCAACATCATCACAAAAGATTGAAGTGATGCTAATTTAGATATCTTTTCGGTGTATTTTGTCAATATATACTGTGAACCTATAGCAATTTATGCAACAGCTTCTTTTAGTTTTATAACAAGCTAAGAATTATTGGTTTTTGTTGGTGGGACTTGGGAGAGGATGCATCACAGTAACACATGCTAGCGTGGAACTTTTGAAGAAATGAAATCAGAATTGAATTAGAGGAAATCATCTTTTGTGCCATTTCAAGATGGCCATTTAATGGGGCCTCAATGTACTTCATGACCGTGTATATGGTCTCATCCTCTGTGTCACAGAAAACTAATCTTTTTTTCTTTTCTTTTTTTTGTGTTGTGGGGAAGATTCATCATTGAGGAGTACCATATTGTTTTTTATTCTCAGCGGATGGGGAGTAGTGTATATATCTTATCTACATTTAGGCCTCTCCTTTCCTTTTCCTTTTCCTGTTCCTTTTTTTTGGGGGGGGGGGGGGGGGGGGGCGCATGTACTACTTTTTTTTGTAATTAGTGAATGGCCAATCTTTTCTTCTCAAAAAAAAGAAGAAAAAGAAAAGAAAAAAAAAGGGATGCAGGGAAAAGGCTTGTTTCCAGCAGCTGTGAAAGTGTAATTAAAGTTTGATATAAACATTATCCCTTTCGTTGTTTTCCTTTTGTTTTGTAAAAATCTTTCTTTTGATATATTTTTGAAGGTAGGACTCCAGCTGTTGCATTTTAGGGGCCATTTTTCCAAGTGCAGCTTCTTTTCTTTTAATTTTTTTGTAGCAATGTGACAAATATTGTGTTGCCTGACATTATTCACAGGTGGGTTTGCTTCTGCTTGAGTCCTTGTTGCTTCTCGGTTATTTTGCATTGTTCCATCTGAAAATCAAGCGGTTCTGCGATGGGGGAAGAGCCCAACAATCCTCCACAAGGCAAGTCATCATTTCATGGATTATATGTTCCTTCACCAGGTTTCCAATTCCACCTAACCTTTCTGATTTAATACAAACAGGTTTGCGACCTGCCATTTGTTTTCTTCAGTGACCCCGAGCTGACACCCATATTAGCTGGAACACTTTTGGCTGCCTGTTATGGCTCTGAGCAGAACAGGGGTGTGGTGCAGCAAGAACTCAGTGTGGACATGCTTCTCTCTTTGCTCAAATCCTGCAAACAAGAATTGATTTCCGTTCAATCCGATACATCACCACAAGAAAACTCATGTGGGGATGACTTGAATGATTCCAACCAGACATCCATGGAACCAAAAAAGACTCAAGTTGATATTCTTGCGAGATCTAATCGCCCAAACGCGAGGAGCATTAGAAGTGCATTGGGGAAGGGAACAATTATGGGCAGCAGTGTAAGAGTCAGCAAAGTGAAGAACATGAAAGATAGCAGAGGAAATGGAACTTGCCATGAGTGGGCACTCAAGCATAACCTTCCCGCCTCGAGAGCCTCTGCAAATTTCATGTTGCACATCAGGTTTCCTAGCAGCTTCATTGATAAAGCAGAGGAGTTCTTTTCATCAGATGCTTAAGAGAGGTGGAAGACTACCCATAAAGCCGGTTCACATTGTGCGCCGAATGAGATTTCTGTGACTTTAGAAAATTTTCAATGAATTCATTAACTTGCAGTGAGGCATATACTATAGTCTATAGTAGGTTTTGTCTTGCTGGATAAATCAGGATATAAAACTTGGCTACTGACAGCACTAGTGAAAATGTAAATTTTCAATGGATGATGGAACGCACATTGCTGATCGAAAATAGATTATATAGCATTATAGTATGTCTGTTTTTGGGTGATTTCAAGAATTCTTGGTTGAAATTTTTAAATGCTAAACGTAATACCCTTGATAGTAACAAATGTACTGTAATGTCACTGTTGACAAAGTCATATGGAGCATAAGCAAATTATTGATCACTCTTTATACGAATAAAATTTGTGAATAATTCTTTTATAATTTATCAAAATATCCCTGTTAGAGTAGTAAGCAGCAAACCTCTCTCCACAAAAGTAATCCTTATTAAGAAAAAAAGGTTCGACTTTAATTAGACAAATTGTGGATTGACCCCTGAAATACCCATTTTGGATGCACCTTTTGTGCATATACACTAACACAAAATTGGCTATTCACAAGTCTCTGAGTTTGAATCTTGCTGAAATTATTTGCACATTGTTTGTGGGTGATTATGTGTATCATGCACTTGAAAAAAGCTTATTACTTGAAATAAATCAGATATAAGCAAATGGTGTACATTTATTTCTCCACAAACAAATTCAGAACATTACACACATGTAAATATCAACTCTAGATATATTCAATTATGTGCAAAACCTAGCATTACGCATGCTTTCTATGCATGTCTCCATTGAATGACGCCTTCTATCACTTACAAATCCTCATCAATTCCGAGGAAGAAGCATGTCCTTCCATTGACAGTGTGATAATCAAGAGGAAAAGAACTTGAAAATGTGTCTGCATGGATTTCTTTACATTTGGGGAATTTTAATCATTGTTCCTGTGAGATTAACTGCCATGGTGGAGCGAGGACACCTGTTCACATACCGGTCCATGTGAGCTCCTCATTTATGTATGACTATCACATACAGAACTGAGTCACTGGACCCTTTTCCATCTTCAAAGGATCGTAGAGAGTTACTATCACTCGGATGGTCCTGTTGGCAAATGGATGAAAGATTAATACTGGGGAATCAGACGGTATCTGGAATGTTGTCTGACTGAATTCCTCGATAAGTGCTGGAGCATTAATGCCCTTGTTTTTCTATCAGGTTGGATATTTATGCGTCGCATCCGAGAATAAAGTTCCCTTGCCAATGTGACCTTGCCTTGTAAACAGAATCCATGAATCAATGCATTGTAGAGAGAAGCATTTGGTCCAGCTCACTGCAGCGCCAAAGAAAAAAATATCTTCAGTTGTAAGAAAAAAAGTGAAACATTTTAGTCTCCAATCACGCATGCATATTCATGTATCCTCCACTAGAGTCAAGTTTATAATATGGTCAAACAACTGCTATAACTTGATCTAATGTTCTATAAAGGAAAATAAATATGGAGCACCATCAGCATTTCTATGAGGTATGCCAAATGCCATTATTTGTAAATCGAAGTCTTGGAACACACACATCTCAAATTCTATAACCAGAATTTACCAGGCACCCAATATTATCTGAATACTCTTCAAGAAAACTTTTAAACATTAATTGGTTTCTCGACATTGTTTTTTTGAGAAAAAAATGGAGCTCACCACTTTTATTGTAATTAATAACAGGACTCTGAAACAGATTTCAGATTCTTGTATCATAGAGGAAAGGTATGGGAGTAGCATACAAACATGATATAAGGGTAAATCCTACATGAATAACCATGTCTCTTATTAATGTTTTCACTGATTCCACGTAAATCTAACGTGAAAAGATATCTATATGTTCACAAAGGTTATCAACAACTCTCTAGAACCACAACATCTGCTATATATAGGGAGAGAAGGAATTGAAGACTCCCGCAAAGATTCAGCCACTTCTAACTGCAAAGTGAAAACAGAATGCAGATTAAAATAATAAAGCTCATAAATGGTTAATACCTCCAGTATGTTCTCCACCTCTACCCATAGAGAGCCCCAAACACAAACACTTATCAATGATAGATATGTGAATGTATCTGGTTCGCACCTTTTCCGCATCATTTGCTGGTACACTTGCAAAGCAACCCGTGGCTTCCTTGCACTCTCACGTGCACCAATGGCATGATTATATGATACAGATGAAACAGAAATCCCCTTAGCTTCCATATCCCATAAAAGCTGCACAGTGATCCCACCAACCGAGCCTCTGACAAGACATCAATGCCGTATTATATAAATGAGAGTTCAACTTGCATTTATGCTCAGTCTTGATCTCCATAAAAAGATGTAGAGCATCAGCAAAGCGTTTCCCCCTATATAAAGCAGTAAGCAATGCATTCCAAGTGTACTCGTCTGGTATATGCCCTGAAGATTTCATGAGATAAAAAATTTTAAATGCAAGGGTGGTTTCTCCAGCCTTCCCAAGACAATTGATCATTGCATTATATGAAATCACATCCGGCATGAACCCATTTTTTATCATTTGTTCAAAAACAGTGAGGGCCAAACTCCACCTCCCCTCTTTGTGCATGTAGCAACTATAGCTTTGATGGTATCCCTGTCTGGTTCCAATCCTTTCTGGATCATCTCATGATAAGCATCCAATGCAAGTTCAGTCTGACCACACTGTACAAAAGTGCTCACCAACAGGCGATATGTAATTGAAGTACCGCTATAACCATCATCTTTAATTCTTCTCCAAATCTTCTCCGTAAGTACCCAATTCTTTTCTTTTCCACACATTGGCAACATAGTATTATAAACAATTACATCAAACACTCTCCGTGTCTCTTCTCCACTGTCCCATTCAAGAAACATCTTCAAAGCAGAATCACAACCTTGAACACTCTCCACCGCTTTGAGGATCAAGCTATAACTATGGCCAGTTGTTGTCCCTTTTTTCTTCATTGTCTCAAAAACTCTCAAGGCGTCTCCCTCAAATCCATTCCGTAGGAGACAAGACAAGAAAGAATTATAAGCATGTATGTCAGGTTGAACATCGGATGCCTCCATTGATGCATATAGTTCTATAGCACTCCTAACCTTGTTGGATCTGCTAAGGCTCAAGATCCTTTTTGACAATGTCTCTTCATTCCTTTCCTCCAAATAGTGCAGTGTGGTTCCAGACATGCAGGATCTCCGTGGATCGTCATTATATTCAATATTTTGTTCTTCACTAATTTGCAAAGTACCACAAGGTGGGACATTTAGCTCTTCTATGCATTGAGTGGGTGACTTCGCTTCCACCACTTCATAAACAAGGCCAGATTCAGGACTAGCAGAAGTTACACAGCCAACCCTTCTAACAGGCCTAAGGACCCGTTTCAAATCCGATATCTTGCACCCATAACCGAGCTCACGAAATGAGGATTCCATGCTTAACCCATTATAATTGAAAGTTTCCGACTTGTTTTTGCTTCAACGTGATTGAATCCCGATATGCAGTATATGCAATTCACACAGGTTCCATATGAGTGTTTTTGTGTATCCAATTGGGCATGAGTCCTATTTTGCCTGATATGAATAAGTGAGCAACACTTCAATACCTCCATCGGATTTGGATACTAAAAAGAATCAAAATTTTCAAATCTTCCAAAGCCCTGGAGAGAACAAAAATTGGGTCATATGTGCATGAAGAAATATATGAAAAAAGCCCTTTTTCCCACTTAAACATGGGTCCCAGATAAATTGGAGAGAAATCTATAATGGAAAAACTGATTCTTTCCTTCATGCAAGTATTGGAGAAGAAAGAAAAATAAACATTGATAATTATAAAAATAAATAAAAAAATTTAGAATATGAAGAAAGAACCAAAATAATTCAAACAAAGGAAGAAAAACCACATCAGTACAACTGAAAAAAAAATGATACTGAACTTCAGAAATCTGATCTTTTTGCAGTTTAAAAGGAACCCACATCAGAACGAGCAGTTTCAAGCGTGAAATGAAAATAAGCAAAGCATGTATTGAAGAATTCTGTTCTTATATTAATGAAATCCGACTCACCTGCGAAGTTCGTGTTTGCTCTCTCTCTCTCTCTCTCTCTCTCTCTCTCTCTGAGTGAAACTGTGAAAGCCTACTGGGTTGGAAGGGAAGATATTTTGGTCTTAACATGTTCCCCATATGACCCTACCCCCAAAATACCCCCATCCCAAAATGCCCAAATACCCCTTCTAACTCAACATTGCTCCAGTTGGGGTTTGGGGTCATTTTCTTGTGTGTTATATGAAATAGGTTGTTAGGGAGAGAGAAGAAGAAGATGGAGGCCATGGAAGGGATAGCTTCAATAGCTCTGCTTCCATCTGGTTCAATATCAGGCCATTTCATTCAACTCCCTGACTCTGTCTGTTATGGCCTCCATGGCACTGGTATTTTAATGCTTCATTTGTCCTTCACTTCGCTTCTGTCTTTTTTTTCCTGTGTGTGTGTGTGTGTGTGTGTGTGGAACAATTCCTATCGTTTCTAAACCATTTTTTTAAAGTCCCTTTAACCTTTTTAGCACATGAAAACAAATGAAAATGGGACCTAAAAAGAGTTACAGCTAAGTTGAGGGTGTTTTTTCATATGTTTTAAAAAATCCAGTGGCCTAAAAGCAAAAGGGCGTACTTGAAACTAATAGGGGGTAGTCAATTAGATTTTCATGGACAAATTGTCCATGTCCATGGATTTGTAAATCTTGTGTTTTTCAATCAGGACATTGATTCGTGGACAAAAAGTCCAGTGTTATTCAATTGAGACATTATTTCGTGGACAAAAAGTCAGTGTTATTCGATTGAGACATTGTTTCTTGGACAAAAAGTCCAGTATTATTCGATTGAGACATTATTTCATGGACAAAAAGTTCAGTGTTATTCGATTGAGACATTATTTCATGGACATAAAGTCCAGTGTTATTCGATAGGACATTATTTCATGGACAAAAAGTCCAGTGTTATTCGATAGAGACATTATTCCGTGACAAAAAGTCCAGCGTTATTCAATTGAGACTCTTCATAGTAGACATTTTGTCATGTGTTATTCAATTTAAACAGGATTTGTGAAGACTTTCATAAGTGAAGGATTTTTGTGGACTTTAGAAAGAGAAATACAAAGAAAAAGTCATTTCAAAATCCCACCCAAATGAGTGGGATTCTCATGGACTTTTATTCTAGTATTGTAAATATTTCTTTTTTTCTTTTAACAAAACTATTTTTTAATTTTTATCTCATGCCTTTCATATTTTTATTCACATTTTTTTTCTTTATTTATCATCTTTTTTTTTCTGAATGTCCATTTGTATGAAATATTGCTATCACCTCATATGTTTGCTGAATATATGAGAATGATATATTTGCTTGTGTTGCAATCATTCATTTTTTTTTTTATAATGTTCATACATATATAAAAATAAAATTAGGCATATGTATATATATATGACTAAATATACTGATTGCTTTTATTTTATTTTTTATTTAAAGTAATATAATGACTACTTTTATTTTTTTATTTTTAGTAATGTAATTTATTATTTTATTTCATTATATTTGAAGAGATGTAATATATGATTTTTATATAATATATATTTCCTTATTTTTATTGTCTTCCTAATTAAAAACTCATCCCTCCCCTTTATAAAAGCTTATGAAATTTTCTCTCTATAACAGAAAAAAAGGTTAGCTCATTGTGGATTTTTCTTAATATAAGGTATTTTTTTCTCTGTTTTTTTATATTTTAGATTGATTGTTTTTAATAAAGAAGAATTTTTTATGAATGTAAATATATATGAAATATTGATATCGACTCATATGTATAGCTAAACGTATGTGGGATGATCATACATCAATATTCATGGTGAACTAATGTAATATTATCTAGTTAAAAATGATTTTTATTCATATTTATTATATTAAATTATATTTTATGTTGGGTATGATGAGTTCTTTATTTATTATTTAAAAATTCAAAAACATTATTGTGTTTATTAATAGAAATCCATATGTAAAAAGAGTCAATATGTTAAAGTTTGTTAAAGTCTGTGAAAGTCTATAAAAGTCCATGAGAGTGATTTGTGAAAGTCTGCAAATGTATGTGAAAGTCTGGGAAAGTCCAGAAGAGTGATTTGAGAAAGTCCACAAATGTCTGTAAAAGTCTATGAAAGTCCATGAGAGTCAATATGTGAAAGTCTGCCAATGTCTATGAAAGTCTGTGAAAGTCCATGAGAGTCAATCTGTGAAAGTCTGCAAAAGTCTGTAAAAGTCCATGTGAGTCAATCTACGAAAGTCTGCAAAAGTCTGCAAGTCTGTGAAAGTCTGCAAAGTCTATAAAAGTCCATCACTTAAACAATATCCACAGAAATCCATCAAAGTCCGTATCGACTACCCCCCTAAATTTTCCTTTTTTTTGTTTTATTCAGTTATTGAAACAGATTCAGCCTTGATTAATTTTATCTAGGTATTGTTTGGATTTGCCTTTCAAGTTTTTTTTTTCCGAGTAGGGTGATTGTTGTTTTGTAGGTTTTACACTTATTACTGATATGGGTCTTGCACAAGCTTATGATTTCTTCTTTTGGGGTTCCTGACTTAATTCAATGAATTCTTGAACATCTTTTGTTGAATTCTTGTAAAAGAAAAAACTATGAGTATTATTTTATGCAATGCGCCCCATGCATTTCATTTTGTGAAAAATTGACAATGTGGCATCGGTAGTTTTGATTTTAATTGCTAGATGGAGGAAAGTTTTTTAAAAAATCAGGTGAAAAATTTGTTTTTGGAAAGAATTTTTACACTCGATGTTCACGTGTTTATGATTGGAAATAGTCATGAAAAAGGGAAACTGATATGGTATGCATGGTATGAATCATAAAGCTATGTTCTTACACACTAGAGAGCTTAACAATTGAACAGCCAAAATGTGTGTTGAAACAGAAGGCATCAATTTGAATTCATGGAAATATTAATTTTTTTATATTGTGTAGTCAAAATTCTCTTGAGATTCATGGTTGATTGTGCTTGAAGTCATCATTACCATTAAGATTTTCTGCACATCATCTGTTTTACTTTTTTCTCCTCCTATAAAATAAATCAAGAAGGCTGGAATTTTTTTTTTTTTTAATGTGTCATGATATATGAAGAACTAGCATGTGAAAGAGAGTCCAGTAGAGGTGAAGATTACCGCCTAATCAAGCTCACCGTTATTGATTATTCTGTAAGTCAAATCTGAAAGTAGTTTTTCTTCTGTTTATGGGGTTTCCATTCTATGGTGTTCTCTCTTATAGATCGTTTTTTTTAATATGATTTGCATGCAACAGGGCAAGAGAGAGCGTGTGGTAGTTGTGGAGTGCAGAGGACATGATGCTGCTCGATTCAATAACATAGGTCATGCCCATGGGTAAGATCTTTATGCAATCTTGATAGTAATCACATGCTTGTGTATTATATTTGGTCATCATATATTGTTAAGTTAAAATCTAAAGCCTAATTTATTAAAACTATGTAGTTACGAGAACATGTATGTTTGTCAAGCACTGCTATAGGCATAATCACATTACTCCAAGAAGGCATGTTTCCATTATATAATCAGAGTTCAGTGAATTGATAGGAAGAGACCTATCAAACAGCTGCAATCTAAATAATAATAAGAAGAAGAGGTTAAAGAGATTCAGAGGAGAAGGAGAAAGAAGAACAACAAGGAAACAAGAAGGAATTTGGAATATTCTCTGATGCATTCTTTATTGATCCATAAGGCTTATATAGCCAAACACCTAACAACTTCCTACAATTTAGGAATTCTCCTTCAATTAATAAATCCAAATAAGAAAACTAATTAAACTAATTAAGCATACGAATTAAGAAACTAATTAGGCATACGAATAAGGAAACTAATTAAAACTAAATAATTTATTTCTCCTCTGATTCAGCATGTCAAATCTCAAGGAGATTTGACTGCCAGCCTTGCACGTCAACGTCCTGCACCTTCCGAACGCCCCGCACGAGCCGAACGCTTGGAATAAGCATGCCAACCCGGGCTAGGTCTAGCACCCACCTATCACTCCCTTCCCCTTCCAAACAAACCTTGTCCTCAAGGTTTAGATGAAAAAATTGAAGCTTCAATCTCTCGTAAGGTTCCCAAAATAGCATTCTCCAACGATAGCCCTGAAAAGTTGTTCGTTCTTTGGCCGAAGGTACACTTCTTATGGTTCGCCACGAGCCTGACTGTGTCGTTCATCAAGGCTTGGAATATGGTTGAAGCATTGGTAAGGCCAAACAGCATCACCACAAACTCATAATGTCCATCATGAGTATGAAAAGCGATCATGTTCACATCTTCAGCCGCAACCCGTATCTGGTAATAACCAGATTTCAGATTCAGTTTAGTGTAGTACTCTATTGCATGCCGTTCATTCAACATCTCGTAGATCATTTGAATTGGGTATCGCTCCTTTATGGTAATCTTATTAAGGACACGATAATCGACACAAAATCGCCAGGGTACATATTTTTTCTTGACCAGCAGGGCAGGAGAAGAATAGGATTGCACTGTTCCTGGTAGCACCGGCTCACTAGTATCTCCCACAACCCGGTAGTGATCCCCATTCATCGTGAATTCCATGGTGAGCTTCTCCCAGTCACAAATCACGGGACCCAAGCTCCTTAGCCATTGGATGCCTAGTATAATGTCTGAGCTTTGGAGTTTCAAAGGATATATGTCAGTAGAGAAACGATATCCTTGTATTTGAATTCCCACCTCTCTACATATCCCCTTGCACGCTATCTTGTTACCGTCGGCCACCATGACTAAGAATGGTGTTGCGGGTGACGCAACGTAACTGAGCTTCTTGATTAACCGATCATTGATGAAGTTATGCGTACTACCGCTATCAATTAGAATGGAGACCCGTCGACCTTCCACGACTCCTGACACGTGCATTGTTTGTGGGGACATGCAATCTAGCAATGCATGTATCGAGATTTTGGGCAATTCGGGTCTTAGTAATGTGCCATCTGTCTCCTGGGGCTCTCGATTCCAATTCTCCTCCTCAACATTAGTTTCTTCGATCGTCTCTATGGAACCATCCAATAGGAATAACTGTTGAGTCTTGCAAACATGGCCCGGCACGAATCGTTCGTTGCAATTATAACAGAGGTTCTTCTCGCGTCGCGCTTGCATCTGTTCCCATGTCAACTTTTTAAACCCCTCCCTTGCTTGCGGTCGTGGAGAACCTGGTGTTTGGAAAAATCGGGTTGGTGTTGTGGAAACCGGTGGTGCATGACTTGTCGCGGTTTTCACGGGGGACTGTAGTGCTGGTTGTTGTTGAGGTGTAGGTAGGAGCCCCATCCGTGGGTTGGACCTTCGGACACGCAAGATCTTGTCCTCGTGCAGTCGCGCAAGACCAACGGCGTGTGCCATTGTCGTCGGTCGAAATAGTTTCACCTCTATCCGGATGTCTTCCCTTAACCCGCCAATGAAACTGCCGAGGAGCGCCTCTTCCGGCCAGTTTTGAACCCGAGATGCTAAGCGCTCAAATTGGGTTTGGTACTCACGGACGGTTCCGGTTTGTTGGAGCTTGGCCAATGCTTCATCAAAGTTTTCATATTCAGAGGGCCCAAATCGAACACATAATTCTTTGGTAAACTCCTGCCAGGTCGCGCGTGGATGGTTTGATGAATACCACTGGAACCATTGCAGGGCTTCATCCTGTAGGTGGAATGACGCTAAGAGAACCTTTTGATCCTCAGGGGTCCTCTGATAAGTGAAGAATTGTTCTACCTTGTAGATCCATCCCGTCGGATCCTCCCCCGACAAACGGGGAAAATCAATCCGAGCATAACGAAATTGCATGCTCCCGTTTTCCGGTGACTGAAAACGGTTTGGTCGGTTGTCACGGTCCAAGCTACCCGGTGACTCCAGCGTTCTCTCCTTCATGAGGGCGGACATGTTTATAGCAATCGTGTCGAGATGGTTAGAGATTGTTTCAAGCTGATCGGTGTGCTTGCGTAGAGTCATCTGTAAGACATGCACATCAACTTCAAGTTTCGATAATCGATCTTCATCGGAGGTGGAGCGGTTGTTGGTAGACATATTGGCTCTGATACCAATTGATAGGAAGAGACCTATCAAACAGCTGCAATCTAAATAATAATAAGAAGAAGAGGTTAAAGAGATTCAGAGGAGAAGGAGAAAGAAGAACAACAAGGAAACAAGAAGGAATTTGAAATATTCTCTGATGCATTCTTTATTGATCCATAAGGCTTATATAGCCAAACACCTAACAACTTCCTACAATTTAGGAATTCTCCTTCAATTAATAAATCCAAATAAGGAAACTAATTAAACTAATTAAGCATACGAATTAAGAAACTAATTAGGCATACGAATAAGGAAACTAATTAAAACTAAATAATTTATTTCTCCTCTGATTCAGCATGTCAAATCTCAAGGAGATTTGACTGCCAGCCTTGCACGTCAACGTCCTGCACCTTCCGAACGCCCCGCACGAGCCGAACGCTTGGAATAAGCATGCCAACCCGGGCTAAGTCTAGCACCCACCTATCACATGTCCTGGCATTGATGTATGTGATAAGCTATTGAACATAGCTCGAGGTCCTTGACAGTATATCTAGTTAGGACAATCTAGTAGAGATACCCTCCCAAATCGAATGTGAATGATAAAGTACTCGTACTAACAGGGAAAACGTCCTGGGTTCGAATTGTGAGAATGATTTCTTTATGTAAAAAAGATCAAATGTTAGAACCGTATAGGAGATGGTCAGAACACACAAATTGTCATGGACGAATTTTTATTGAATTATCTTCATTTATCAGTTTATTCTATGTGATAATAAAAAAATTATTAGTTTTTCATTATATTTTTTCTTGAATAAACATTACACTGTGATACGTGATTTAATCTGTTTTCGTGAACTTATATTAAGCATATGTAAAATAAATATATCATTCCATGTGCCATCTTGACTGACTATTAATATTCAACTTCCGATGATTGTTTCCAAATATTAGTCAACTTCCAATGATTGTTTCAAATATGAAAAGTTCACCATGTGGAATAATGCAGCTGGGAGGGGGATGTTGTCGGTATGGTTGAAGAAAAGCACGGCAAGCAGAATATTTCTGTGTCATTTGAATGCGAGACACTGAAGGCAGAAAGTGTGGCAGAGGAACATATTAGGAAACTCATGCCTAATATTGCTGGACTTGATGCTGTTGGTAAGTATGAACTACCACAACTTTCATGGCCATCATTCATCATGCAAAAGATTGAACTATTCTCCATGAAACTACATCAATTTTTTCAAAAACAATTCCTTTTGAAATGGAGTAGTTTGAGGGGATGTTTCACAGATTGTGTTCTTGCTTTAATTGAGAATTTTTTTTAATAAGAAATTAGAAACAAATCATCATCTAGTTTAATTTACAGTTTGGTGTCTAGCTGCAAATTTGTCAAAGCAAGCATGGACACATCCTTTCTATGTGTTGTTTTCCAGCCTGTTGATTCATTGAAATCATGGATGATGAGGTTATTCTCAAATAGTTTCTGTTTTTTTTAACTAAAAGTGTCACCTTGCATTTCTCTGACCCTACTTTATATTTCCTTGATCTGCATCCATAATTGGAAGATTATATCCACATCATCATTTTTTAAAAGTTATTGCATTGCCAGTGGCCCAGTAGTTCGGAAACTGTCATTTCCTTGTGTGTTCGTCATCGCATATGCATTGAATGAGTCGTTTGAGACTTCGGAGATCTATTTGCGTGTTTAGCAAATTTGCCTAGCTAATATTTCCTCAATTAGAAGACAATCGGATAATCTAAGCTATTTAGAAGTTTGTTGAGTTTCATGTGTGTATTTGCACAGCATCCATAGTTGAGTTTCCATGTCACCTTAGCTTACACACTATAATTTTTGTCATTGCAGTTAACATTGGTCGAATGTGCATATCTGGCCTTAACTTTGGAGAAGATAGCGAATCTGATAAAATCTGATAAAACCGAAGAGTTAACACTGGCATTCCATCCGACGGTTTCTTGCTGAGATACTGGGTGTAAAAATATCCTATATATTTGGCTCTCTCAATGTTGTTCAAATTATACAGAAGAAAAGATGTACATGTAAAGCAACAGAAGTTCATTATGTGAAGCAATGTACCCAGACAAGTCATGGACCAAACAAGTGATCCTTTGAACAAGACCTTGATTGACAGAAATGGAAGAGCTGAACAAATATTTGCATGGTTTGCTCCTCTTCTCAAGGAGCTCCCCAACCATCTAAAGAACTTATCACAGTCCACAAAACAATTCGCCTGTTTGAGGCGGGGTCAATTGACCCCCATCAAATTTAAAATAAATAAAAAACCAAAAAACCATTAGGTAGTAGGGTGAGGCCCATTTATCAAATTCGAGGCTCGAATGATGCATTGATTGCAAGTTTATCACGGATTCCAGTATGGATTATCCTTATTCAAAAGGGATGGATAGCCACACCAGCAATTTTACCAATCCCACCTTTGTTTACCCCGCCACCCTCACTTTTTGTTTTTGTTCTAAATCCATTACCCTTTATATACAAACAATCTAATCACACCACCCCCTCCCCCCCCCCTCTCTCTCTCTCTCTCTCTGTTTTTCCTCTCCCTCCCCTCTGCCTCCTCCACCGCCCTCGCACACCACCAACACCACCGCGGCCACCATCAGAACCACATCACCACCACCATAGCCACCACATCACCACCATTATGTTGTCACCACCACTGCAGCAGCCACACCACCCATCCATCGCCCACCGCCACTGGCCCCTCCTCAACACCCCCCTCCCCCTTCTCTCACCCATTACCCTTGGCCCCTCACCTTCCCCTTCCTCCTTTATGGCCTTCTCTCTGCCCCACATCCTCCATCCCACCGCCGTCCCCAGATTGGGGGGAAAGGGCTAAAATGGGTTTTGGATTTTTCAGGGTTTTCCCTTGTTCAAAATGTTTTTTTCAACTGAAAAAAAATTGGGCAGAAGATCATGCAAAACGTAGCATGTGTACTTGTACTCCATGGTGCAAAATATAGACAATTCATCAGAAAAATTCTGTGTTAAACAAAATCTTGGTATAACATTTTCCTCTTCGACCTTTGTAAATTACATACAACAAGATGTAGTGCTTGTCCTTTTTCCTGTTCCACTTCTGTAATGGCTTTCCAAAACTATGCAATAACAGCCACTCATTAACTCATTTTTCTCGAGATAAAGACAAATTGTGAGATCAAAAAAACCTTATATAACCACATTGATATACAGTTGAGTTTTCTTTAGGAGCTGTTTGTTTCGGTATTACATCTGTTGTTCTCTTCTTGTTCTATTCCAGCAATGGCTTTCTGGACCGAGTAGGCACTGCCTGGAACTTCAATTATCAGCTCATCCTCCACAGTGGTATCTCTCTCTCCTGCACAACCACTTGCCTGGAACAAGAAAGCATGATCAATCACCAACATAATTGAACATTTTACTGAAAATGTTTAAACAAATAGCCAAATCAGTAAGAATTTTTATAACCCAGCTAGTTCTGTAAATCATAACTACAGAAGTTGATCATTGTCCATTTCGGCACTGCCTAGACAACTAATCTAATACTTGCCTGTGGATTGGAACATGCATGTATTTCACTGCCTCCTTTGATGTCCTTCATGATAGTTTTTAATAGGCTTTTGGCGGTTGCTTTCACAAGTCTTTGTTCAGCCCCTTGGGCGGAGGTGACCTTGTAATGACAGGCCACACATAGAGTCCTCATGTTCTCTAGCCTGCATTCACCTAACAAGAATTGAAGAAACTGAAAAGATTTAGCCTAGGAACAACAATAATATATTAATACAAGAAATTGATATGCCTGAAATTCTAAAACTTCACCTCCTCCCTTATAGACTGGTATTATATGATCAGCATGCCATGCATTCCCCTCAATTGGTTGCTCGATGAGCTTTTTGAACCTAAACAACCATATAAGCAGTCCCCATGATGAAGTAATAATAATGTGTTTCATTAAATCTTGGTTGGTAAAGAAAGGAAAGCGCAGATGGCAATGATGCATTGTCATATCACATATCAATATGGGAGGTTGCTTTGGATTCACAAAATAAGGGCAAAATAGCAATTTGTTGTTTAAAAAAAATTAAAGATCAGTTTATCACTACCATTAGCTTATTATCTCTGATCAGTAGGAGTTTTTTTTTTCACTCAGAATCTAATGAAAACAGAATGTATGCTGTAATCATACAAATCAGTATCCAACAGATTGCTGCCTAAAATGAATGATTGCCAGAAAAAAATTCTTCAGAAGCCTCCATTTGTTCACTTTTGCGGCTCACCAAATGAATAGTCAATGATCATATTGTTTAACAAGTGAACAATCTAACTTTTCAAACTTCCAAAAAATAAAGCCATGTGTGGCAATCCAAAACGTAATCTCAAGCTTCAGTGTCACCTCCAGTTAGTAGTTGAAGTAAAACTATTTTCATCGCTTCTTGGTATTAATTATCAATAGTCGAGGCAAGTTTTTTTTTTTTTTTTTTGATGAAACGGTAGGCCAGAGCCCTTTAATTAAATAAAGGAAGTGGCCCAAAGGGCATTACAAAGCAAAGAAACAAATAAACAAAAAGTAAGAAGGCCAGTAGAGGAGAACTCCACTGAGCCAGGAAAATAACAAGAAGCCAACTACACCTGAATCTGTAATCACCCATACACCATACAAATCTGAGACGCATCAGCACAATGTCGTCCCCAGTCCATAATGCAACGAACTGTAGCCTCCCAAATATTCTCCACATAAATGGTGCATTCCTTAAAAACAGAGAGATTCTGAATGTACCAAATGGACCATAAAACCACCGCGACGAAAAATTGAAAGATTTTGGCACTAGAACTGCGGTCGCCACGCCCTTTTAAACTTCTCCTAGCTTCCCGCATCGCAAAAAATATATATATAAAAAAGTCTGTAACAGATTATCAGAACACTAATTTTGCGGATTCAGTTTGACAATTGGTTCCAAACAGAGCCTGAAACAGAAATTGCCCTAGACATAATTGTATGCCATCTGATGGAGTTTCGTCACTCATGGAACTGAGATCAGAAAATGAAATGATATAATAGTGCTATTCCTAATAAAAAACAAGTCCCATGCACATTTTTCAAAAGTTTAAACAAAAGTATCTAGACCTTAAGTCCTTATTTGCAGCACTATATGTCAATTTTTCTTAATGTTCACAAAAAAGATATTGATCACCATAGATTCTTAGAATTACAAATGTTTTCTTTATTCAATTTCATGATATTGTTCAATTATTTAAGGTCAACCAGATGGTGGAACTCACAGTTTTTTTCTGCTGGCAATCTTTGGAGCCACCTTCTCAACATAATCTCTCCTCCTTGCAATGGATAAGTGTTTTATGCATCGTACAAGCTTGTGACAGTCAAGTTTACACTCTGTACACACGCCATGTTCTATTTGAAAAAGTGCCTGTAAATACAAATTATTCATGTAAAGATGAAAAAGAATTATTAATAAGACAAACAGAACCTTAGAGGCATGAAAATAATATAATTGACACAGCCATTATATCAAAATTTCATGCACCAACCCCACGAAGTGACTTCTGACTCGATCTTATCCTATAATGCTCGAAGCAGTCCATGCCACAAAAGAGATCCTCAAAATACTCAGGTTCCTTAGCAAGCTTGCCACTGGAAACAAAATTCTCCACGTTAAAATCACTACCATCAAAGTATTAAGCATGTGGTAAACCATGTTCAAGATTAAAAATCATATATTCATGCCATTTCTTTGTGTTTTGTGATTTGTGTGAGATAATGAACATGTAAAGGAATAATCACAGCTAATCCTCACATAATAAACTACCCACTTGCAAGGCCTTTGGCAGAGTAAACAAAGAGGTTCTTCGTTCAGTGTCCACCCCTGAGTGTACATCTTCTCCCTTTTACTACCACTGAAGACAGACATTCTTCCACACTGCATCTTCTGGCAATGGATGGCTTATTTCATCCAAAGGTGTAACTCTTCGTTTGCTCCCACCTCTCAGCAATCCCTACATTGCAAGATCATCATGCTTTTGTATCATATCAGACAATATACAATTCATCAATATATCATATATGACAAAAAACCAATCAATTCTGGCATGCTGATTGCTGTATATTATCCAACTCTCTTATAGTATCATATAATTCCATGGTGGTGACACTATCTTTCAATGATAATTTTAAGTTCTGGTCTCCACCTTATGTTACCTTTTAGTTGAGGGCAAACACAATTCACCGGTATTGAACAATCCAATCTTCAAGTGGGTGCATTATCAGAAAAATAAATGACAACATAAATCGCTTCCTTATATTATTTAACATTAGCAGTTATCTTGGGTGACAGGAAAAACTATCCGCTTTGTTAGAAGAAATTTGCCAAGGTAGCCAGAAATAACATTGGCTGGTTTTCCTGTTACAATTAACTAGAGATTGTGGACAAAATTGCAAATCCAACTTGTACATAACATTCCTCTCTATAAGTCAATAAATAGAGCAAGTTCCTTGACAGTTTGCATGATCAGACATGAGTTTCTAACAACAAAATACTAGGTTCCACTGCAATAAGATAGGAAGCAAAAGATGTGGGTGCCTTCTGCCAATATCAGCAATTATAACTTGAATTATCAAGTTTTTACAAATTGCAGTCATTGAGAATAACAGGTAAGAGGAAGTAAAACCAGTTGTGAAACATATACATACATTACGCCCATAGTTTGCCATTTCTTCCAAAAAGAAGAGCTCAACGTTGAGAGGGAGTTGCAAAGGCTTCCCTAGTAGTTTATTCCGTTCAATGGGTCTCAGATCATTCCACTCCTTCAGAAATGTTCGACGGGCATTCCAAAATGTTGGATTTTCTTTCATGAGTTTTGAAGTTAAATCTTCGTGTGCACCAGCAGCATTAGAAAGCAATGACTCCAGTTCCTCTGGACGAAAGTTCTCAGATAGTGGCCTTGGTCTTGAATCTAAATCTAGCTGCTTATACTACATTTTGGGAGGGGAAATATTTCCTTTCTATTCAACACCCCCCCCCCCCCCCCTCCTCCCCAACACCACCACAAAACTTCTATAAATTTGCTACTAAACGTGGAAACATATGCTAAGTTATCTAGATATATCCGTTAACAAGCAATGGGAATCTCAAAGCTGGTGTCTAAGATTCAAGATTCCAAACATTCTTATTCCTTTAACTGGAAAACATTTTCAAATGCCTCCCAAATACATACCATGTAATTCCTCCCCTGAGCCCCGTGGATAGCTTGCACTGCACAGTAATTCTTTGCAAATTCGTACTTGTCTTTACCCAACAAGCCAGGCCTGCACTAACACAACTTAGTGACTAGCCAAGAAAGTAGAACGAATAGATATTATCAATAATAAATTAATGTATTTCCCTTACACATATAACAAATTGAAGGTATAGAAAAAACTTACCATAACATATTTATTTGTTGAAATATATCGAATGGTCTATGATCACCTAGGAGAGAAGCCAAGTAAATTTTATCACTGTATAATATACATGAAAACTATGGAAAATGATGCAATAGGCTTTTAACATAAAATGAAGAGATAGTTATCCAGTACAAAAGCAAGCAGTTTACTGTCAAAGGAGCACAGAGATGTAAGAAAAAGCATATGGAGATAATAGAAAGGATATGAATGACAATAGGCTTATTACATGAATGACCTACAACAGGATTTCATGGTGTAACAGGATTAGCAGACAATAGCAAACAGGCTATCAAGCATCGAGTAGAATTGATATCAGAAGCTTGTCATAACATGTCAATGGAAAAGCCCGCATTCAGGTCTATTACACTAAAAAACTAAAAATGTGTCATGGATTTCTAAAACCAATTTCCTTCATGGTATACTACTCTAACTAATTGATATACAACCTTGACAAAGATGGTGTTCCTGAGAGCAGGATTATTCGCTTAGTCTTTGTTGCGACATCAAGAACTGCCTTGGTCTGTTAAAATTAGAGAAGAAAGTATCAAACAGTAAATGTATTGCTGGACATTATAGCCGAGAATAACTAAATAGCAAATAACAAATGTTTGCAAATTCAAAGGAACAAAAACATTGTGATCTTATTGAAAGTAGTGTTAAACATAAAGTGCAGTACATATACCTCCTCTGATTCTGACTTCTTTGTACAACGTATATTATGAGATTCATCGACGATCATTAATGCCCAATCTTGCTCCAGCATACTTTTTTGTAGACGACGTAACATTGTATAAGATATAACCACAACTTTTGGGCATTTTGTCTGGTGGGATGGATTATCTCTACGTAAAAATACTGAAGATAAATGAACATGGCATCAAATATTCAGTCACCATATAAATAATTGCAAATCGAACCACCATATTATTCATCAAAATCATTTCCGACTTCCTAGAAAGTTGCTGCAAGTCCAGGTAGGTTTTTAAAGATGATAACACATATCCCTCAACCTTTCTCTAGCCTCTTTAAAAATCATATTTCCATTCTATCAAACCATATATCCGGTGTTTTTGAAACAATATCATCTGGCAGTGCTAATACAATCCAGTAAACATAAAATCCTAATGGCAACAAAGACAGACTGATAACAATTAACTAATCATCAACTGCACATAAAAAGATATCAAACAGAAAAATATTAAGGATCCAAAAAACCCATGAGAAGGCAACAAAAGTGAAGTTCAAAGGCCTAACCAAGATGGATATCTGATGGCAACAAAAAAGGAAGCCAGCGTTCTAACTCCTCTGCCCATGAAAACCTTAAAGAAGCTGGACAGACAACAAGTATTGGCCCTTCATTCAAAAAAAGCATGCAATTGCAATCGCCTGAAAGAAAATCACAGAAATTAAACTAATAATGATTTGCAATTAAAACAGCTATAATTATTACCAGTCACGATAGAAAATCAGCAATCAAAAGACCAATGCTATGTAGAGAAACTCAGCCTTGAAGATATTTCAACAGTGTTTCAAAGGCAGATGAAACTCTGACAAAGTTGAACATTTTGCAACGACAAGAACGATCTTTGTCTAGATGGGATGCATCATTTTATCGCCATGCTCTTTGTTCAGTGGCATCCAGACGGGATGTAAATACTGTATATTTTTAGGTGTTATAGTGCTAGTCAACACTGAATAGTCGAACTGTTTATTTACACATCCAAGCAGCCATTACAGAGTAATAATATCAACTCAGACATTGAAGATACGGTTTGGTTTTTTTTTTTCTTTTCTTTTTTTAAGGAGGGAGCAGACATTGTCTAAAAATCAAATGTTGAGAAATAGCCAACATGAAAAAAATACTGAAGAAAACTGGACTGATTGGTCTCTGTATCAGGTTTCTACAAGGAAAAAAATCAATTAATAGAACACGAATTCCATCAATTTATAAAGCATGAGAAGCATGTATTCTTGGTTTCTAGTAGCCTACTATGAGTCCATCAATTGACATCATAACTCCCCATTCCTCAAACATATTTTAGAGGGAATAACCAATGTTGCCTTTTGAATTCAATAAAATTTTCTTATTCTTCTTGATAAACAGCATCATAAGTCATTTCTTTCCAATCTTATAAAATAGTAATTAGATCAGAAATGAAAAATAAGAACACCACAGATCTCAGCAATAAATATATATAGTCAAGACATAATACAGTAGTGAGAAGAAACATAATAAAATTATCTCCATAATGATACCTGAATAGATTTACCCAGTCCCATCTCATCAGCAATGAGGCATTTACCACCCCTTCGCAGCCCATACCTCACACCTTCAAGTTGATAAGGCAAAAGTGCATCTCTTAAAAACTGTGGAATCTTCCCCACTAATTCATTCACTCTATCATCAGATAAATGATCCTCCATAATGGCCATCCACCGATTTCCAGTGAATGCATGTGAAAACCTCTCACACACTGCTAGAGTTTTATAAGGAATTTCATTCACAAGGATTCCTGGAGACTTCTTCAAACATTTTACAGCTACAACATAATCCTTCAACTTATACACGTATTTTCCTGTACAACTCTGAGTTCCATTGTAGCAACATGAAACAACCTAAAAATCAAACATAGATTCAAAAGTTAGCGTCATAAGTCAAACAGGAAATAAACATAATAACAAAGAAATTTTCAACAAAACCGAATAGTAGAAGACCTTAAATTGACAAAAAAAAAAACCATGGTTCCCATTAAAGGAAAAAGCACCTGAAGACAGTGTCATCTAATCTAAAAAATACAACCTTCAAAAAAAATTTACATGAGATCCTCATTACAGAATCAACACCACAGAAAAGTGAAGAGAAAATAAAATTTAAAGCAGAAGAAAATTATTTGACCATCAAACCAACATCAACTTGTTCTACCCATGATACTGTTTAGCTTTGTGAGATGCTATTACAACACACATCTATTCCAACTTCATCAGTGAATATATTCTCTCTCATACCCTAAACAAATCCCATGATTCCCATCCCCTTCCATAATATACGACAATTCATTCCTCCATAATCAAAGCAATAACTACTCAACAGATTCACCAAGCCTATCCCAGTTTGCCACACACCCATCAGTAGCATCCTTGCTTCAGCTAAACCTAAGCCACTTCACACTGCCTCTAAAACGCCCAACATTCTGATACACAGACATCATGGTCCAAATGGCAAACAATCAACCCGACAAACATCAAATAATATATAAATGGATCAAGAAACACAGAAAGAGAGTCATCATTACCGACGAAAGGCACTCCTCGATCTTCCTTAAGCACTGGACTTTACCGGGAAAGGGGGAATCCGGTGCGGGATTCGGGGTGATGGAGAACTCGTCGGCCGCGCATATCTCAAGAAAGACGCAGAACCGCTCAGGCGGAAGCGACGGTGGCAGCGGGGGAGGCTTCCGAGGCGCCTCGGATTCCGCGTTGGGGTTCGGGAGCTTCCGGCACTTGAAGAGCCTCCACGCGCCGGCGTCCACGGTGAGCCCCGCCTCGGCTGCGGCGGAGGCAGCAGCCCTCTTCCGCTTCTCGAGCGCTGCCAGACGGTTCGCCTCGGCCCTACGAATCTGCTCCTCCGTGACCTCCATTGGTTCGTTCATCGAAGGATGCAATCATAGGCGTCTCCGATTAGGGTTTCGAATTTCCAAGTGATTCGAAAGGTTGAACAGAGTGAAAGGGCGGGCAGATATATTAAAGAAAAGTCAATTGTCTTTGAGAGAATTTACACTGCTTGCCATTATTGGTTCACAAATTTGGAGGGATCAGAACCGTTCGATTGATGTGATTCTAAGTGCTTGATTGAGCCGAAGGACAGTCGGTGTACCTCCATGTACGGCTGGTAAACGAGCAGAGCAGCTCGGATTCAGGTCGGGCTCAGCTTGGTTCATTCATACTCGTTTGATTAGACACACGAGTCAAACTTGAACAATTTTTAAAACCCGGTTCGTAAATGAGTAGCCGAACAGAACCCAAGTCTAGACGAGCTTGTTTACTTAACAGAAAAAAGGGGGACGAACGGATTACTTTCACATGTATAAGGTGTTGTGATTTGTGAAATATGACTTTTCAAATGCTAAACAAAGTTTGTTTTTTAGCTTAATGAGCCCGAGTCGAGGCTTGATTCGAGTTTCGGCTTGGTTTGTTTAACAAACGAGCTGAGCCAAGCTTCAACTTAGCTTTTAATGAGCCCAACGAGACGAGCTTGAACACAAAATAAAGTTCGGTCCCGAACAGAGTCTGATACTAAACGGGCCAGGTCTGAACATGTCAAAACTCAGCTCTTTTACCACCTCTACCTCCATGGGTGTATACCTTTTTTTATTTAATAAAAGTACACATATGATTGATTAAAGGGGAAATTAATTAGAGGTCCCTGGGACCTATTGTGTAATAACAATAGGTCCCTTGACTTTTTCTCCTTTTACTTTAAGTCCCTAAGTTACTGAATGTATTATGTTTAGGTCCTTCCATCCATTTTCCATCCATTTCAAACTTTTGTCTTCCCCTTTTACCCCCAAATGCATATCAATTTCCTTATCTCTCCAACCTCACCTTCTCCTCCAACATCTCTCTCCCCCAAGCTCTCCTTCTCCCCAACCTCTCCTTTTCTTTCCCAAGCAACTCAAAAATCTGTCATACCACATCCACGAGTCCCCATTGCACTGATCTCGCCCCCCTGACTATCTCCCGAGTCCCCATTGCACTGATCTCGCCCCCCCTGACTATCTCCCGAGTCCCCCACGGCGTCCCTCTCCCACCTCCCGTGACCCCAACCACCAATCGCGAATCCAACCTCCCCTGAGCACCGATCTCCCTCCCCCGAGCACCGATCTCCCTCCCCCGAGCACCGATCTCACCTTCTTGAGGTACCAATGTATGTGAATCTTGTTGAAATATTGTATTCTTCTTTGTAGATGTTGTAATGTGAGGTGTTTATATGAATGTTCCGCAAACAGGGAGTTTTCAGAATTTCAAAGTGTAAGAGTGTACAAAGTGCACTTATCAGTGTATACATACTATATATGGTGTAGTGTGCGGTGTTTGTCCATTTTGTGTAGTTGTGCATGTTCTACATTTATGAAATTCTCAAAATTGTATGCATGTTCTCCAACTATGAGATTCTCAATGTGTTAATAACAGTGTGCATAAAGAACTTAATAATGTACACTGCCAACAATGTTGTGTGTTTTCTAAGCATGCACACAGTCCAAATTCATGTCAGTTGCATTTTCATATTTGCAGATTACTTTATTATTGTTCAACAATGGAACCAATCATGGCAGCTTGTACATATATGGGAGATGCAGAGCTGGTTAACATATGCAGAACATCAACATATGCTTATATTGTCAATGAATTGATGGAAAGATGGGGGTTCGATGCGGCCAAAGTCATTATGAAGTATAGAGTTCCGGGGAAAGAAATGATTAAAGTTACTATTGGTAACGATAAGGCAGTAGAGAGGATGTACGACATCCATAAGATGTGTGGGGCCATGGTTGTCGAGATATCTGTTTCTTTAAATGATGAACAATCCTGTGGTGGAGATGCAGGAATAAGGTAAAAAATTACAGCCATTTCATATGAATTTTATTGGTGTACACACACAAAGATAACAATGTGCACACACATATATATAATTTTGACACTAAAAGAGGAATTCAATATATATATTTTTATACCTAATGCATGCCCTCGACAAAATGAATTGCAGGATGTCTAATACAGTTCCTTTGAACATCAATAATACGGCACCTACATCTAGTAGCATGGTCACCCAAGGGGAAGCCATTTGCGGGAGTACATCAAATGGGATGCTCACATGTTTTTGGGATAATTGCATTCATTCAGTCAATCAACAGTTTGAAGATGTTGAGGATTTTTGAATGCAGCTAACCAATTATGCTATAGCACATTCATTTGATTTTCTGTACGTGAAGAATGACAAGGTTAGAGTGACTGTTCGGTGTAAGATTCCTTCGTGTGGATGGCGAGTACATTGCTCGAGAGTAGGGTTGGGCCCTTACTTTCAAATCAAGACGATGAACAATGTTCACTCATGTGGTGGAGGAATATCAACAAATGGTCATCCTAGAGCATCAAGAAGATGGGTGGGTGAGATTACAAGAAAGAAGTTTATAGACTCTCCTTTATATCGACCTAGAGATATAGTGAAGGATGTATTTAGAGATTATGGCATCAATTTGCCTTACCATAAGGCATGGCATGGGAAAGAGGTAGCTTGCAAGGATTTGCACGGAGATGAAGCACTTTCATTTGATCATCTCCGTTGGTATGCTGCAGCGGTGATGAATACGAATCTGGCAGCTACGTGGAGTTGGAATGCACTCCTGAAGATCATAGATTTAGAAGAGTTTTTATAAGTTTTGGTGCTGTAATTGCTGGCTTTGAGACTGGGTGTAGGCCCATGTTGTTCTTAGATGGAACATTCTTGAAATCTAAGTACCAAGGTATTTTGCTTGCCATTATTGCTAAGAATGGGAATGACGGTTTATTTCCATTAGCATTTTCAGTTGTGGATCAAGAGACAGAAGACAATTGGTCGTGGACATTAACTTGCCTACGAGGGATCGTATCTCCAGATCGAACCATCACATTCATTTCTGATAGGGGTAAGGGTTTAATGTCAGCTGTCCCTTCAGTCTTTCCAAACTCGTATCATTCTTATTGTTTGAGACACTTGAAGATGAATTTTAGAGAGACAATCGCTGGAAAATTCAAAATTTCTGTTAGAAGAAAATTACTTCACCTACTAGATGCTGCAGCTTATGGACTGAGGATCGAAGATTACACGAAAGCCATAGCCGAGATGCGATGTTTCTCTCAAGAAGCCGCAAAATGGGTTGAAGATTCTGATCCAAACCATTGGGCAAATGCACTATTTCCAGGGGAAAGATATGGAGAACTATACTCAAATTGTGCCGAGTCTTTCAATTCATGGATACTCGAAGCCCGCAATCTCCCGATAGTACAGATGATTGATCACATAAGGGTTCAAATGATGGAAATGATGTATAAAAGACGCAACGAGGCTAGCGAGTGGGAGACCCACTTGTGCCCATCAATTATGGGAAAAATGGAGAAGCATCAAGCAGGGTGTCGTGGCTTGCAAGTGTTGTGTTCTGATGGTAATATTTTTGAGGTATGTGGCAGACAAGGTGAAGCAGTCAATCTCAATGATCACACGTGCACATGTAGAGGTTGGCGGGTTAATGGGTTGCCATGTGTGCATGCTTGTGCTGCAGTGTGGAAAATAAACCGCTCCATCAATGATTATTGTTCACCATATTTCCTGTCAGATGCATTCCGACAAGCATATGCAGGTGCGATTCTACCTGTGGTGGGCGCTCAGAGACCAGCTGAGGAGATAGATGAAAGGGTATTCATCAAACCTCCATTTACGAAGATCAGGCCAGGGAGGAAGAAGAAAAAAGGATAGAGTCGCAGGAAGATTCAGATGCGATAACTCATAATCGATGTTCTAGGTGCAAGGGATTTGGACACAACAGGAAGACATGCAATAATCCAATGGCCGTTGAAGAATGATGTACTAATATATTTTTAGTTTATCAACATTTGTTGGTCTTTATTAATGATGTATTCTATTCTACAGTTTATGAACATATGTATGTCTTTATGAATGATATATTCTATTTCTTTTAAAATGATGTATGCACCTGATATTCACATACCTTGTCAGGTTTCACAGTGTACATATTGGTAATAACAGTGTACTTACTGTAATATGCAAAACCTGTAACAGGTATAGCAGTGTACACATTTATAATACCAGTGTATATACTGTAATATACAGAACATATATCAGGTTTAACGGTGTACACACTGTTTATAACAATGTATACAGTATAACACACAAAACCTGTAACAGGTATAATTGTGTACAAATATATAACAACAGTGTACATATGTTCACCTGTGAACCTGATATACACATATTGTTTATCAGTATAACACACAAAACCTGTAACAGTATAATAGTGTACAAATATAGAATAACAGTGTACATATGTTCACCTGTGAACCTGATATACACATACTGTTTATCAAAGTGTAAATAGTATGACACATACAACCCACAAAACACATTTTAAACATAAATTTAACTTCATAAAGGCATATGAACAATCTAAGAGTGTTATGAATATTTCAACAATCACATCAATTACAACAATCACAACACATCAATTACAACAATCACAACACATCAATTACATTTGTTTATAGATTTCAGACTGTTCTTGTACTTGCTTAATGCGATCCTCACTCTCTCTAGCTCTTTTGATGATTCTGACTCCGTACTCTCCTCGGAACCTTGGAATGTCTTTTTGCGTAAAATCTATGTTGGTTCCTTTTATCAGGTGCTCACCGTATTTAAGCACGAACATACCGCAATCAACCCTACAAACACCATAAACAGGTATTGTATCACGTAGTTGCAGACATTAATCATGATAATATATGAATAACACTTACCCATTTGATTGTTGTGGGCATTGATCATCTCTTACGATAGGCCAGTTTTCAACATTGGAGATGAAATGAGTCAATTTGAAATACATCTTCAGCCACTGAACCTACGCATTGCAATCTCATAGTATCAGTGTGCACACAATTAACAGTATACATTAATAAAATATAACAGTGTACACTCACCACTCTGTCTGTCGTTTCGGCAAACCCATCAACAGTTCTCATCGAGTTGTATTCCACGAATCGATGGCCTTTAAAATCAACCACTAATAGATGCCAATGTTGACACTCCTTGACCGTAGAGTGGACCGGCATAAGAACCATGTCGATGTCCTTCAACAATTCTGTGGTGCACCCCCTGAAGAATGCAGACAAAGTACTCATGTAAGCTTCAGCTGACACGGGGTCTTCTACAAGGGGATGACTGTCCTTCAGTGTCTTCTGCACACCATCACAACAAAAATGGATGTCAGTTATGAAATAAACTATTTTTTTGGACAGTAAGATCAAAAAAAGCTGTAGGACAATGAATTATGACTTTACCTGGGCATAAGAACACACATAAAACCATTTTTTGACAGATGACTCTTCTTCAAGGATACCAAAATACATATCCAAAGCCTATCATAAGAACAATCTATTAGATGACTTATTAAACATACATATTACCATATTGTAAATATTTTCACTCACGTCATCCTCAAGTTCTGCCTTGAAGAGCACATCTCGTATTTGCCAAGCAGTAATCCACTTTTCTCCAATGCACAGATACGGGTCCCTACAATGTGCATCATATATGTAAGTAATTCTTAATAGTGTACATAAAATTAAAATAGCTTGTAAACAAATTTATATATACTTCGTGATTGGTAATGATAAAAACTCATTAATTAGCTTTTGATCTTCGGCAGGCAAGAATCTTTTCCCCTGATAATTTCTTCGTTTCTCTGTTAGGACCTGTAATAGTGTACATAGTATTCATAAGAGTGTACATAGTGTAACATACAGAAAATGCAACAGTTGTAAGAGTGTACAAATTATTGATATCAGTGTACACAGTATAACATACAGAACCTGTAATAATTATATCTGTTAGGACCTGTAAGAGTACAAATTACTAATATCAGTGTACATAGTGTAACTGTGAACTTAATTTGCACATATAACAGTGATAATACTGAACCTCATATGCATTTATAACAGTTATAACAGTATAACAAGTTATGACTTATTAAAAGACAATTTTCTTGGCATACCTGTCTCTTTGGGATTTCATATGGTTCTTCTGGTATTTTCACAGTTGCCTCTTTTCCTCCTCTCATTGTTTTGGGTAACTTCCTCCTCATGGTATTCTTGTACGGTGATCGCAACATGTAAGATTGTGTTCTTTTCTTTCTCTTCATTCTCTCAATATAGGAGGGTATTTTTCGGGCCTCCTCCAGCATCCCTTCCTCTGGATCTTGACTGAAGGGGACAATTGATAACTCATTACAACCTGGGGAGCTTGCGTCCTCTGGATCCTGACTGTAGGGGACAATGGATAACTCATTCACATCTTCGAACATCTCTTCATCAGGATCCTGACTATAAAGAACTATTGACAACTGTGAGCTATCATCAACAATGTTGTACGGCTCTCCACCATAAAAGTCTCCTTCCTCCTCCTCCTCATCCAACAAACCTTTTTGTTCTTCCACCTCCTCCAAAATTTGTTCATCTTCCTCCTCGTCCAAACTTTTCTGTTCTTCTACGTCCTCCAAAATTTTTTGTATGACCTCCTCCAAACCATTTTTTTCATCCTCCAAAGCTTTTTCTTCATTCTCCTTCCTCTGGGCCCTCAACATCTCATTTTCTCTCCTTAGCACCTTCATCTCTCCTTTTAATACCACCATGTCCTTTTTCATCTTTTTTATTTTTTTGATCAGCCTCGTGCCCTGAGACTGTTGGAGTTCCCTAAATTTTCTCTTCAAAATGATAGAACGCCCCACACCACCACCAATCTGTCTCCTCGGCTGATGTTGTTGTTCTTCTTCTTCTTCTTTCCAAAAATTCAAAGGAGTGTTTCTCCTTTGATTTCCGCCATATTGCCTCCCTGCAACAACCATCTCTCTCCATCATCAACTTGGAGTTCTACCACAACCTATAAAAACAGATAACAGTGTGCAGAAGTTACTTAACAGTGTATACAGAACAGATAACAGTGTGCAGAAGTTACTTAACAGTGTGCAAAAGTTACTTAACAGTGTACAACTGTTAATTTAACATTGAATAAAAACACCTTTTTAGACACATTACCTCATTTGACTTTACCCTGAAGGGGTCAGCATCTTTCTCCCCCCTTCTCCTTGTCAGCTTCATCACCCACTTAAACAAACGTGGGGAGACACGATGGCCTGCCGGCCTCCATCTATTGGTTCTTGTGTGCTCGTAAAACCAAGCCTATAAAAAAAATTCATTATTCGCCATGATAAAGTACCAATGAAAAGAACATTACATTTACTGAAATCATGAAATACTTACACAGAGGACCGCTGTGCATCCGAAAACATATCCCATGGATGATTTTGGGTATTGACCCTCATTCCTCTCTGCTATGCACACCCGTTGTTTCCGAACACCCTCCATTATTTGGTTGCGGATGGCCACGGACCATGCATAGTTCCATGTGGAATTAAGATCATCCAATATTGTCAGGAGGGGCATTGGGCAATTGTAATGCCCAATGGGAAATAGAAAGCATGCAAAGATGAAAGCTATCCACAGCCTAACGAAATCTTTGATGTCTCTTGGGTTGTCTGAGTCCACCAAGGAAGACATCTTGTCTTTCAAAACTCCCCTCGTGATCATGGAATTGTTGCTGAAGAATCGACTTTTGATTTTTGACTCGGTAGCTGATGAGTCAAGCTTCAGGGTCTCACCAAATGCTGGCAGCCCTATGATCAGGGCAATGTCTTCAGCAGTGAAATATATCGGCTGCCCTCCGAGCTCAAAGAAATCACCGTCCTCGTTGTAGCTGCTAACGATGACGTCCAACAACTCTGACTGGAACTGCATCTTGGGAATGTTGATCAATATATTGAATGGAGTCTTCTTCATCAACCTTCTATGGCAAGGTCTGACTGACATCCCATCCATGGCAGTTCTGTAGAAGATTGGGAAGCAACGATGTTGTACCAACATCGATTTAGGCAGGAAGTCCCTGTTATAAGGGTGTACTAAGTCAGTATAAGGGTGTAAACAGTCAGTAAAAGGATATACACAGTCAGTATAAGGGTGTACATAGGAAGTATAAGGGTGTACTACGTCAGTATAAGGGTACACTGAGTCAGTATAAGGGTGTACTAAATCAGTATAAGGGTGTACTAAGGGTGTAAACAGTGAGTATAATAGTATAAATAGTTAATATCAGTTTATACATTTTGCTAGGGCATTTTACCTTGGATGGCTTTCAGTTTCTTCCTCATGGTGGATAACTTTCTTCGAAGTCCTTGATTTGGTAGGAGGCTTTGAATTGGTAGGAGGCTTTGATTTGGTAGACTGCTTTGATTTTGTGGGAGGCTTTGATTTTGTGGATTTTTGGGAGGCTTTGATTTTGTGGATTCTTTGGGAGGCTTTGATTTTGTGGGAGGCTTGGGTTTTAGTGGATGTGTTGATGAGGAGGACCGTGTTTTCCTGGTGGTCGAAGGACCCTCCACAATGGAGAGTTTCCGGTTTCAAGGACTTCTTCGAGGTGTCAATTTGTCTGGACGAGCCATTATATGCCTTGATGCTGGTAATGGTTAACAAGAACAGTGTAATCATAAAAACCGATATTAAATAGAATTATGATATCAGTGTACAATAAGGGCGCACATAGGAGGCATATCAGTGTACACAGAACAATATAATCATAATGAACCAACATTTGATACATCTAGCAAACAAATCTTCATAACAACATTTCAAATAGGTATAGACATGAAAAATGCATGAACACTTGGGCCTAGGGCTACACAATTAGAAGAGTATATTAGGGTGTAAATAAGGGTGCACATAAGAGGCAAATCAGTGTACACAGAACAGTATAATCATAATGAACCAACATTTGATACCTCTAGCAAACAAAACCTTTATAACAACATTTCAAATAGGTATAGACATAAAAAAGGCATGAACACCTGGGCCTAGGGCTATGCAATTAGAAGAGTATATTAAGGTGTAAATAAGGGTGCAGATAGGAAGAATAAGGGTGCACATAGGAGGCATATCAGTGTATACAAAATAGTATAATCATAATGAACCAACATTTGATACCTTCAGCAAACAAACCTCCACAAAAATATTTCAAATAGGTATAGACATAAAAAAAGTATGAACACTTGGGCCTAGGGTTATGCAATTAGAAGAGTACATTAAAGTGTAAATAAGGGTGCAGATAGGAAGAATAAGGGTGCACATAGGAGGCATATCATTGTATACAGAATAGTATAATCATAATGAACTAACATTTGATACCTCCAGCAAACAAACCTCCACAAAAATATTTCAAATAGGTATAGACATAAAAAAGGCATGAACACCTGGGCCTAGGGTGTACATAGGAAGAATAACAGTGTGGGTCCGTCTAACCCCACCCACGTATTTTCTTACCCCACCAAGCAATAATAAAAAAAAAAACCGGTGTTTTGCTATCCCCACCAATTCGACCCGTTCGACCGGATTTGGTCGCCATTTCAGGTTTCGCGCGACCGGATTTGGTCGCCATTTCAGGTTTCGTGCGACCGAAACTGGTCGAACAGGATTTGTAATAAAATTTATAATTTTTTTTTTGAAAACATAATCTCACGACGTGTATCCTCCTTGAATCTTTCATATCACTCCAAGTCTGAGTTGTAATGTAGGGAGAATAAATCATTATTCTTAAATGTAGAATATAAGAACAATTTTTTTTACATAGGTTACAGACAAATTTCAAAAGTCAAATATAAAATGTGTTTGAATCAACTGATATGTTTTTTTGTTTTTAAACAAAAATTCATCTTAACTATGAATTCAAACGAAGCTTAAAAATGATATATATTTGTCTAATAAGATATTTTTCTATAAAAATTTGAATTAATTGAAAGTATATCTACTTACATTTTTTTTAATCCCTTAGTTGTTGTTTGGATGAAAGAATAAATGTAGAATATGATGGATAAATCCAAAAATTTATTTGTTTACAAAAAATAAGTAGATCTAATTCTGAACCCTGTTCGACCCATTCCGGTCGCCCAAAACCTGAAATGACGACCCATTACGGTCGCCCAAAACTTGAAATGGCGACCGGATTCGGTCGAACTGAATCGGTGGGAACAGACAAACACCGTTTTTTTTTTTATCGGTGGGATTGGAAAATTGTTTGGTGGGGATAGACGGGCCCTAACAGTGTCTCCCATACATACCAGTACAATAAAAAATTGGATAAAACATAACAGTACAATAAAAAATTGGATAAAACATAGATAAAACATAGATTTCATTGTCTCCCATACATACCGTCCGAGCAGTCGATGTGATTCGGAGCAGGGTCTATTGCCGTCAATGCTATTCGGAGCAGGATTTCACGCCTTCAATGCTCTTCCGAGCCGTTGATGTTCTTCGAAGCAAGGTCTGTCGCCGTCAATGATGTTCGGAGCTGGATTTCACGCCGTCGGAGCTGGATTTCACGCCGTCGGAGCTGGATTTCCAAGCCGTCGGAGCTGGATCTTGGAGATGGTATTAGGGTTTCGCAGGGGATCTTGGAGATGGTGGAGATCTTGGAGATGGAAGAGCTTGGGGGATTAGGGTTTTGCAGGGGAGATGGAGATGGTGGAGAAGGAGAGAGACGACTTTTGGGGGGGAAACGATTGGGTTTCACAGAGGTTTAATGAGGGGCATAACGGGGAGATCACACCAAATTTGAACTGCAGTTAGTGTCAGAGACCCAAACATAATACATTCAGTAACTTAGGGACCTAAAGAAAAGGAGAAAAAGTCAAGGGACCTATTGTTATTACACAATAGGTCCCAGGGACCTTTAATTAATTTCCCCTTGATTAAATGAAGTTTAATATTTTTTTAAAAATTCAAAACATTTAACATTAAAGTTGATTTTAATTAAACTTTAAATAAATTTGATCCGGTGCCACACGTGCTCTACAAATATCTGAAATCGACACAGTGTAAAATTATATATGTTTACACTATAAACTATTAAAATTCAAGTATCTTATATGATTAATTATAATGCAAAAATTAAATAACTATTATACATCTTTAAAGGAGATGAGAAAAACCTTTGACCCGATTTTAATTTTCTCCGTCCAAACTAGTATATATATATATACATATCAATTATCAGAAAAACATTTGTCCCCTTCAAATCCAAAAAAGATTCAAATATTTATATTTTATATGAATTAATTATGATAAGATACAGGTACTAATATATCTGATCCATCTCAACACAAGCTTATGTGAATCTCATTTTGTTCATTGTGTCCTTATGCGGAGTGCTAATAAATATCTCCTCTACTTATGATCACATGGCAGTGGATGTGTTAAGTAGTCTGATTTTATAAGTTTTGGGCATTACTTTTTTTGAAATACAATAAAGGCCTGTATCTCCCATTTATTTCCACATTCAGATGCTTTGTATTGGTAACGGGCATCTATTCTCAAGACTATTGATCTCCAGTGGATTCTTTTGATGATGAAGAGCAGCTACTATGAACTTGATTGTGGTTTGCATTCAAAGTTCTGTCGATTCTCGCAACCAGGAAGAACAAATTCACAGTCCTTCAAAGATATAAAGCACAGATTTTCTTAATGATTCACTAATAAAAAGGTTTGGGACATCAGAAGCACTTGACAGACAAATTCCTCCCACCCAAACTTTTCAAAAGAAAAAACACTCAGCCTTCCTACACACAACAATGACAAAGAAAAACAGAGGAAAAACACATTTTTTCCCAACCTCAAAAGAAAACTTTGTCCTAGTTGGGAAAGACATTTTAAAAGGGAATATAAGAATTTTGAAAGCCTGTGCATCAAGGATTGAAAAGCATGTGCATCAAGGAAAAAAAAAGGAGGAATGCTTTTCTTCAACTGAATTCAGCATTGTTATAGAAACAATTCCAGGCCCCTGGTTAGCCTGACCAATGCAATAAATTAAAGCTATTGCAAGCTTACCTGCATTCAAAGTTTCTATTCACATAAACTTCCCAGATGGATCTCTTAATGATCATACCTAACCTGCAAACGATTTTCGAGGAAGGCAGCGCATCACAAGAATGGATTATATGATCAGACAATTGAGGTATTTATGATATCAGTAGTGATTATTTGCATTTATTTTCTTTTCTTACAATGAATGAATCAGGATTCACCGAAGGCACCCAAACAAAAGGCATGCACCCGATAGAATGTTCAGGATGTTTTTTTTCCCTTCAAATTTCATCAAGTTTCTCAATATGAAATAAAAAAGATAAATTTTCATTCACAAATAATCAGAATTTATATGCATGTATCCCTAGGTGGTATAAAAATCACTGTTGTATTTGGCATAAGCAGGGTCGGCTTCGATATATCACGAGACCTAAGGCGAATTTTAAATATAATTTTTAAAATTTAATTATTAATTAAATAATATTTTTTTTAATTCTTAAATTATTAATTTTTTATTTAAAAATCATTCTTCTAGCTTTTTGAGATGTAAAATTACTAATTAAGTTTTTATATTCACGTTTTTAATTGATTAAAGAAGGTCTTATTTCTTGTTGTTGTCCAACGTCACAAAGTTTTTTTTCGTACATAGCAAACAATAAGTTCAAAAAGGTTTTTTTTTTATATAAAGAAGAAATAAAGTGATAAGAAGGGGTTTTTTTGAAATAAAAAAGAAATAGAGTGAAAAGAATAAAATAAAAGAGTGTGAAGAGCACATTTTTAGGCCTTGCTATTTCACATTCCCATTTTTTTTTAAATAAAAAAAAACCTTTAAATGCTATTGGTCTTGTAATTTTTTTTATTTTTCTATTTTTAGATATCATAAAATGTTGTCAATTTTTTATTTAGTTATTTTTTAACCATATCAAAATTATTATTAATTTTTTTAAAAAAAATAAATATTTTTTTGCAATGTATTAAATTATTATTGGTCAATACTTAGACCTACTTATAAAGAAAATATAATTTAGGAGCCTTTGTGGATCTGGGGCCTAATAGCGCCTTGCGCATAAGCATGGAGTGGTTAATGAAATGTTAGTAATCAACGTATCTATTGATAATTTGATACTAGTACATCATAATTTTGCCTGATATATCTTAATATTGCTGTCAGAACAAGTTCATTACACCAAATATATCTCATTGTTCTAATTTCCACATAGTATTTATCTTTTCTTGTGAATGGATGTGTTAACCAATCTATATCTATAAAATTTACAAGCCCCAGATAATCATTGAAAAAATGGATATAATACTAAATCAACCTATATTGATACTCATCAATCCTAACTTTGCCCAATATGTCTTAATGTTACTGTTAGAACACAATCATAAAAGTTCACCACACAGAATTCTGGCAGTCCATAATCTACCACACAAGTGAAATAAATGGATTCATTGCATGGAAAACTTCACATCAATCGCATTAGACAACTGAAAAAATTAGAAAATCACTATTCAATATTCAAAATTTCAGGGTATTGTTTGACTTACCTGAAGAAGAGGAAGAACAGATACACAAAAGAGAAGGAAGGATACCACAGCGAAAGACCGTGTCCTTCAAGGGAGGTTTGTTTGTTTGTTAGTTTATTTTCAGGATACCTTAATCTACAAGATGTTAAGATCAAGCTTATAAAGATCAATTCCCTTCACAGATAACCAAAGGTCGTCAAACTGGTCCCAGAGACAGCTTCCCAGAATGAGTCGCAATTCCTATTCTAGCGACGGGGAATATGAGATGGCAGTAGCAGCAGCTGCATTTGCCATCACCAAAATTGAAGAAGAAATGTCACGCAACCAAATGAGGATTGTCGAGGAAAGACAGGCTTCTATGACCAGGATTAAGAGCAGAAAAGAAAGCGATAAAGCCAAAACAAAAGATTCCCACACAATCAAGTCAACAGATTCTAAGAGGGTCTCTCGCTGGTTTACTAATAAAGAAACTAATGAAGTCACAGGTATAACATCCTCTGCCACACAAAGGTTCACTAATAAAGCATTTCAAACTTAAAATAAATTAAAAAATGAATATCTAAATCCACTACAAACAACCAAAATTCAACCGTTTTATGTTAGTGTGAAAGACAATTATTAAAAAAAATAACTTGATACCAGGAGAGAGTTCCATGGGAAGAAAAAGAGTAGAAGGAGATGCAGCTGCTGACCAGAAATCAACAGAAAAAGCATTTGGTACCACTCCAAGCATCAGAAGAACTGCAACATCCACTGGACGGTCCCAAACTCAAAAGCCAGGTCAGGTTCCTCCACCGGCATTAAAACCAACTGTTTCATCAGCAACAAATGCATCACCAGTGGGAAGCTCGTATAGTGAAGCCGAAGCAATTGCAGATACCTGGGAAGAAGCTAAGATGGAGAAAATCAAGAAAAGGTACACTTCATATTGTAAATTTATCGTTACACTTATCTCACCATTTCTCATATCCTACTAATAGTTTAAAATTTCAGGTATGAAAAAATGAGAGAGACAATTTTATCATGGGAGAATGAAAAGAAACTAATAGCAAAACGTCGACTGGATAAGAAAGAGGTTTCCATCACCTGTCTCATTTGACTTCTATTACTAAATGAAGTGGCATTCAATGCTTAATGTCTATTACTTGGAAAATGCAGGGGAAGTTGGAACTGCGTCGGGCAACTGCCTTGCAAGAGTACCGGAATGAGATATCCAATATTGATAAGATTGCTGGAAAGGCAAGGGCACTTGCAGATGAGAAGAGAAGGAATGACGAGTCTAAGGCGAGAGAAAAAGCTATGGATATTAGATCAAAAGGGAGGGTCCCCAAATGTTTCTGTTGTTGAATAACGCACAAGGAAAGCCACTATTATATTCTATGCATGATTTCTTGTGGTCTTCTTGCAACTTCAGTAGTTCAGCCACTAGAATGGCCTATGAAGTTCTCTTATACTGTACAGATATCAAACAGCTGAAAAATTACACTTTTAAATGCACCTAATTTGAACATTGGAGATTATAGAAGAATGATGAATACAATTTATGTTGAACACCTATGGACAGATGCAATTGTTGAAATGCTATTCGGTTACATCTGCAAACACATATGCGCCACATTATTAAAAAGCTATGAAATGTTTGAAACATTACCATATCATCTGTTCCAATATCCACTGATCCTTAAATTCATCCCATGAAACATAGGTTTCACCACAATGCACTGTGCACATGTAACCCCACCAAATCATGTCTGGAAATCAAAAGCCTATACCAGATCCGAAGACCCCGTTGGAGATCTATATTCACGTCACAATCTCTCAGGTTTTATGCTTTGCTCTCGTGCACTCTAATTTATAAATTAAAAAGAAAAAGAATAAGAAAAAAGGGAGCTAGGACTCAGATCACAGTGCTCCAGATGAAGTTTTTGGGACTGGTTGCAGATCAAAATCATGCACTAGGGAAGGCTTGACGATATGACAAATTGAGGTGAGAATACAGTAATAAATATTGCAAGAACCAATAACTTAATAGTGATAGTTGATTTTTGAAGCACTAGGTGTCATTTGGAGTCCAATACACACGCAAACCCCATTTTTATCCATTGAAATTCAAACTGAAACTCTAGACTGAAATATATATAGAATTGAAATTAATTAGAAGTTGGATGAGCATAATCAAGCAAAAATAAATCATCCATAAGACAACAAACCCAGAGACCCAGATATCATAGTGTACAACCACAACCAAATTTTCTTCCTGAAACCATTTTTCTGAACAAAGACTGAATACATAATTCATTGTTGAGACCTCTGCAGCAACTGTTGAGACCAAAACATCAGGTTTCCACAAACTCTCTATTTTTTTTTATCAACATCACAGTAGTAAAGAACTGGATCGTCTCTCTATCTTTCAACAAGAAGTCCTGAACTGGTTCATTGCACAGATTGGAAGCTGCAAAGACTACTCAGATATCTCAAGGTGACACTTAGTACTGACCACATTAAATGAAAGTTGGAAAGTTGTCAGATTTACAAGAAAACAAATTGGATGCCATCTTAAGTGATGATTTCTCTCACGAGCCAATCCAAAATATGTCACTAATAAATTTATATGTATTTTATATACACATTATCAGATATCCAGGTTCAAATATTGTATTCAAATCCAAGCTCAAATTTTTGCCAACTATCAAAACTGATGAGCAGATGGATTCAGATAGTTCAGAGAATTCAGATAACTAAAAGAGCAGATAAAAACATACTTTGTTGATAGACTGGGATGATATTGCATACTAAAAAGAACACAAATTTTCTTTCAAATTTTCCGTGTATTCATTTCCAATATCATATATTATAGTACAAATTGCAGATGTTTCAAGTCTCCACAACAAACAAAAGCTGGCCTTATTATCACAAGAATTCGCATCACACACAAAGAAATTACATTGGGATCTCATAAAACCATCAGGTACAAAGAAAACCCTCCCACACTTGGCACACATGAACAAAAATTGGGGGGAAAAAAAGGAAAACCCAAACCACTCTTCATTTACAGATAGATAGATGTACACAAAAACCTCCTCTGCTGCTCCAAATCTCGCATACCTCACAAACTCCACAACCTCTATTATTCAAGCTCTCAGTCAATCAAACTCTTTTTTTTATTAGGTATATATTGTTTGGTTAATCGAAATGTTATTACTGGATTATACGGCAGGGGCTTTGCTTTCTTGGAGGGAAATCACAGTTTCGAAAGCACCCACCAAAGCCTTCACCTTACTCTTACGGGTCTCCACGAGCTTGCTCGCTGTCTCTTCAATCACATGATTGAATAACCCTTGCGCGTCTTTCTTTCCCTGCATGTCCTGATGCTTCAGCACCACTGCTTTCGCTTCCAAGCTATTGTTCACGTCTCCACTGGTCACTTGTCTCCTCCTACGGAAGCTCCTCCTTCCAAACTCACCTTTGCCATTTGCATTCTCACCCACTGTCCGCCCTTGCCTGAATCTAAGTCTCCTTGGCCCGTTGTTGTCAGACTGAAGACTTATCACCTTTCCTGCCTTGAATTTCAACTTATGGGGGGCTGAGTCTATGTCTTCTGGATGAATCATAACACCCCTTCTGAAGCTCCTCTTGTTATCCTCGCCTTCCTGGGTTCCAACTGAACCATTCATTTTGGTGACAGTGACTTGTAAATCTGAATCACTTGCTTCACTGATAGTGGAAAACTCCGACTCATATTGATCTTCTTCATGCAGTGATATGGATTGTGACAATGATGAAGACGAGGAAGATGGGGATGGAGGAGAAGACTGGTCTTGCTGGAATTCCTTCTCTATTATCAATTCTGAGATTTCATTCTCTGGCTTTGTGTCAACGACATGCAGAGTCTTCTCGCTAATTATGTCATCTGTGGATTCAAATTTCTTGGTACTTCTTGGATCCAGTGTGGGAGACGCAACTTTTGCATTCCCACCCTTATTTCTTTCCCTCGATCTTGCATCCCCGTTTACAGGAATTTTGGGAGTTACAGAAGCCATCAGTGGCTTCGCTGTCTTTTTCACACCAATCTTTGACAGACCCACATTCTTAACCGTCTTGATTTTAGGGCTTCTTTTTCCTGTCAGTGTTGTAGATTGCTTTGATGGTGAAGTTGATCTCACCAAGTGAAGCTTCGGCTGCTCAAATTTCTTTGCGGGTGAGGGAATTTTGCGTACATTGGTGACAGGCTTTATAAATGAACTTATCTTCCCAGCATTTGATAGAGCTGCCGGATTGGTGGCTTTTGGCTTATCAAGTTGTCCAAGTTTCCTATCCGCTGACACCTTGAACTTGACCAATGGTTTCTTCTTTTTCTCACCTAAAGTGGATTTAGGCCTCTGATGCTGAATTTCAGTCAAGGTGACTCCATTTTCCGCTAATGCGGGAACGCCGGGAGTATCAGATACTACAATTTCCTGCTTGGGTGAAACATTGGCCTCAACCACTGGTTTTATTTTTCTACATTCTGAACCCAAACCTTGACTGGGAGCTTCAATTGGAGTTGCCGTCGAAAGAATATGGTCATCAGATACAACTTTTTTGTCGGGAGAGACCTTGGGCTTCATAACTGGATTTTTCTTTCCTTCTCCCAGCTCTGAATCTCCAATTTGATCTTCATTAGATGCCTGTTTATTTCTTCTGAATGCAGAAAGAGGGGGGCGATTTCCCTTGGCCTCAAATGCATGCTTTCTACCATATTTACAAAAGTCATGGCAAGAACTTGTAGAAGCTCTTAGGTAATGAGGGACAACTTTTGTTTCGTCCATAGAATGTGAAATTGAAGTTCTGGTGACCACCTTTCCTGTTGAATTCCTCCTCATAGTACTTTTATTGGGCTTGGATGTCTCAGGAATCACTACGATAAAAGCACTTTCCAACTTTTCCTTGCTCATTATGCAAAGCAGAGAACAATAATTGTATCCTAATTGTATGACAAGGAGTAATACAAAAATCTGCATTACGAAAAAAAACCATTATCGTAAGTAGGTATGCTCTATATACAACTATATTGATCATCAAATACACAATAGTGTTAATTGTTAAATATCAGCTAAACAATTAAATCTCCAAATGATGAATAAAGACAATATCCAATTTAACATCGTATTCAGATTTTATTGAGTACATTAAAACATTAACAGATCAGGATAACAAATTTCAGCAAGCAGAATGAAATTTCTTGCATATCAAACACTGTCAAATTCGTGAAGGCAAAAAATCATTGTTAAGCAGAATTTGAAATTCTTTATCCAACGGGAACAATAATCCTTCAAGAAAAGGATGGGCACCCATATTATACAAAATGATGCAGTAGCAAAAGGCTTCTATACATAGTTTTCTAACTTTCCCTTACTTCCAACCTGCAGAGATTAATTAATTGAGGACAAACTATACCCACGTTAAGAATTGAATGGACCAAGTGCACAAACTTGATGGATTTAGTGGGTGGGATTATTATGTTCGTGGAGGGGCACTGCTGCCTAAGTTTCATTCCATTCACCTGATCTACAAACTCCCCTCAATGTAATGAAAACTTATACCATCCATATAAAAACAAGTCATCCACTTGAACTTCTAGACACTATATTCTAAGAAAGAAAAAAGATCAATATCCAAAAGATCCTATTAATGATCATAATATGTAATATGTAAAGGAGGTGACTGAATAACCTCTTCTAGTCTGTCGAAAGAAAAGAAAAAATCACTTTCATCATTGGTTTAGAATATCAAATATAATTGAAAAATATATCATAAATTTTAAGCATTTGCATATGCTTTGATTAGAACACAAATAAATTTAATGTGGTTTAAACCCCATATGGCATTTTCAATCCCATGTTTACTTCCAAACCAGCAAATTTATGCTTCCTATGTGGAACAGGACCGTCAACAACAAGAAAACTTCAAATTACAGTAATGGGGCATGAACAATATTGTAGAAAGGGAAAAATCCAAACAACCCCTTATAAACTGCCTGAAATCCATTTAACACCCCGGATTTTCCTAAGGTCCATGTAACCCCTTGAAAACACCTATATAAATCCAAATAAACCCCTTAATTAAATTTCCGTTGACAGACGGAGAATATTATGTGAATATTCTGTTTTACTAACCCTGACTGAAAACATAGTACACCCTGACTGAAAACAAAATATACTAAAAACCACCTACAATTTCTTAAAAATGAGAAGAATCTTCTAAAGATGACGATTTTACCCCTCTAGATAGATTATAAAACTCTTATCTGGAATGGTAAAATCGCAATTTACAGATGATTTTTCACATTTTTTAACACATTATAGAGAGTTTTGGTATACTATGTTATCAACCATGGTTAATGAGACAGAATATTTACAGAATAATCATAATCTATCAACGAAAATTTAACTCAAGAGGATATTTAGATTTACATAGATATTTTCAGGTGTTTATATGGACTTTAGGAAAATTCGTGGGGTTATATGGATTTTAGGCAGTTTACAGGGGGTTATTTGGATTTTTCCTTTTTAGAAAAGAATTATATTGTTTATTTTCTATCATTTTTCAGACGTCATCTTCTGTGGTTTCCATACACGTGACTAATTAAAAAAATGCCGTACAAACACATCCAGTTCCAACTCCAATAGCATAGCAAACTTATGTCAATATGACAAAGTCCAGAATTTGAGAGACAACAATAGATGCAAATCTGAAAGGGTTAACGAAGAAATCTTATTTGAGTGAAAAGGTCTAGGGAAAGAAATAACTTTTCTACGTAATTATCAACAATAGGCTATTTACAATTTAAATATTAATCATGCAAACATGAACTAACAAATTAAATACTAAATAACCATTGGAAACCAGTTCCCCTGCACCCCCAAGGGCATCATTTCTTTTTTGTTAAGCACAAGAAAGCCATATTTTCCTCAAATAAAGAGAAAAATAGAAATTCATGTTCAAAATTTAAATCCTTGTGTTGGCACATACATCACATTAACGAGATATAATAATTCAAGATTCATAAAAAACATAGAAACTTAAAACAATCTGTATTTGTTTATTCGTAATGCAAGGACCCAATCATATCTGCAGCACTACAACAAAAAAATAAGGGAAATATCCTCCTCAGGTAACTTTCATGGATGTGAATGATTGCATACTGCATAAACAGGAAGCATATTGAATAAAAAATTATAAATTGATTAAACATACCACGATCTCCAGTTGTTCTTTGGATTCTTCCTTTATCAATACCAGTAAAATGAGGCCTTTCTTCACGTATCAAAAGAACCTAGAAAACCTCACCAAATCATATATTTCTGCAATTCCAATAATTATTATCAGAAAAAGAAAAGAAATCACATTTGGTTATGTAAACTTAAAGAGCAGACTAACCAATTTCATTTGGGCAAACTAAAGACAGATCAGAATGAGAACTTCCAGAAGCCACTTAAAATCAATAAATAAAGATTATCATCAACCAAATAAGATGTCAAGTGGCACTGAAAAGAAAAGACACATATATAGTCAGCAAATCTCTTCACCATCAAACAAGAAATAAACAATGATTAGAGACTCATTCAAAAACCACAACGGCAGCTAGGTTTCTCTTCTATCCAAATAAAAGAAAGATCAATCTCAAAAAAATCACAATCAAATTGGACAATGAAGAGAAATCAAAACAAAGACTTTGTGAAATTCAACTAATGAGAATCACAAAAGAAATCCCTATAGATGCTTCTGTCGGCCAGACCAAAAAGTAAATATCCTTCTCTTATTCACTTTTACAAAACAAAAAGAAACAAAAACCAATTTGATATCCATGTAAAGAAATCATACACATTAGCAAACTTGAATACTAAAGGAATCTCAGGCCTAATAAATTATCAAATCCTCTTTTATGATCCTTATTTTTTCAAATCAATAACTCAACTCACAAAAATACATCAAGATCAAAAGTTTCGGAATTCCTTTTCATCAAAGACAAAAACAACACAAACCCATTTGAATTTTACACCAGAAACAAAACTCCCAAACTTTCAACCTCAGAACAGAAGACAAACGAATACCCTTTCTCCAATTGATACAAACAAAACAACATCAAAGACAAATCATTCTCCATCTCTCCATCATAAACAATGGAAAATTTCAAGGATTATGAAACCCAATATATGATCTTCAATTGAATAAACAAACACCCAAAATTCCACACCACTCTTCATCAACAACAAAGAAAAACAAACCCATTAGAATCCCATACAAAAAAATCCCATCATTCATCATCAGAACAAAAGAACATACCAATACCCATTTCTTCTCTTGATCCAAACAAAAAAACCAATACCCAAAGAACAAAAAAACACAATCTTTTCGATGGGAATTGTCAGAAATTCCAAAGACCCAGAAAGGCCTTACCTTTCTTGATGAGATCCCTTCAAAGAAAAGTAAAGGAGAGAACCCATATTGGAGCTTGATCACTCTCTCTTTTCAAATCTCCCAATGAAACGCCATCTTTTGAGGTCGTGCAAGCCACAACGAAGGCGTGTTTGTTGGTGTTGGTGAATGAACCGACAACTAAAGCGTAAGGTTTAAAGAAGTTTGAAGAGAAAGATTCGAGAAAGTCGACAGGGAAGACCCACCGACCCAAACCAAAATCAAAAATCAAAGATCACCACACACGGTTGAATTTCTCGTGAGTCAATTTTAATGCTTTTTTTATTAATATTTTTGGTCACGCAAATACAATTAATTCGTGTTTTTTTTCTAGACACAGCCCTTAATATTATTAAAGTTACTATTTCACCGTTACTATTTCCCACCACCTCTAATTACAAAAATACCATTATTTATTTTATTTTTTCGTTTCCCTTTCCCACACAGTTCGACAGTACAGGAAATGTTCTTCACTGGGACGACTCCGTCGAACTGTCTGAATAAGTGTCGACAGACCAAAGTGTGTTTCACTAGGACGACAGAGAATTTATCGACATGGATGTGTTGAACCCTTCAAAACAACACTTTCTTCTAAGAATCAATCAATTATCAATTATTTAACCTTATAAAAAACAAAAATTCATTTAAGTTATTTAAGTCTTTTTGAAAATCATTCATATATATATATAAAAGTTGAAACAAAAATATCAAATAGTTATTTCATCAGTAAACATTTCATATAGACAAAAAACATTATTTTATTTTCTAAACAAGTGGAGTCTTTTATAAACAAACTCTTATTTAGAAAAGAAAATAATGTTTTTTTCTATATGAATTTTACTGTTTATGGTTCAAATAACTCTGTTTCTTTTTTAAATATAATGTAAATGATTTTCAAAAAATATAAATAACTTAAATGATATTTTTGTTTTTCATAAGGATTTAAATGATTGTATAAATGATTGATTCTTAGAGTAAGATTATTGTTTTGAAGGGTTCAAATCCATGTCAATTGCAAACACATTTCGACGGGTCTCTTCGTCCTGTGAAACACACTTCGACTAGGCCTTTCGACACTTATTCAGATAGTTCGACGGAATCGTCCCAGTGAAGAACAACTGAACGTTGTCGAACTGGGTAGTGGAAAAGGAAGACAAAAAATTAAAAAAATAATGGCATTTTAGTAATTAGAGGTGGTGGGAAAGTTAAGTAGGGTAGTGGGACTATCACATGCCCTTAATATTATTAATGAAAAGAAAAGAGTTCTCTAATGCATAAACACTTACAAAAACATCTATCAAGAAAATAAAATAATTATTCTTTCACATATGATTTATCCTCTACAAAGCTCACCCTCTTGACGCCAATATATAAGATGTGTCCTAAGATTTGATAAAAAAACATAATCACCTCCCAAACATTCTCCACATAGACTGGAGTACCCCTAAATACTAAGCTCCCGTTTGGATTGAAGAATTAAGTTATTCTTTATAGATAACTATGCCAGTATAGATAACAATTCTATAGGCGTAAGAGATTTTCTGTTTGATTGTGTTTTTTTTATTCTTATTGAAAAATATAAGAATAAATATTGAGTTGTTTGGTGATAAAGAATAAAATATAAATAAAGCGTAAAAAAATTGATTTGATATGTGTGTCAATAAAAATAGATAAACTGAGTATAGTTTATTCTAGGGGTTATTTATAATTGTTATACTCTCTTATATTCATTTAAACTGGCTTAGTAATACTAAGTTATACTCTGCAAATAAACATCCATTTTTCCTATCCGTTTTAGCTTTTACACTCTTGTCCCGTCGAGAGCATAAAAACTTATCTGCATGCCATAGCTCCTCCATGGATGTGAAGTCCACCATGATCTCAGAAAAGCCACCATCAATCGGAACCAAACCTGTTTGGTCACCGGGCACTCTAGCATAATATATTTGATGGATTTTACCCCCTCTCCGCACATCTAACACGTTGCATCCTCGTGTTGTAGTTTTTTAAAAATATATTGCCCTAGTACAATATATAATAAATAAAAATAAATTTTATTTATTTTTTAAATAAAAAATATATTGATTTATCTCATAAGGACATATTGGTATGGATGATTATCCAATGATATTTTTAATTTTATGATTTAAAATTTATTTAAGAAAAATTTTAGAGCAAGAGGGTAGGGTGTTCAACTAGACTTCACACCTAATCTCTCAATTCGGTTGGTGTTATTAAAAGTCGTTTATTTAAAATGATATCATTTTCTAAAGAATTGTGCTTTCCAGAGTATGCTCACTTGATCTCTTTCACATAGAGGGGGGTACTTATCGATTTAACCAAAGGTTGGTCAGATATAAATTAAAAATCACACTTATGCACTTTGATGGGAGTTATTGGTTTTTATCTACAATAATGATTTGTAGGCCTCAATTTCACAAGCCCCAAATAGATCCCATGAGGTGGCAACAAGACATTACCCATTATACCCTTTTATTTATTATTTCCTTATAATGTGGTTTTACGGTTATGATTTACCGATTATTGTGTGATCACACGTAATTCTTCTTCATCAATTCTAAGATCGGCAACACCCATCATTCTTCTACATCATCTCGTAATTCTTCTTCATCAACCCGTAATTCTTCTTCATCATCAATGATCCCGTTCAAAGAAAAGGCCAATTTCAATCTCTCACGATCCTCAAATTTACATTCATTTCATCTTCTTCGCTCAATGAATCCCTCCATCACAATTCCTTGAATCCCTAAAAAGTCATTCCAAATCAATCGTCTCCAAAAAAAAATGGATCCAAATCCCGAACGGTTCCCCATTGTCTCATACGTCCTTCTTCTACATCAAATCCACCCGCCATGACTGCTACCCCCTCGATCCCGACATCGAACAACCTAAAATCTACATTCGTGTAAAATGTAACTGTTTGAAATGTAACATTATCTTTAAACGACGGACAGTCCGGGATAACCACAAAAGCGAGGTCGTCATTGGAGACGGAGAAGTAAATCGAAAACGAGGTCAGGTATGGTTTTTGTTGTATTTACATTGTTGAAACTGTGTATTGATTAAACTGTACCATTTATAAATGTAAGAGTTAATGAATATCGCGGTTTGATGCGAAAGAGACACATTTAAGCAATATACAATTTTTTGTTATTTTGTTACATTTCAAATGTAACAGTCTTGTAAATGTGTATATTGTTTTTTGTATTTACATTTGAAATGTAACAGTCTTGCAATGACATAATGTTATTTAACATGCAGATTCATAGATATTTCAATGATCAAGCATATTATTATTCATGACTATTTGGTTTGCTGGGGAATCTGCTACATTTCTTTTCCTCTTTTTTTGTTTCTACAACATTTTTTAACATGAATGTCATAAACTGTTACATTCACATATTTATGTTACATTTATGCATCACTGTTACATTCTGTAACAGTTATAATAAAAAAAATTGGAACGTTTTTTTGTGTGTTATTTATGTTATTCTGGTATATTTGAGGTAAGTTTTGGTGTAATTTTGATGAAAAACAATTTATGTAATTTTTGTGTAAGTTATGTAAGTTTTGGTGTAAAATTCATAAGAATTTTAAAATTCAAATTTTGAAATAGGCAAATTTTAGAGTGGGATATATTTTTTAAAATAGGCAAATTTCAAAATAGACAAATTCAAATTAATGTGAAAGATTAATAAGAAAAAAAAGGGGGATTTAGGTAAATGAAGGGCATATTTGTATTTTACTATTTTACCCATTTTTAAACATCAACAAACCAACCAATAAGATGATGACACCTCATGGAGCCTCTGAATGGGGCCTATGAGTTGGGGCCTGTGTATCATCACTGTTTTATCTAATGTTAAATATTTTTAAACTTATCATGTAGGGTTTGATGGTTTGTGATGATTATGTGTATCCCGAAAAAAAAAATCTAGAAAAAGAGTGGAATTAAATACAAATAAATTGGTGGAGTTTTGAAAATGGGGCAAAGTTATTCCCACTACCCGAGTTACTATTTCCCACTACCTAAAATTATGAAAATGCCATTATTTTTTTAATTTTTTCGTCTTCCTTTCCCACTACCCAGTTCGACAGCGTCCAGTCGAAGTGTTCTTCACTGGGACAATAGAGGTCCGTCGAACTGTCTGAATAAGTGTCGACAGAGGCCCAGTCGAAGTGTGTTTCACTAGGACGACAGAGACCCGTCGATCTGTCTGAGCAAGTATCGACATGGATGTGTTGAACCCTTCAAAACAACAACTTTCTTCTAAGAATCAATCAATTATACAATTATTTAAGTCCTTATAAAAAACAAAAATGTCATTTAAGTTATTTAAGTCTTTTTGAAAATCATTCATATATATATATAAAAGTATAAGAAACAAAAATATCAAACAAATAGTTATTTGAATCAAATAAATAGTAAACATTTCATATAGACAAAAAACATTATTTTCTTTTCTAAACAAGTGGAGTCTTTTATAAACAAACTCCACTTGTTTAGAAAAGAAAAAATGTTTTTTTTCTATATGAAATATTTACTGTTTATTTGGTTCAAATAACTTTTTGTTTAATATTTTACTTTCTTATACTTAAATAAATATATATGTGAATGATTTTCAAAAAGAGTTAAATAACTTAAATGATATTTTTGTTTTTCATAAGGACTTAAAATGATTGTATAAATAATTGATTCTTAGAAGAAAGTTGTTGTTTTGAAGGGTTCGACACATCCATGTCGACACTTGCTCAGACAGATCGACGGACCTCTGTCGTCCTAGTGAAACACACTTCGACTGGGCCTCTGTCGACACTTATTCAGACAGTTTGACGGACCTCTGTCGTTCCAGTGAAGAACACTTTGACTAGACGCTGTCGAATTGGGTAGTGGGAAAGGGAGACAAAAAATTTAAAAAATAATGATATTTTCGTAATTATAGGTAGTGAAAAAATTAAGTGGGGTAGTGGGTCGGTCTATCACTGCCCTTGGAAATGTAGGAAGATATTTTAATAAACTTCTTTTTTATTAATGTTATTATATCCTAAAAAACAATAGAATCATCAAATAATTATATTCCATATCCCTCATCCGTTAATTCAAGTTATTTTTAATTTTTTATGGCTTCAAATTCTCATGAGAAGATGGATATTGTTCAGTTTTTTGTTTGACTTGAAATTTTAGTGTGGGTCTAATTAAAAACTTTGAGGCAAGTCTGGGATTTGAAATTTTGGATTCATTGAAGCTGACATTTTCACTGGTTTCCTTTTCTAGACTCTTCACATATGATAATTCTTTTGTCATGACAGGGTGACTGAAGAGTCAGGACAATAAAAATCTGATCACTATAATTTCCCAGTGGCGTAGCTAGCATTTTTGTTCAGTTGATTGTGACAGGGAATAACAAATTTATTCATGAAAGGATTTCATGAAAAAATAAGAGTAAAAAAATAAAATAAAACAATTCAAATATAAAAACCAAATAATGTAAATGTGTTTTAGTTTTACAAGGTATCATAATTTTCAAAAACATGGAAATTTAATAATAACCAAGCATAAATATCAACTCCAACATCCTAATAGAGGAAAAAAATGGCGTCAAAGTTCATTTTATGATTTTCATTTGAACTACTCCATTCCACATTTCACATTTTTCAATTAAAAAAATAAAGTCTTTCATGAAAAAAAAACTATAAAAATAAAGTCAATGTTCAAAATGAATAGTAGGTAGACAATTGCTACATCGATTTCATTAAAACAACCCAAGTTATAAAGGTCCAAAAATAACATAAAGAAGAGGAAGAAAGCAAAAGAATTAGAAATAACGAACTGAGAAGAAAAATTCAAAACAGAGCCCCCTCGGTGAGAGACACTGGGTAGAAAAGGATTAGGCCTCGTATCCTCACTACAGAACACACAGTCAAGCCATAATTCTCAATGAACCACATTGCAACTCTATATTTTTTACATCCACTAAACATCAACCCTAATTCTTGGTAAAACCTTCTGTCGCTGGCCCTTGTCAACTCGTTACACCATTTGCTTGGCCACTTCCCATCGATCTTCAACTGTCTGTAACCCCATTTGAATTGGTCAATAAATACTGAGCTTGGTCCACATTTTTTTATCTATCAAGATACAAAGTAAATCTCATATTATCATATTTAAAAAAAAGAAAAAATCAAAATATATAAAAATAATAAAATAATCTTTTTTTCTAAGAAGAAAAAAATGATAGAACTCAAGGGCTATATGGCTTGGTTGTAACAATAAGATTTTTGGTGGCACTTTGGTTTTGGCGGAAGGAATTTGGGAGGGGGCCAAGAGGTTTATAGCGGCATAGAATTGTTATTGCGCAGGGCCCAGTCCAGTTCGGGTGGAGCGGCAAGCCTTGCTCATCACCTAAGCAGGGGTGGGAGGAAGAGAAGGTCCGACGGAAGTTTAATTAGATCTCCTAATTACGTCTTCTTTGGATCTCCTTTGTCCTTTCTTTCATTGTTGTGTTTGCTTCTAATAGGAATGTACTCATTTTGTTTAATCAAAGAAGTGGCACTTCCACCGATTTCATTTTCAAAAAAAGAAGAAGGAATTATTAGACCCATGCAAAGAGGGGAGTTGAATAGGAGGGGGACACTGGGAATTTCTTGTGTATTGTAGGGGGGGCGTAATACCACCCCACTAGATATTCAACCCACCCCAAATAAATATTAAAATAATAGTTTCATTAGTTTTTAAAAGTAACCAAACCCACCCCTTCATAGCCCACCCCATGTTAATCTAACCCACCCCAATCATTCCCCACCCCACCCCACCCCCAATAAAAACTCTCAAACAAAACCCCACCCCTATCTCAACTGAGACTCGTCTCGTGCCTTTCTCTCTCTCTCTCATGCGCGCACAGTCCCCCCCGTTGATGCGCCCCTCCTCCGGCATGGCTCGTCTACGTCAACAGTTCCACAACGAACATCACCAACAAACCCTTATCAGTCCACTGAGTCGTCCATACGCACAAAAGAGTTCCTAATATTGATTAGGAAACCCTAATCGAAAGAGATACTATTTTTTTTTATTTTTTGTAGTCAAGAATGTGGTGGTGGTCATTGTGGTATTTTTTGTATTGATTGTAGTGGTACTCAGATTAGGGTTTGTTGTAGTGATGTTCATTGATATAGTGGAGTTAGGGTTTGTTTATGTGTTGAACTTTGTGTTGATGATGTAATGTAAGGTGATTGTGGTGGTCTTCATAGTTGTTTTATGGTGTTGGTGTTTCATGTGTTGATAGTGTAATGTGGTTGTGGTGCTCTTGAGGGTTGATGATGGTTCTATTGGGTAATTGTTACTGTCTTGGTTCTGCTTAATGTGACACTACTAATGTCGACATAATTTAAAATGGTCGACACTGCTAGTGTCGAACCATGTATTGGATTTACTGTCTGGTTCTGCTTCATTTGACACTACTAATGTTGATAGAATTTAAAATGATCGACACTGCTAGTGTCGAATCATGTACTAGACTTACTGTCTTGGTTCTACTTCATTCGACACTACTAATGTCGACAGAAGTTAAAATGGTCGACATTACAAGTGTCGAACCATGTACTAGACTTACTGACTTGGTTCTGCTTCATTCGACACTACTAATATCGATAGAATTTAAAATGGTCGACACTATTAGTATTAAACCAAGTGCTGGACTTACTGTCTTGGTTCTGCTTGATTCGATATTACTAATGTTGACATAATTTAAAATGGTCGACATTACTAGTGTCGAACCACGTACTGGACTTACTGACTTGATTCGACACTACTAATATTGATAGAATTTAGAATGGTCGATACTACTAGTGTCAAACCATGTACTAGACTTACTGTCTTGGTTCTGCTTCATTTGACACCACTAATGTCGACAAAATTTACTTTTGTCAACAACAGCATTGTCGATGCAATGCAGAACCAAGACATTAGCTCATCCAGCCTTAAGCTAGTGATTGCTCGAAACCTGCCTGTTCAACCAATATATTCCAAACATTTGACTCACTCCCAACCTTGGAACATTTAAAACTCGTATACTCGAATACGGATATTAAGTTTGATCCTAAAAGCCATCATATGAAAACAACATCATTCAACATTTGAATCACTTGTTCGAATAAAATAATGTAAGAAACTTCGAACAACGGCCAATACATACCAAGTCATAAAAAAAACATACGATTGACCCATTTGATTCAGATGTTCGATAAAAAAAAACATTCTATTGAAGTTAACACATTGGGTGTAAGATCAGTGTTGTGAAGAACGATCATTCCCTTATTGCGACATAACCCAGTCCCCAATGTGCACCTTGTCATTCCAGATACGGTATGCCACATGGTGTCGGTAGTCCACAAGGAGATCATTATTTATCGGTCCACCTTGGAAATGACCCTTCAAGCTGGCTTTATTGATATTTGAATCTTCCTCTACATCTTCCACCACCACTTCCTCTTCTTAAGGGTCCTCAACAACATGTTGAGAACTTGAAGGTGCATCTTTTGATATACTCTTCCGATTGGAACCTGTAAGTCGAACACATTTCTTTGGATCCATACTGCATTGAAAAATCCATGTAAAGTGGTTTGTTTCATAGCCACATAGAAAAAAATGGATAAGGATGATGATTTTGTAAAATTTACATACCGAATTTTTTTATAATATGATCATATCTTTTTGTGAGTCTACTTTTCCTCTAATTTTCATTGACAAATTTCTATTAGCAACATCAAATGTCATAATTTAAGCATGTTATCAGTGAATCATTAGCAAAACATGAGAAGAAATTACAATCATAATCAATTGATAATGGTTCTTAATGGATATTAACTTCTTTTTTATTCATTGCATTTGAGGAGAACAACTAATCATAATCAATTGAGGTATTTGTTGAAGCAACATTGGATTTTGAGTACATGGAGATGTCACGCCTCTTGTGTTTGGAGGTTATTAGTGAAACTACCCATCACCTGTTCATGTACTGTCATGTTACTTCAAATTGTTGGAGGTTGGTTCCTAGCAAATAATGGTCCCCTGTTTACATATAGACCTCTTTTAGTTGGAAAGAAGTGTTTAAACATGAAAACTTGGAAGAAAGTATCATTTGGGTTGTTAAAAGTGATATTTTTCATAATGATGTGCTCGCAGATATGGTTGGCAAGGAATAGACTCATTATTCAAAATATTCATCCGCATGAGACACTAGTGATTAATAGAACTATGGCTTACTTAGAGGAGTGTTTTATAATATTGTGAAAGAAGAAAGTTATTTTAATCATTTGTCCATGAGAAGCAAATTCAACCTACAAGATTATTAGTGGAGCATAGGCAGATTATATCTTTCAAGTCTGAAATTTTTATAATCACTTATGGAAGTATTGATCTCAGTACTAGAGCAGTAGATGTTACCTTTGTTATATGTCAATAGCAGAAAAAAGTAAAATACACATAAAATAGGATAATGTTTCAAAAAACATTCTAGGAATATCTTCCAATTCTTAAATATTTATAATCACTGATGGAAGTATTGATCCCAGTACTAGAGTAGCAAGGGTTGCCTTTATTATATGTCAATAGCAGCAAAAAAATAACACATAAAATGGGATTATGTTTCAAAAAACATTATAGGGTTATGCTTCATTTCCACACATTTCCATAAAAATAAAATTACTTTCATACACATTTTCATGAAAATAAATTCACTTCCATACACATTTCCATAAAAATAAAATTACTTCTATACACATTTCCATACACATAAAATCAATTTCAACAATCAAGAATTTCACCAACAACCCTAAAAATACCGTTATACTTCAAAAAAAATTATAGGGTCTCTTATATTAAATTTATACAAACAATCTAACACAAATGTTACCTAAACATAGAATATAACATGTAGAAAAACAAAAATAGAAAAAAGGAAGAGACATAACCTTCTTCCATTCATATGGAGTGTGGAATGGTGGACACCGGAAGCCATGATAGGGATGTGGAAGCGAGAGAGGTGGCACTGGGAGATGAGGCGCCGCTAGGGAGAGGATGAACGCAGACTGGGATGAGAAAGGGAGAGGGAAGGAGAAGTTTCAAAGATTGGAGAGAGAGGGAATGGGAAAATATGAGGGGGTGGGGTTGTGATGTTAGGATGGGGATATATATAAAGGGGTTAGGTTGGTTTCATCAAAAAATAGATGGGGTGGGTTTGATTAAGGGGGTGGGTTGAATATCAAATGGGGTGGTATTAGTCCTCCCCTGTATTGTATATGGGGATTGGGTTTGTTGGGGGCATATTGGGAATTGTAACACTTGCAAATGTTCATTACAAACATAGCATATGTTGCTATTTTTTTTGGGCACGTCTAGTCCCACCAACGTTTTTTCTTACCCCACCAATCGGCTAAAAAAAAGGTGTTTTGCTATCCCCATCGATTCGGCCAGTTCAACCAAATTTGGTCACCATTTCAGGTTTTGGGCGACCGGACTTGGTCGTCATTTTAGGTTTTGGGTGACCGAACCTGGTCGAACAGTAATAAAGTTTATAATTTTTTTTCTTGAAAACATAATCACACGACGTGTATCCTCCTTGAAACCTTCATATCACTCTAAGTCTGAGTTGTAATGTATGGAGAATAAATCATTATTCTTAAATGTAGAATATAAGAACAATTTTTTTACATAAGTTACAGACAAATTTTAAAAACCAAATATAAAATGAGTTTGGATCAACTGGTAGATTTTTTTGTTTTCAAACAAAGAATCATCTTAACTACGAATTTAAACGAAGCTTAAAAATGATATATATTTGTCTTATAAGATATTTTTCTATAAAAATTTGAATTAATTGAAAGTATACATACTTACATTTTTTCAGTCCCTTAGCTGTTGTTTGGATAAAAGAATAAATATAGAATGTGATGGATAAACCTAAAAATTTATTTGTTTACAAAGAATAATTAGATATAGTTCTGAACCTGTTCGACCAATTACAGATCGCCAAAGACTAAAATGACGACCAATTACGGTCGCCCAAAACCTGAAATGACGATCAAATCCAGTCGCCCAAAACCTGAAATGGTGACCGATTTCGGTCGATCTGGATTGGTGGGAACAGCAAAACACCAGTTTTTTTTTTATGGTGGATTAGGCGAAAGGCTTGGTGGGGATAAACATGCCCTTTTTTTCCCAGTGGGGGCAGCTGCTGCTGCTCCTAGTTGGCCTAACTACCTAAGCTGCCTCTACATGACCCTACTTCCATGTATTGTCTTTTTAAAATGAAAGTAGATATTTACTATTCGATTTTGTTACTGAATATTGAATCATAAATTTTGAACGGAAAGTAGGCTAGGAATAGGGGGAATGAGAGAGGCAAAGAGTAAAAAAAAAATAAACAAAAGAGCAAACCGGTCCTAAGGGTCGATGTGCTCCCCGGTAGAAGTAGGCTTCTACCCAATGGGAGCCCAACCAAGACCACTTCGGGCCTGCAGGAATAGGCGACCATTACGAAATGAGATCTCCCTCGCCAATGCGATGCATTGGCCACAATCTTGCCTGCGCCCCTGCAGGCATGATAAGTTGCGATGCTTCCATGTATTGTTAACATATGCTCATATTTTGCGATATAAATTTTAAATAAACAACCCACAATAATTTTACAGATTTTATTAGCAGCTATAATTCATGAAAAAGAGATGTATCATTTTAGTCTGAACTATAACTGGTTTATTCTAAACTACTGTTTTTTCATTAATTGTTTATAAAAGAGATGGATTATCCGTACACCATTTTTTTGATGATTATGTCTGGGAGTAATGCGTAAGTTTACATAGTATTTGGACATTTAACCTGCTTTAAAATGATTTCTAGAAAACATTTAGATTTTTTAAAAATCTTTTTTTAATGTTTATAAATAAACTATATATTTTATCATTTTTTAAACAATTGTGGCATGAAGAGCATTTAGAAACACATCATAGTTAAATTATTCATGTAAAAGCATAATCAACAAAAAAAACTTGTTTCCACTTTTTTTTTTTTTTTTTTGCGATGCTAAAAACAATTTATTTTAAAAAAGGGGCTAAAAAGGGACTTAAAACCCAAGCACACACTATAAAACAAATTTGTAAAATTTTTTGTCAAAAAAACAAGGAGAGAGAGAGTTTGGCATGCCTACTAGGGAAAACATATTTATGTGTTGAACATTAAAAAAAACAATTCTTAATTATTGGTTCACATTCTTACTGGGAAAACATATTTATGTGTTGAGCATTAAAAAAACAATTCTTAATTATTGATTCACATTCTTACTCCCTCCCCCCTCATTATGCTCCCCACCATCTTGACCTAAATGTCACTCATTCCATGATGATCTCCAACTGAACTAATTGAATTTAATAACAAACTGTTGAATTGCCAGAGCAAACAGTTTATTGTTACATTCTCTTGATAATGAGATCTCATCTGTTTGTTGACAATATTTATTATGGATAGTGACTTGAAACCAGAAAAACAAAACAGATATACATCTAAAACAGTAAGCTACATGGTTATACATATATTCATGCTATGATTACTTGGTGGGCATGATATTAAGAGCCATGTAATGAAAGGTGGGGGGCATTCTTCCTTGACCAACAACAAATCTTTTTATATTTTTTAAAAAATTTTATTTATGCTTGGACACACAAAATTCTTAGCCTAGCTTGCCAACTATTCAACCATACAAATAAAAAATTAGCACACGGTTCATCTCACCTACTTCATAGCCATAAAGAGAAGAACAATCAATATTAAAATCATTTCAGGTGACGATCAAAATCTTTCTTTTGATTGGTTGGGATCCTTTGTCATGAATTCCAGTTTGAAAAAAAAATTCTGTATAACTGTACATATACAAACATTTCAAGCTCTAATATGATGACTATTGCTTCACCATGTCACATACCATCTGGTGGGCAGGGTATCCAGTCAAAAAAGGCAGCTGCATAATGAGGGATGCTATATGTGTACTCTGCGGAAGGAAAAAAAACATCTGCATTTAAATTCATGGAAATATTAAGGGTTGGTTTGGTGATCATAATCTAGTAATACAGTTCTGATTGATTCTGTGGGAAATAAGATTGATCATAAGAATGAAAATTTCTAAATGTCATTTATCTAGGAGTCCAAACAGAAGGATGATGTAAAGAATTACGAAGTTAGCTCTAAGCTTTTCGATGTAAAACAAAGATCTGTTTTTCATTGCATGGAGCGAATATATCAGCGATAAAAAAACATGTTACATGTTTTAAACTGCAGGATTATGCTTTGCATGAGTTGCCTGGTTGGTCGATTTGTCTAGACCTTTTTTCCTGCATAATCACAACATCCATGTGCTTAGAAGCTAAGATTAATAAAGATAAACCATGTTAGAAAGTATAATGAAATATCATGTTAGCTATAACGTCATATATATGAATAATAATTGTCCTATGCTGCATGTTCTATAGAACTAATGATTCTCTTCATGCCAAAGATCATTGTACTTTATGTTAGGCTACTCTTTGTGAATGCATACTAAAATATTGCAGATCCCTCATTGTTCCATATGTTTTGTGACCATACGTGGCTCATTTGTCTTATTCCAACATGCATCATGCAGAAAGGCAAATGTACAATGTCAGTATAAAAATGACACGTCCGATTGCACAAGGTTTGTGGGTGATTACTTTGTATGATATAAAGGAAAATTAATGCACACAAATATGTAAAACAAAAATTTTGAAACCAAATTTTTTTTAAAAAGGGAACACCAGAAGAAACTGTCACAAAAAAAATAATAGCTACTTATCAGGGATGTGATGCCAATCTCAGACATATGTAGTGACAGGGGATTTGTCCAGATGAAAGTTTTCAACAAATTAACATGAAGAAACATCTTTTATCACTGTCATTTGGATGTTTGTGGATACATTCCAATTCTTGTTCTTGTGCAGATAGCCCTATGCTTTTCACAGGCTAAAGCATAAAATGCAGAGTGAATAAATACAACAAGACATTAATAACATAAAGATAAAGGTACTGACTACATAATTTGACTTTTAGAGCAAATGTAGAATATCAAATTTCAGGAGTGATGTAGTCTAAAATTCATCTCATCCAATAATTTGTATATGAAATAAATGATGACAAACTCCAGATTTTGTTTTAAACTTTATATCAAAAATATATCCACAAGGAGCGACGGGCAAGAAATTCAAGCTGTGATTCCACAAACAAAATGATAAAAGCGATCACTTAACACGACCAACTTAATATGTAAATAAACCCCTACCTCTCTTCATCGAGGGATCCTGCATTTGAGTCTTATGGTCCGTTTAGAAACAAGTGTGGACGGCTTTTGAGTTTGCAGGAAGATGTTTTTCTCATATTTGTTTCTAAACAGAAAACCTAGGGTCAAAAGATGTAGACATATTTCTACGAAAAAAATGTCTAAAACCTGAGTTTTTCAGAAGCTGTGAAGAGGCAACTTCCTGCAACATCGATTTTAAACCTGGTTTTTGCATGAAATCAGTTTTGCAATCGTGCAACCAAATACAACCTTACTCATATTGATGGGATAAGATTTTCTCAGTATGTATACTTCTTTACAGAAAAAAACACAGGCATCTCAGATTGGAAGAGTTAAAACAAAAATAATACATGTCAATATTTAAGATTGACATGCAATGCTTATAGTGCATCTATTAAAGAAGGAACCAGAACCAAAACAATGAATTCTCTCCCTCTCCTTCTGGGTTTCCAACTGAAACAAATTTTCATTTGAATTAGAGAAGGATCTATTTGGGAACAGAGGAAGCAATGTCTCTGTTACCAATATACGCTTTATTTCCTCTCAAGGCCTTCTATGCTGGTATCTTATTAGTCTTAGCTAGGCTTTTGGGATAAATTTTCAAAAACAAATTTTTCATAAAAGCTATTCTTAACTCTTTTTTTATATATATAAACTATTTCCGATCGATTTTTTTGTTTTTTTTTTATTATTTTTTCTAGGTTCAATCAATTTTTTGTTTTTTAACAGAAGATTTTTTTGTTATAAATTATAATAAATGAAAACTAATATTCTCTAAAAGTTTGAAATTTCTATAAATAGAAAAAAAATTGACTATTGATTCCAAACAGCTTGAAAAGCTTGGATTTTCTAAAAGACGGTTTATAGGTCTTTTGACAAATTGTATTGAAATCAAGTGAATCGCTCATAAATCACATGCATTTGAAAGATTTAAACTTGAGACCTATGGAATAATGGAACAAATAATGATTTAAGCCACGTTTGGAAATGATGTTGGATATCTTTTGATTTTACAGAAGCTGTTTTTTCAAACATGCTTCTAAACAAGAAAACAAGGGTCAAAAGCTGCAGCCACATTTATGTGAAAAAGAGTTCAAAACCTGAGTTTTCTATAATTTGTAGATAGACGATTTTCTACAAAATTGGTTTTAAACATAGCTTTTACCTCAAATCAGTTTTGCAATCGTGCAACCAAACACAATCTTAGTTAAAAGAGGCAAGGTCATGTTTATTTAAAGCTCAATTGAATATAATTTGACTTCTATAATAGTTTATAAACACCCTCATAATTTCATATGATTCCTCATCTGCTATTGGAACAATCATTTGTTCATGTGACATTTCGATGTAATGACAATTCTGAATTAATAAAGATCCACTCAAAATGTCTTCTTTATCAATAGCCACATTATTCTTTAAGCAATGCATGCCTTGTGAAAGAATCAGCTATTCTTCTTTGCAGAGACAACACCATCACAGCCTCACTCGAGGTGGTCATGTGGTCTGATTGACATAAACACCGCCGCGTAAAGCCTCAGCTTCCGCTCGCTGTCTCCGATCTCCGATCCCGTGACAATCCTGCTCCGTGTCCTCGCCTTGTAACGCCGCCAGGCCAGTTGTATGTTCACCGCCGCCCACGTCCGCCAGTTCGTCGAGTAGTACCTCGCCGTCCTCTTCAGCCTCTCACTAGCAAACTTGTACCTGAAGTTAAAGTCTGTCAATCATGTGACAAAATATCTCTGCCCTTGAAAAATAAAAATTATCCAATCCACTTTCAAAAATGTCTGATTTCGACATATACTGTACAATTATATTTTTTTTGCTTTATATACTATTCATATTCATTAACATGATTAATTATAATCTTAAAATGAAGATAAAAGTATGTAAATTTTGATTTTATTTCACCCGTCTCTCTAAAAAGTCATCTGATCATTCAAATCATATTTAGACATATCAATTATTCAAAAAATATTTGTATCTACTCAGAATTCATACCGAATTTGAATATTAATGTACATATCTAAATGATTTAAGATAAGATACGGATATTAATGTATTCGATCTATTACCTGAAGTGGTCGGTAATATAGCGTAGATGCTGCGCGTCCAAACCAAAGGCCTCTGTGGGTTCGAAGCACTCGAATGTTGCCGAGGATGCAGGGAGGCGATCGATGAACGGGCGGCGCAGGCACCACGACAGGAGCTCGTCGCCCAAGAAGTTTCCAGGGCCGAGGGTGCACGTCGCAACGTTGCCCTTGCTCAAGTTCTGTCTGCTCTCAATGTGGCCCCTGACTATGAACACCATCCGTTGCACAGGATCTCCTTCTCGGACAATCTTTGATCATGAAATGTGAGGTTAGTATTAGTTGAATTTCTTCACCAATTTTACATACTTGGTGACCTTGTCATCAGTTTAGAATTCTTTCAGGAGTGTTAATAATTATAACATCAAAACATAACAAACACTTCTGAGTTTAAGTTATAATAATTGAATTTAAACAAATCATCGACAACCAACATTAAAATCTATAAGAACTAAACATAATACGCATGGATTATATTAATCAATCATTCAGAGCATTAGTCAATACCTTTTCACCAGTGGAGAAGACCATAGGCTTCACTCTGTCACAAATGTTGTCGAGTATAAGATCATCCAAGTTATGAAACAAAGGTACCTAAACAACAAACTCAACAAAAAATAACATCAATAAACAAATCAAACCAAACATTTCAAATCACAGTTCAAGCAGTTCAAATTCTAAGTTTGTTTAGTACTTGTTTGATGAGGTCTAGGCAGAGGTGTCTCCTGATGTCGCGCCGGAGTCCCTCAGGGAGGTCCTTGATCATCTCCATCTCGTCCTCGCCCCTCATCGCCGCCCACCTTTGGTGTTCGTATTGACGGACTCTCCACCTCAGCCGCGAAGGAAGCTGTCTTCGCTTCATCCACCACTCTATGTCCCTGCATCTCAGCTGCATCTTTCGCTTCCTCGACATGACCGCGTGGAGGAACACCTGGACATGATTTTTGGCGTAACGTGAATATTATGTATGGTTTTCAGTGACTCTTGTTGGAAGTATAAATGATGAATTGCGCACCTGAATGTTTCCGATTAGTAACGTGAAGAGCATTAGGCCGCTGAGGACGATGATTATGCTGAATACTACTTCTAGCCAATGGCTTGTTGGTTCGAGTTCATTGCCAAAGGTACTGAACCATGAAAATCAAAGGTGAAAAAAATTGTCATTCAATTACAACCTTCATATGACTTGAGATAATTTGAGGCGAAGAACAACACGTCTCTCAAAGTTAAAAATAATGAAAAAGTTTAAGATAATCACTCTTGCGGTCCTAATTTTTTAAAATATATATTTATCTATTAAAATACACGACTTAAAAAAAAAGGTATATGTTCAACGTCTTGTGTTTTATCAAATCTGAGTATATACTCGCCTAAAAGTGTACACAGAATAGGATTGATTGTATTTGGGCACCCAAATAATAAATCTGATCAATTGAATAACAGACGAATGCATTTAGGATCATCTATTAAAGTGTATGCCTTTTCAAATAAACAATTCTTAACTTTTCATGAGTCTGCACTATTTGTACCTCAAGTGACATCACCTCTCTTGTGAAACCAATTTAAAAAAAAAAACAATTTTTCTATGTAAAAGTTACTCTCAATACAGTTTTATCTAAATAATTATTATCAACCAACTTTTCTATAAAAGTTATTTGTTTGAGTTTAACACAAAAAATAAAATATGAAATCAAAGCTCATTTCAAGTCGATTACTGTATGTATATTGATTTTATAAAAAACAGAATCAGTTTGACAATTAGGAGGAGAACACCTGAGAGTCATAAGGCCCCAAAAGATGGGATAGAGGATCTTCACAGCTAGTGAATTGCTTGAAACAACAGGCAACGCCCACTTGTATATCCCGTACGGGAACGACCCCTCCCCGTTCAGGCACACCAAGATGTTACTCTGCCCCACCACCTTCGCCGCCGCAGTCAGATTGTGCCCCGCGCACGAGTTCCCATACAAATCATCCGCCGTCGGAAAAGGAAGCCGATAGCATATCTCCTTCGAGCACGACAGCGACACCAACCCGCAGTTCCCCTCCTTCTCGCACTGCTGCTTTAGGCACATCGCCACCCGTTGTATCGCCAACACGTACCAACAACCCCCCGCGACCTTAAAAAACAATCAAATTTTTGTATCAGCATGTACTGATAATAATAATTAGCACATATCATATAGTGTCATCCATCCAGGCATGTACTGATTACGTGTGAGGCGATGAAATACGCGATGAGGTTGAGGGCAAAGCCCCACCAGATCGTGCCGAACACGTATCCGGTGACCTTCTGCATCCGCTTCATCGTGCATAAGCTATGGTACACTTTGGGGAGGAATTGGAACAAGAACATCAGAAGTAGTATAGTCATGATCAGTTTGATTTGCTCTGCTTTGATCAGTCTCGGCACGACAAGCCAAAACACAATCTGGTGAACAAAAAAAAACAGAGAAAACAGTGATGTTTGTCTGAATGCGCGCGCGCGCATGTGATGTAAGAGTTTTGTTTGGGTGACTCACTTGGGGCACGGGGAGGATGACGAAGAGGTCGAACCAGAAGCCTTTGAGTGACTTGACGTAGTGGGCGGCGATGGTGCGCGGATCCCACACGAGCTTCCCGCACCCGACGACGAGCGACTCCCTCGACACGTACGCTAGCCTGAGCTGGAGCCAGACGTGGACGAGGTGGACGGCGTCGACGCACGTGCGGAGGGCCGTGACGGCGGCCGCAAGCCCGCCGTCCATGTAGAGGCATGGCGCGCCGGCGCGGCCGATGGAGAGGGCGTAGAAGAAGAGGGGGTCGACAGCGAGCGCGAGCGCGCGCGAGAGGAGGAGGGCGCGGTTCCAGCGGTGGACGCGCTTGCTGCGCGGGTCGAGGACGGGGCCGAAGGCCCAGGAGTTGTTGCGGAGGCGGCGGGGGAGGTGGCGGTGGTTGAGGAGGTCGGGGCGGCGGCGGATGGGGATCAGGGAAGAGCCGGCGGAAGCCTCCCACTCGGGTTGGTGGGCCTTGTCGCAGCTGGTGGAGTGGAAGGCCGGTGCTCCCGGTTGGGTGCAGGCGTAGCACTCGAAGGAGGCCGGCACCGGACCGCTTTCATTGTCGTCAGAGGAGGAGGTGGAGGGGGAGGAGTTGGGCTTCTGCAGGGCTCTGAACCACCTGTGAATGAAACACAAAGATCAGATTCAGGGTGCGTTTAGAAACACAGTTTAATTACTGCTACGGTTACTGCTACGTTCTAACTAAAATTCTTGTTTTTTAGACAAAAACTAGACCTTTTATAATTTAATGCAATAGTATTTACAAATGTTTGTATGAAGAAAAGCAAGCAAAAGCCAGGAAAAAAACTGAAAGCGAGTAAAATTTATAATTTAAAAAACATAGTCATTCAATTAACCATTCAATTGAAAATCTAAGATCAGATTTAGAATGTGTTTGAGAACACAGTTTGATTATTTAGAATCAGAAAAGCGACTTTTAAATGGAATTTATGATTGGAACAATTGAGTCATTCAATTGAACAAAGTTATGTAAGTGATACATGAAAGAATGGTTAGAAATGGGTGATGACCTTGGGAGGGAGAAGGGGAGATTGGAGAGGGAGAACATCTTCTCAAGAGGGTAACCATGAGAGAGAGAGAGAGAGAGAGAGAGAGAGAGAGAGAGAGAGGTTGAAAAACCAATTAAGCACAGAGAGTGATAGATAGGAAGTGATTGAGAGGTCTCAAAGTGTAGCCATGCTTTTGTATGTTTGTGAGAGAGACGGGAGAGAACACACAAAAGAGTATATACTGAGTGAGAGAGAGAGAAAGAAAGGGGGACGTGTTGTGCTTTGGGTGCGCATGGAACACATGAAGAGAGCTGTGCGAAGACGAGTTGTGGATGGTGAGTTTGAGGTGCTGAAAATGTGGGGCCTCACTGTTTCACACGTGGAAAATATTCACATGATTTTTATTTTTGTGAAATATAAATATTTGTATATATTACGTGATCATTATTAATTTATGCACATATTCCTTTTTGAAAAATTATTTATAAAATGGGTCTTTTATTTTAAGTCGCTTTAAATTATATGATTTAGTAATCAATCCATCACTTCTTTTAAATCCTCATATTTAAAGAATATATTTATTTTAGTCTCTTTCAAGGATTAAAAAAAAACTTAATAATTTAGTGATAGGTCCCTCCCAAGGACTAATAAGAAATATACCTTTTAAATCTAGAGACTTAAACTAAAATATGAAGAAGTGAGAGATCGTTCACTAAATCATATAGTTTACGGGGACTAAAAATAAAAAAAACCCTTATAAAATTTATGTGTTGGAAAATTGTTCAGAGATGTGTGATTGGATTTTATGAGTGGATTTTGTGGTTATTTTCAGTAGCTTTCCTTTTTTGGTAAATGAAATTAGGTTACTGAATAATTTATATATTTTATAAAAAAAATCTTATTATAATGGTTGCATATATATATATATGGGTTTTTTTGCATACCTTCAAATGTCAATTTTATTTTAAATATCAATTATAATAGTTACTTATAAATTATAACAGTTGCTTATAAATTATAACATTAAGAATCATATTAGTCTACTTTTACTATTTTTAAATGAGTTACAATCATCAAGAGATCTGCTACTTGTTCCTGTTACTTTTATAAAATTCTACAGTTCTGTTTTTTGAAGTAAATTATTATTTGTGACCTATATAAACAAATTAGTGTCATATATACATGGAAACAATTGAATTATATTACACAATAGATTTTTATTAGTGGTAGACCCCCTTATCGGGGTGGTCGAGACACACCCTCCTCCAAAAGGAGGTCGAGAGTTAGAGTTCCAACTTATCAAGCAAAAAAAAAAAAAAGATTTTTATTATTCTTCATTGTGAATGTAAGATATTCTTCTTCAAGAAGAATTAGAATCTTCTTCTTTTGTGCTACTTACACAGCAAAACATGTATTTACAAATGATATAATCTAACAAGCAAAGCTTTTGTCTAACCAACATGGATAAAAATGTTATTCTCATAAAAAAAAAAAGAGTTACTGTGCAAGCAATTAATGCGAGAAATATAATCTCATTGTTTTTTGTTTTTTTTTTGCTTCGCAATAATCACCTTGTCGAATGGCCTCTTCTCCCTAGTCGAAATAGGTGGGTCAATTCCTTTCCTTAGAATCGTGCTTGAGAGTTTCCCATCTCATACGGCTTCGCCCTCAATTCTTTTAGCGTCCCATCCTGATCTACCCTATTTGTGAGATTTCTAAGAAATCTACTAAAATCTCCCTTTGGAGGAGAAGGAAAACACAAGATGCCAATGATGGAACTAAATCACTGCTGAAGGATCAAATGAGTTTGAGAGTGCAGATCTAAAGATGTTTTCATTTTCTTATCTTCAAATTACATTTTAAAACAGAAAAAATTTGTTACGATCTTAATTAGGTCTCGATGTTTTTCAAAGTAGATTAACATGAATTTTTTTTTAGAATTCTGAAATGCCCTTTTTCACTAACTTTAACATGAAACATCAAGGTGATTATGCAAGTCATTCTATCGACCACTATATGGTTCATTTGGACTGAGTGAAACTTGCGTGTCTTCAATACCAGATCGGTTCATAAACTCTCTATTCTTAGGAGAGTGAAGTTATCTATTGCACACAGGCTTCAATCAGTAAAATTAAGGGCGGTCTACTTACCCCAAATCCAAAAAATTAGGGAGAGTTTGAGCATCCACATTGATGAAGTTTGTGAAGTCTCCACTCTTGTTCATTGGAAACCTCCACAAGGGGGCTGTCATAAACTGAATTTTGATGGCTCTTTGAGGGATGACCGGGGGGGGGGGGGGGGGGGTTCGGCAGCCTTATCTGTGATGACACTTCAGACTTTGTGTGTGCATTGCTGGCCGGTCCCGTTTTGTTGGGATTATGTCTCGATCCGGTGTATCACATCGGATGGCCATGATGAAACCATATTAGGTTGGACACCTAATGAGTAAAATATTATTTAAGATTTGATCTTAATTAATATTTAAAGTGAATCTCCTAAAATAGGAAACAATATTTGTTTGTTAATTAGGAGAGTGAATATCTCCTAATTAATAGGAACAATATTTGTTTGTTAATTAGGAAAGTGAATATCTCCTAATTAATGGAAACAATATTTGTTTGTTAATTGGGAGATTACTTGGGGAAGAAGTTATTTATCTCTATAAATATCTTCTAGGGTTTCATGGCATGACATGGCAATGTATACAATGTAGAGATCCTAAGGAAAAGTTGAGAGGTTCTAAGAGAGAGTAACTCCATGGGAGAGTTTGTGAGTCTCTTAATGTATCTCAACTATCAAAGTGGATTCTCTGTTTTTTGCCCCGTGGATGTAGGCTTAGGCCGAACCACGTATATCTTGCGTTCTTCGTGTTATGTGATGTTATGTTCTTGTGTTCGATCTCGGGTTTGTTGGTGGCTTCTGCAGATTGCCTTCCCAACAGTGGTATCAGAGCTCCAAGTTTTGACCTAGGAGTACGAGAATTGAAGAACGAGGATCAATGACGACACGGGTCGATGAATTCATACCATCGATGAATGTATTGTTGGAAATTCCAACAACGGTGTGTCGTACATGGTTTCACACGAAGAAGGAGAAGAAAAAAAAATCATGCAAGGTTGCATGGAGCTCTCGGTGGTGGAAGCGGCACATCTATTCAGGTGTGCGATGATGATACCAATTTGTTGCGGGTCCAAGATCCACCGAGAAGCAGACATGCAGAGACGCTCGGGGTGCAAAGTTCGCAGTGACACGCGGAGGCATGTGGGCGAATCACGTGAAGCGTGGGTGCAGAGTTCGTACAGAAGAAGATGGAATAGTGCAACACGATTTAAGGCGTTCTGAACCGGGTATGGGAGGAGCAGCCCCATGTGGTTCGGTTAAAAGAGCGAGTCCAGCCATCTCGCGAGCGCGGTGTGGCATGTTCAAGGTGGAGGTAAGATCCAGATCTTCTTCAGAAATCCACGAGGAGTGTGGTGCATGTGAAATCAAGTCATAGCATTGACTTGAGGATGCGCGATTACTGAGTCTGACTCAGGGGTTGATCCATGATAAGGCGAGCGCAGGCTTATGGATCCAACAAAATTGGGTGGTGCAGACGTCCGGAGGAAGAAGTTCCTAAAATCCATTCAAGGTGGAGTTCTGCGGAGCGGGTCTAGTGCACAAAAAGACTCGTGATAGCGACTTGAAGACTGGTGAAGCTCAAGGAAGTCGAAGACCACTTGATTGCAGGTGGAGGTGCATGGTTGCTCGCGTGGTCGTGCTTCAAGGATGACATGGAGCAAGCTGGAGACATCAACGAAAATCTTCTAAGGGGTTCGAGGAAGTCTGAGCGTACCGGATACGAGCCAAGGTGGAGATTTGTTGGGATTATGTCTTGATCCGGTGTATCACATCGGATGGCCATGATGAAACCATATTAGGTTGGGCACCTAATGAGTAAAATTTTATTTAAGATTTGATCTTAATTAATATTTAAAGTGAATCTCCTAATTAGGAAACAATATTTTTTGTTAATTAGGAGAGTGAATATCTCCTATTTAATAGGAACAATATTTGTTTGTTAATTAGGAAAGTGAATATCTCCTAATTAATGGAAACAATATTTGTTTGTTAATTGGGAGATTACTTGGGGAAGAAGTTATTTATCTCTATAAATATCTTCTAGGGTTTCATGGCATGACATGGCAATGTATACAATGTAGAGATCCTAAGGAAAAGTTGAGAGGTTCTAAGAGAGAGTAACTCCATGGGAGAGTTTGTGAGTCTCTTAATGTATCTCAACTATCAAAGTGGATTCTCTGTTTTTTGCCCCGTGGATGTAGGCTTAGGCCGAACCACGTATATCTTGCGTTCTTCGTGTTATGTGATGTTACGTTCTTGTGTTTGATCTCGGGTTTGTTGGTGACTTCTGCAGATTGCCTTCCCAACACGTTTGCCATCCATCAACTTGCTTGAATTGCAAGGGATTGTTCATGGAGTTCAACTTGCTAAGGATCTGGGAGTGCGAAGGCTTTGGATTGAATCTGATTCAATGACTGCTTTGGCGTGGCTCAATGGAAGAGGTATTATTCCATGGACTGCCATACGAATGCTCAAGAAAGTTCATTCACTTCTAAACTCTTTGGTTGATTGGAAATCGTCCCACATTCATAGAGAGGGCAATGCTCCTGCTGATATACTTGTTGCTCATCGATTATCCATAGGGGAGGAAATTATACGTCCAAGTGACTTATGGATGGACATCCGCGAAGTTTTGGCACAGGACGAAGCTAGTGGTGTGTATTCACGCACCAACACAAAATAATATCTTGTACAAATCCTCCCCTGTTTTTTGTATTTATTCAGGACTTCCAGAAATATTGGCGAGGTTATATCCTAGAAGGGGATGCATGTCGATTTAGTTTGGCATTCCCTCCTTTATTGAGGATTTTTGGAAGTCACATATTTTGTAACTATTTGGTTCTTTTTTGGAATGAATGAGTCTCACCTTACCAATTAAAAAAAAAAACATGAAACATCATTTGAATATTTGAGTTAAATTGATTTCTGCAAAATTAAAATCAATAAAACATATCTCTATACACGCCTTAACAAAATAACCATAAATTCTCTCTCTCAAAAAAAAAAAAAAAAACTTTGGATGCTTTTCCTGAGATTTTCAACTGTCTCCTCTTGTCATAATTTTAATGGGCCATTTATGCACCAAGATTAACGAAATTACACTACAACAAGGCATGGAAAGTGATTTTTATTTCCTTTTTTGAGTAGTTAGGAAGGAGCACAAGTAATTAGCTAAATTTTATAGGCCAACCAAACCTGATCATGTGGTTGCAAGTGAAAGCTGTACAGACTCTTGTTTTGTTTCATGAATAAGACTTGTTTGTCTTTCTAATATAAACACTGGGGCTACACATTACGCATATATTTGTTTACAAGAAGACAAGTTTGCACTGAAAAAGTTTGCTAGGTCCTCATCTTCAAAGGCCATATAATCCATTTTTGAAATTTGTCTTTGTTGGTTACGATCTTATCATATATCAAATTTTATGTACAGTTTGCAAAAACGAGGACCACGCATGACACTGTATATGTAATTTTTTAATTGGCCTTCATAAACTTTTGGAAGGTATACTATTTTCTGTAGCACTTGATGAAGCTAGTAATTTAGACCCATATGTTTATTTGTTGGGTTTTGTTTTTTAATCTTCAGTCTCTAGTAGACAGTTAAATCTGACATATAGAAGAATCATCAAAGGTTAGGAAAGATGCTGTCCTCTTTAGTTGTCTTGTTATTCAGTTTAGAGAAATAGTGAATTAACTAATCTTTAATTTGTCATGTTATAGTAAAATTTTAACTTTGTTGGGTGAACCAGCAATTCCGACGTAACTCCCTTAAAATTACTAAAGGTTGCTATCAAACTTTTCATTTCATTTCTACCTGGCAGCTAGTGTTTAGAAATATGACACGGGGATGCTGTGATTTTGAAGTCTTACTACCTTTTTGATGGCTTTTCAATCACAGGGAAAAAGCACAAAGGGTATAAAAATAATAAAGAGGCGAAGAGAAAAATATGTATAGATTACATCTCTGTTTTTATTTTTTAAAATTTATTAATGGAGTCAAATAACTTACTTTGGATAGGTACAAATCTCAATAAGTAAATCATATATCCAATTACATTATTTTCTGACACCTTCCGCAGTCACATGTTCAGGCGCTATTTGAAAATGAGTTTGATAAGCTCTTAGGTTTGTAGGAAGCTATTTTTTTCAAACATGTTTTCAAACAGAAAAGGAATTATAGCTTATTTAAAAGTTGAAGATATATTTTTACAATAAATGAACAAAAGCTATATTTTTCATAATATGTAAAGAGATAGCTTTCTACAAACTCAATTCTAAACCCAGCTTTTGGAGAAACAATGGTGATACTCAGGCCCTAAAAAATAAGCCACACTCACAAGCCCCATGATGTGTCATTATTTTATTGGTTGATTTTGAATGGTTTGTTGATTTTTGAAAAAGTGTAAAATGGTAAAATACGGATATGCCCATCATTAAAAATATATCCCATTAACCCAAATTCCCTTTTTTTTTCTATTCGGTTACAAATCTTTCATATTAATTTCAGTTACACCCTATTTCAAAATTTAAATTTTGAAATCTTTACATAATAATTGAATTTCTATTTCAGTTACACTAAAAATTACCTAAATAACACCAAAACTATCTAAATTATTTTTCGTTAAAATCCTTTAAAAAGCAGTAAAAACATTTTCTACATGTTTACATCATTTGTCACATTTACATTAACACTGTTTTATTTACATTACATAAATGTTTTACATTTCATACAATGTTTAAACAATTTTAAAACGAATCTTTACATTTCATGAAAAATATCAAACACTTGTTTTGCTGTGAGTTACATTTAACAAATATTACATGAACTATTGGTTTCATTTTAATAAAAACTGTTACATTTATATATATGTATTTCTAAATGTTTTACATTCCATTCAATTTATCTGTAGTTCATTGTTACATTTAAGAATGTAACAAATATAAATCAATACACATATGCGGTTGACTGTTACATTTACGAATGTAACAAAAAAGACACAGATTTAAAAAAAACGAAGAATGTTCCATATATAAAATCCAACATTATAAAAAACAAATCCAAAAATGAAAAATGACATTCAAAACATAAATAAAACCTGATCCGGTAGGCGTTGATGGAAGATCCAACTCCATAAAGAACAAAACAATGTTTTCGAACTTTACATGATTAAAAAATCTGAGAGAGCAGCAACAATGGCCACAAGTGGACTATTGAGGATGAGGAAATGCAGAGAAGATTACAAGAAGAAGAGATGGGTCTTCGGAGATCATCTTGATTATCTTCCATTTTTTTTATTATTTGTTTAGATCTCATTCAAGAAAATAATAATAATTTGGTTGAGATATGCATAAAGAAATAATGATACTCCATGATTCTCGGAAAAAATTTTGAGGTTGTTATCAAGTAAATGGTATAATAGGTAATGTCATATTGTCACCTCATGGGGGCCTATGATGGGGCCTAGAAAACATTATTGTTTAGGGAAACAGTGGTAATACCCAGACTCCAAAAAATAAACCCTACTTACAAGCCCCATGAGATGTTATCACCTTATTGGTTGGCTTGTTGACTTTTTAAAAATGGTAAAATGATAAAATACAAATTTACCATTCATTAAAAAAATTTCCTTTTAACCCAAATCCCTTCATTTTCTATATTCGATTACGACTATTGCATGTAAATTCTGAAATCCATTTATTCATTTCAAATTTCAAATTTTGAAATCCTTATCTAAATTACAATTGAACCTTAATTATACCAAAAGTTACCTAAAATTGTTTTGTCAAAATTCTTTAAATGGCCTAGATTTTTTTCAAACTTATATTCTTATTAAGGAAAATGTCTAAAAAAGTCTATCAAAAGTTAGAAATACACAAATCAGTCATTTTTAAAAATTATACATAAAAAATCTCATTTTACAATTTTAGAAACACAAAAGACTAATCTACCCTTATGCAATTAAACCATTAATACATTTCATGCCTCTTAACTTTGTTAAAATATTTTACCCTCTTAAATTTATTAATATATTTCTCATATTTTCTTGTAGATTAACTTTTTTTATCCTAAATTCTTTGTGATTAAGTGGATTTTGTGAAATATGAACCAATATAATTTGAGTTTTTATGACGAATTACATTAAATGTTGATGCCTTTTTAAAAAAATGGATATGTACTAATGATGTCATTAAATTATGTAAATAGCCAAAAAATAAAAAATGTGAATAAGAATTAGAATATTAAAACATCATCTGCTGCATTGCGGAACAACACATATTTAAATTACATATTATAATTATACACAATGAAAAATGATAAACAATATCATGTAAGATATATATAAGAAACACAAAGCATGATATATAATAATAAAACCTCTAAGATGATTGATTTTCATCATATATAGAGAGATTATTGTTTTATAGGAAAAATAAGTTTTTAGTATGGAATAAAGAGGGATATTACAGATTTAATTACATAAGGGCATATTAGTTTTTTGTGTTTATAAAACTGTGAAATGAGACTTTTTTAGGTATAATTTTTAAAAATGGCTGATTTGGTATTTCAAACTCCTAGGAGATTTTTTGGTCATTTTCCCTTCTTATTATACACATTAATTTTTTTTTAAAGAAAATTATTAACTGAACATTAAAAAAGTCAGTTATTTATTTTATTCATTTAAAAAAAACACATATAGTTACAATATGAAGCAATTACATCAAATACATTTATTAAATATTTACATCTCTCACAATGATTTGTTATATTTACATAAAAACTGTTATATTTACATAAATGTAACAAATCGTTACATTTACCTAAATATTTTACATTTCATGCAATGTTAAACAATTTAGAAAAAATTTTATTTTCAATAGTTAGTTACACTTTATGAAAAAGATTCTAGTTTCAATAGTCAACTACATTTATATATAAATGTAACAAAAAAAAGTACATGAGTTGAAACATTTATGAACTTTAATAATGAATGTAACAATTAGTTGTTTTGGTTTTGTTACACTTATGTGATTATAACTGTTACAGAATATGTCAGTGTTAGATAAATGTGAATGTAACAGTCTTATGATTGTGTAAATGTGTTGCATAAATGTAACAGTAACTTTTAATATGATAGTCTTATGACTAAAAATGTGCAACAATGTAACAAATAATAATGTATAAATGTGTTTGATTGTTACGTTGTTAAGAATAGACGTTGTCAACAATGTAGCAATAGCATCAAACAAACTACAATGTATAAAATGTAATAATATCGAGTGTTACAGTTAGATATTGAGACAAAAATAAATCAAACTGTAAAAAATAACATTTAATACATGAAAAATTCGTGATTAAATATTTAAAACAAAGAGCAAAACACAATCCGATTACGAATCCAATAATATCCAACATAATCCGATAGACATTGAGGTGGATCCAAATTGAAAAAAAAACTTCCTGCCAAAACCTTAAAAATAGAATTCCTGATGTCAATTGTATAACCAAACAAATAAAAAAGACACACCTAAATGGACAAATCTTGAATTGATAATCATAATCGTTTAAATCAAATAAGTGGTAGTTGATGAATCTTCCAAAAAGAAATTTTGATATGTTGGTAGTTTTTTTAAGACAATAATAGTGATAATAAAAATATAACAAAAAATAGAGAATTATGACCCCACTAGTCGGTTCCAAATGTGAAAAATATAACAAACTCCTTGATTAGGGTGAGAAGTTACCAAAAGTGAAAGAGAGGGTATATTAGGTATTTGCTCTATGCCACCTCATGATGCTTACAATGGGGCCTATAAGATGGGACATAAAAAACATTTATCTTGGGAAAAGCTAATTTTAAAACTCGTTTTCAAACGAGTCAGTAATATGTGATTGTTACACATAAACAAAACTTGAAAATCTCATTGTGTGAATCGGTCGTCACCGTTTGTTTATCGGAATTCATCAATTTGCTCTCGCCTTTTCTGAGTTGTTTCGTGGCTCACTAGATCAAATCAGTCATAAACTCTAAACATTTTATGAGATATATGGAATAAACTAAAAAGATAATTAGACTTGAATAAATAAGAGAGTGACTTCATAAATAATTTTTATTGAACTAATAAAAAAAGAATAAATGAACATATCACATTGAAATCTAATTACTGCTCTCATACCATGTTGAAATTGTAAATTTTAAAATAAATATAAAGATAATAAGAGAAGAAGAGAAGGAGAGAAATATAAATACAAGAGAGACTATACCTCTGTTTTTATTTTCTCTTAGATTAAAGAGATTTAATTAGTTCCACGTTTGGGAATTCCTGGATATTGAAATGCAGGATTCACCTAAACACAAACCTAAAATGGGTCTAATTTGATAGAACAAATTGAGTTGAATCAAGTTGTTGAACTTACAAGAATCAAGACATATCCCAAGCATAGGTGGGCGTTCAGAGCATCCACATCAAACTGTCATTTTCAAAGAGTTCTTTTGATTTATTATACAAAAAATTGTGTGGATACTCCATGATTTTTTTTTTGTGTAAACCTTATTTCAGGAATCCGCCTAGGGTCCCCCAATCCACCTCTAATCAGGGCTAACCTGATTAAGTAAGCGAGACTCGTTTTTGAAAAATCAGAGCCATGTTTATGAATCAATTAATTTTTTCCTTAGCTTTTGAAATGCTTGAGAAATAACAAATATAACTAAAAATGTCAAACTCATTACGTGAAATTATTTGGATCTGCTTTTGTAGTTTTGAACTGTAGAAAAAGATACATCCAACCAGGAATCGAAAGGGTAACTTAAAAGACTTCTTTGAGAAAACAAACTTAAAAATCCAACCTTTAAATGAGTTTGTCATGCATAAATGCAGTTGATTTTTCAGAGGATATGATCAACTGCATGGGTGAGTGGGGCTCTCATGAACATGAAGGTTTGTCTATACAATCTTCCAAAAACATGCATGGAATATTGGAGAGATTTAAAAGATTCCAAGGAAGATGTTGTATGGAATGAAATGAAAATGTGGCATGGCCATGACCTGATGCCAGATGATTGAATTTTGAGTTACGCAACAGGGACCTTTTCCTTTTGAGTCTCTAACTAATCATGGGGGCCTTTATTTTTACTCAATAAGCTGTAATCCCCCCGCGCTCTCCACCCACCGTCGGCCCCCTCTCTCTTTTTTCCCTCTTTGACTTTCTACCTCTCTTTTTTTCCCACCCATTCACCCCACCCCAAAAATTTTGTTGGGGGGGGGGGGGGGGGGGGGGTGGATAACAAAAGGGGTGGGAGGAAAATGGCATGTTATAAATTTTTGAGAGCATGGCATGGATTAGGCTTGTCAATGGATCGTGGGTCGACCCGAATATAATCCGGATCCAACTTGATAAAATCGTAAAATACCCGATTTGAAGACCAGATAATCAAAATGGATTGCGCCTGGATCCCCTCGATCCGATCTATGGACTTGATTGACTCAACCCAAATATTATGTGATTTTTATATTTATGATACAATCCAACATTTATAATTGAATACTTAATAATCATTTAAAATTTCAAAAAGCAAAATAATCCAAACAGTATTTCAAATCCCCCATAAAACATCAAAAATCAAAAATCAAAATAGTGAAAAATTATTTATAATATAGTACTGGACTCTCTTATTCAAATTCATCATGTAAAAATAAAAATGTCAAAATCCAAAAAAAAAAAAAAAATTGGTCTCAGCCACCCCAATATACAATGTTCTCTTTCACTAAAGCAGGATCCTCCTCACCTTCTTCTCATTTTCTCTCTTCCCTTTCTCAAACCTTTTTTTTTATTTCTCAAAAAAGAAGACGAGGAAAAAAGTTATTGTTCAGTTCTTAAAAAGTCCTTCAACTTCTACAAGTCACGCCTCTTCTAGTCTAACCTAAACTGTCATTGATCGACTTAGACCGACCTGAACATGATAAAAGACGTAAAATACCTGACTCAAAAGATCCGACAATCAAACATGTCAGGTCTGGGTCCACTCCAATCAGACTCAGTCCTGACCCATAGACAGACCTAGTGTGGATCCTTTGCAAAATTGTACAACCCAAAAATATCTTTTGGTATTTTCTTCCAATTAGCCCTATCAACCTTGTTATCAAACATAATTTGTGCTTAAGATTTACATTTTTTTTTATTTTGTACTAGGACACTGATTTTACAAATCTTAGATCGCTTTTTTAGAAGAATTGTTCTGATGGATTTTAATGCACGTGGAAAACACACAAAGCGCTGGGATTTGAGATGGAGGCACCGAAACCTAAAAGACAGTTTGGTTTCATGTTTGAGAATAATCAGATTTTGAAAAATGCAAAATTCACCTGAATGCAAATCTAAATGGGCCTTAAGTTTGAATAGAATACATTGAGTTAAAACATGTTCTTCCCCAATCCTTCCCCAATCCACCTTAACCAAAATCACGCTGAGACAAGCAAGACAAGTATAACATTAATTGATCAAGCTAAGACACTGTTTGGACACGCGTTTCAAACTCTTGCTTTTGAAAAAAATCTCACCAGCACTTAAGGGTGCGTTTAGAAACTGCTCAGAATTGAAGTATTTCTAAACGACTTTTCATTCATAGAAGGAGAAGTGATCGCGTTTGAGAACTCGGTAACTACCACTTCTCCTTCCGCAGAAGGAGAAAAACTATTCTTTTCAGAAGGATAAAATAATTCCTTCTGTGGAAAGAGTTTTTTCACTTATGCAGAAATTAAAAAAAGTTAATGTCCTGACAAATATGCCCTTATGAAATTTTATAAATTCTCAAAAAATCATTTACTCATTTTTTGTTAGAATTAAGTTATTATGAGATTTCTGTTTATTTTAGTATAAATAAGAATAACATGATTTTTTGTTTGATTGGAATAACTTAATTCCAAGGGTTTGCTGTAATCCATATATCACTTTATACCAGTTAATCCTGGCATACAGATTCTCATTTATTCCAGCTTTTCAAACACTCATTTTGAAACTATTCCTATTTATTCTCATTTATTATAACCCTATTCTCGAACTAAACATAGGCTTGTTTAGGCTTTAGGTACTATATAAAATAAATTTTCTCTCACCTATCTCATTAGGTGATGTAGGACAAATCTACCATATATTTTAGATTTTTTAGTTAATTTTTTTTCTATTTTAAATTTGAATAATGTTGTTAGTATCTTTTAATTGTTAGAATGGATTTGTTAATAATATCTACCTTTTGTTCACAAAAAAAAGTTTGTTAGTACTTTAACTGTTAGGATTTGTTAGTTTGATATTGTAAGTAATTGTGGTTAGAAAAAGTTTGTTAGTATTTAAGATCTATATAGTTGATTATATTTATTTATTTATATTGATCTATTAAGATAATTGTATAATATGGGGAATGGTATTTTAGACAATTCATGTGATTTCTATTTCAAAAGTATTTTTTGAAAATATTCATCAATATGTGTTCCTAAATAGCTTCTACTCCAGAAACAAAAAGCTTATTCTTTAAAAGTAACTTCATTCATAAGAAACTTCTTGTAGAAGTAATTCTAGACAAGCTGTTACTATACATAAGGATTATTGTTTTGAAATTTTGAAAAAATAACAAATATAATGTGGAAAATACTAACATTTACGGAAAATTATTTGGATTTGCATTCAAGGTTTGAATAGTGGAATCCGTAAAAAATGAATCCAAACGATGACAAATTAAGGGTGCATTTGACAACTTCTCATAAATACTTCTGGGTGACTTCTCCTTCTAGAGAAGAAGAAGTGATCGCATTTGAGAACTCGATAACTACTACTTCTCCCTCTAGAGAAGGAGAAAAACTTCTATTTCTATAAGGAGAAATAAATCTTTTTGTGCAAAGAGTTTTTTCACTTCTGCAGAAATTAAAAAAAAGAGTTAATATTTTGACAAAAATACCCTTATAAAATTTTACAAATTTTCAAAAAATCATTTGCCAATGTTTAGGTAGAATTAAGTTATTCTGAAGTTTATGACTATTCTAGTATAAATAAGAATAAAATGATTTTTTGTTCGGCTGGAATAACTTAATTCGAATGATCGATTGGAATCCATATACCATTTTATACCAGTTAATGCAGAAAACACCCATTTTGAAACTATTCCTATTTATTCTAGTCTTATTCTTGAACCAAACATGGGCTTTAGGTACTATATAAAAGTTTCTCTCTCCTATCTCATTAGGTGATGTATATAGGACAAATGTATGATCTATTTTATATTTGTTAGTATAGATTCTTGTCTATTTTAATTTTGAATAAGTTTGGTAGTATCTTTTAATTGTTAGAATAAATTTGTTAGTAATATCTACCTTTTGTTCAAAAAGAAAAAGTTTGTTAGTATTTTAATTGTTAGGATTTGTTAATTTGATTTTGTAATCAATTGTGGTTCGAATTTTTTTTTAGCATTTGAGATCTATATAGTTGATTATATTATTTTATTTATATTGATTTGTTAAGATAATTATATAATATGGGTGCAAGAGTACTTTAGACAATTCATATGTTTTAACTTTTAAGTATGTTTTTAAAATATTCATTAATGTGTGTTCTCAAACAGCTTCTACTCCATTTATAAGAAGCTTCTTCTTTAGATGTAACTTTTTTTAAAAAGAATTTCTTATAAAAATACTTGTAGACAAGTTGCCAAACTATGCATAAAACTTCTTTTAAGATAACAAACTTAAAAATCAGCCTTTGAATGAGCTTTTCATGCATGCAAACAATTTGGAGGTTAACATTTACTATATTAAATACATGTTGTTTTTAGAGGATTTGATCGAATCCGGGGCATGAGTGGGGCTGTCATGAACATGATAAAGTTTAATTTGTAGTGTAACTTTAAACCAACTTCCAAAAACATGCAAGGAATATTGGAAAAGTTTTAAAAGATCCAAGAAGACGATGTTGCATGTAAAGAAAGGAATCGATGGGGATGGTCATGACGTCCTGATCGCGAGATGATTATTATTTACGCAACAAGCACGTTTTCCTTTCAATTCTCTCTCTAATCTTGGGGACCTTAATTTTCACCCATTTAACTGTAATCCCACCACCCCGCTACAAAATTTATTATTATTTTTTTGATGAGAAGAGGGGGGGGGGGGGGGGGGGAAGAGCAGCAGCAGCGCCCCTCCCCCAGTCTCATCCATGTTACGATTTTTTGGATCTTAAGATGCAATCAATCAAATGAATAAACAAACAAATAGAAAAAAAGAACAAACAAATAGAAGAAAAGACACAAAGAATTATGTGATTCAGCAAATCTTGCCGACGTCTACGGAGCACATCAAAATCGATTCACTATCAACGAGAGTTTTTACAATGGTCACGCCGAAAATAATAACCCTACAACCTAATAAAAAATATGAGATGTTTTTTTATACTGACATCTCATTAAGGACAAAAACGTCAATACACGAAAGTGCTCAACCCCCGTCCGACCTTGCGTAGCGTCAACAATCATCTGCGCAAATCATCAGGCTTCACAATATATAACACTCCGCTCACTGTCGTCGTCATCCCCTAACGTCAGTGTGATTCTTTTTCTTTCTCTCTCTGGCCCCTTCTCCTCTCTCCGACCTCCTCCAAGGCCTGCCACTCTCTCCGCTCATCGCCGGACGTGTCCTTTCTCTCTTTCTCACTGTATTTTTCTTTTTCCTCTCTCTACCTTTCTTTTGTCCATTCCATTCATTCCGCCCTAAAAAATATTTTTTAGATGGGGTGATTAAATTGAGAGGATTGGGAGGAAAGGTTCCTCTAATCATTCATGACATATGATAAATTTTCAAAAAGTCGAAGATCAGTTTTTAATTATCTTCCTAGGATTTTTCTCATAGATAGTATTTGGTTGTGCGATTGTGCAGCGTTTGCGATTGCAGTAAGCTAGTTTTACAATCGTATAACAACAGCTTTACAATCGCAACTTCCTACAAACAGATTTCAGACAAATAATACTTAAAAACAGTGATTTGAAAAAATTGAGAAGAGAAAGCTTATTGCAGATTCAATTTTAAACCTTGCTATTATAAAAAATCAGCTTTACAATCGCATTACAATTTCGTCTTTTCATTTAATTACAGTACTGTAGTATGACAGGGTGTGTCTATTCTTAGTGTGACACCTGGTCTGACATTTGAGAGCGTTTATAATGTGCATCTGTAACTTCCTAAATCCTAACCGAATCTTGTTCATATTTTTTCAAAAAGAATGACAGGAACTACTCATAATTGTTCTTTTTTAATTAATTACAAGTCATCTGAAGTGATGTTCTCTGTCTTCTCGTGGCATAGCTCAACAATTTTTTATTATTAAAAAGCATAGCTCACAAGCTGCTTTATTTATATATATATATAAATAAAGGGCATTAACAGACTTATATTTATACATGTATACACATCCGTCATTATTTGAGAATTTAGTGCCTCTTGATTGCTAGAATACATGACTCAAAACTAAATATCTTTGATTAAATTATACATCTTATAATGTCTTTTTTTAAAAAATATAGATGCGAATAAACACGAGGAATGTATATCAGGCTAGCCCATCTGGACCTTTGATTACAACCCTTGGTACCATAACAAAAAGAATCGGACCTTCTTGTTCATTGAGTCGTTGAATATCCTCCACACAATCTCATATATGAGTAGAGCCACTCATCTTATCTTAAATTGATGTACTTATTAAGGTAAATATTCTATGAGAATATCGATAAGGATTCTTTTCCGTTGTAATAAATGTCGAATATTAACAACCCCCGAAATACATTAAAAATAATTTGAGATTTTTTTTTTGGGTGTGAAAAATAATTTGAGTTGAGAATGAAGAGACCCCGACCCCCCACCATCACTTGTAAAATCTGTTCAGAGGTGCAACTCGGACGGGGTGGGTCAGGTTAGAGCTCAATCCAAACCCAACCTATCGGGTTTTGTTTAGGCTCGAGTTGAGTTCGGGTTTGATTTGGGTTGAGTTAGGTTCGGGTTCGATTCGGTTCATGTTTGATTTGAAATATATATTATTTTAAGCAAAGTTTTTTACAAGAATCAATTCTTCGCACAAAAAATAATAGAAGAACATTTTTATATGCAGAACAAAGATATAGAAACTATATCTTTGAAATATTATAGATAAAAATGAATTGTATAATTCAAATTTTAACATACATATTAATAAATTATAATTTTATTTAGAATATTTTACATAGATATGAAAATTTCGGGTTCGAGTTGGTTCAGGTACCCGAACCCTTAACCAAAACCAACTCAAATTAGGTTCATGTTGCTCGGGTTGAACCTGAATGCAAAAACCCCAACCAAAACCAGTCCAAATTTCAGGCTAGGTCAGGTTCAAACTGTCGAAGTTGCACCCTTAAATCTGTTAGCGGATGTATTATAATATAAAATTATATGATGCCTAACACCTTCTTTTTGAAGCTCTATTCCCTCTTTCATCTTTATAAAGGGCTGTGTATTTGTAAAGATCTCAAAGTTATAGCAATACAAAATCTTGATTACCAATAATTATTTTTTTATTTGATATGGATATTTAATATTTGAATTTGGATATTTTTGGATATTTGGATAGACATTTTTTTGAATAATTAACATGTTGAAATACTAATACTAATTTAAATGATTATGAGATATATTAGAAAGATGGTGAGAATTAAAATTGAGTTTTTGAGGCCTATTAGAAAGATGATCTCTCTTAAAGTGATCATTTGTAGAAAATACAATAATTATAATTGTGATTGATCATGTTTAATAATGAATATGAAAAATATATAATAGAAACATATATGAATTTATAATATATGTGAGAGTCCGATATTTTTCGGATTTAATTTTCTATTATCTGCATTTGTCAAATAAATTTTTATTCTTTGAATATATATTTAGATACAAATATTTTTCACATAATTAGCATGTTTATGTGTACACTAAGATGATGTGCGATACTCTAAAAAAATGTGCATGCTTTATAGGTTGTGTAGGAGCCATTTTCTGAGCCTCATGGCAATGTACCACGTGTCCACGGCCCATGACCTGAGTAACGAGGGTCCATGATTCAAATAGCCCATGATCCATGAGTCTGGCCCATGGGTCCACTCACATCCGATGATCAGAAGATCTCAAGTCAAAATTGAGACCAAATCCCAACAAATATTCAATTTGGGGCATTTATAAAATCTCACACAGATCAATTAAATCCCCCTAGATTGAGGAATCTATCCCCAGAGAGATCGTCTATCGAGGGCATTTTAGCTTGCTCTAGAACTAGCTCTTTCTATAGCGTTAATGTGAAAAATATCTTTTTTCTAAGAAACCCTATAATACTATCGGCTGACTAAAGTGTCAGAGAATCTTTTATAAGTCTCCCTCTCCCCGTGTGAGCGTCTTTCGAAGTCTTAGATCGCCGATAACCAGCATCAACCAGTCAGAAGGGAGCGGAACAGATGAATCTCACAACTCAAATCCGGTTAATCGATTTTTGTACCCTCCAGCTTGGTGCTGTCTATGGGAAACGCACACGAAAGACTAGCCCTTGATCATGCCTCCTAAGAAAACTCTTTCGACTGCGCCTACCCTGACGACCCATTGTCTCAGCCCGACACGACATCCGAGGTAGACCCACCACCGACTGCTACAGATTGGCAGCATCGCATCGATGAGGTCTGAGTCTGACTACGGGCTGAACGTGCGGACCAACAGATGAAAGAACTGCGTCGCTCGCGCCCTGGGATGCAGCGTGATAAGAGAATGAACGTTTCCGCAACGAGCGTAGCCTCCTAGGATTCTTTTAAGAGATATTTTTGAAAGATGATGAGAATTAAAATCGACTTTTTTTAGGCCTATACTCTCTTAAAGTGATCGTTTGTAGAAAATAAATAATTATTTAAAATTTTTTTACTGTAGTTGATCATGTTTGATAATGAACATGAAAAATATATAATAGAAACAATTATAAATTTATGATAAATGTCAAAGTCAGATGTTTTTTGGATTTAATATTCTAATACCCGCATTCTGGATATTCAAATATCGAGTAATTTTTATTCTTTGAATACGGATTTAGATACAAATATTTTTTAACGTAATTGACATGTTTACACACATTCGGATAATGTGCGATACTCTAAAAGATGTGCATGCTTTAAAGGTTGTCCCTACGTTACATGTACTTAAGTATGAGATGTTGCAACTACATGACACATCTTAGTGCATGTCACTGGGAAATCTCCCTACATAGATGATCCAATCTAGAGCGTGAAGATGGTGGTGACATTTAGCCCCCGTTTGAATACAGAATATGTCTTATTCTTATGTATACAATTATTCTAGCATAAATGAGTATAAATAAAGATAATGTGATTTTTTATTTGGATGTGTTTTGAATTATTCTCATTGTGAAACATAATAATAAAGTTTTTATTGTTTGGATAAAGCAAAAAAAGATACACGTCACCCTCATTGCAACCTCACTAGCAGTCCATTCCGTTTTTTTATATAAATTATACACTCTTCTTTTAAAGTGCATGCTATTATTTGGAATGAAGTATATATTGAGATACATTAGTGTTTTTTTTTCATGGTGAAAAAATGAAAAAAATGGATTGCATTATATACTATGATATTGTAGTATACACTATGATAGTGCAGTATATACTATATTATCATATCGTATTGGGTGCAAAACGTGCTGTAAAAACGGGTTGCGTGTATCAGCACTCTTAGATAAAATATGAATAAAGTGTGGATAAGATTTATAAAAGGTGAAAAAAATGATAGTGATTTGATGTGTGATTTATAAGAGATGATGTCAATTGATTTGACAGTGAGTTTTCATATTCTTTCGGGTAATAACTTTAATTCCAGGGGTTGATTGGACTCCACATACCACTTTATTCAGGCATACATTATTTCTGAATATTCTGGGCATCCAAACACCTTATTTAACATATTCCACCTTATTCCAGAATCTATCCAGGGTTATAACGCATCCTAGCTAAAAATTAAAGCAAGGGAGCCAGAAGGACAATAGACTTTTAGACTAACATAAAAAGAATAATTATAAATATATAGAGTTAAGACAAAATTAAAATAATTGAATAATGACGACATACTTAGTTTTTTTTACTTCTTTTTCGGTATTTAGTTATATTGAATAATTTATAAAAAGAAAAAGAAAAAAATCTTGAAAGTTCGTTATTTCCATTGTAAAAATAAATAAAAAAAATGAAATTTCACAAATTGAAAAATAAGAAAATATGTGACTAAGCATACTTGGAGTATTATGTGACTAAGCATGTATAGTTGGACGAACAATAATTAACACAATGGGAAAAAAATGAAGTGGTCCTGGTTGATCTTGGATTATTATATATATTGTAAAAAGACATGACTTTCTGTCGTTACTGAATTAATTTTAAGTCATCACTTTCTCTCATCCAAGTGGGAGCATTGATTCACATACATACAGGAAGACATGGTTAGATCAAAATGTACAGTTAAACCTACTTTTTTGTCGTTACTGGTTAGAATCTTTATAGAACGATATGTAAAGGCTTTGAAAAAAAAAGGATTTTTCATTTTTCAGTTTCTGAAAATGATTTAGGTTCCGTTTAGAAACATATACTAAAAAGTAGATTTTGAAATAAAGTCTGCTTTTTAAGATGATTTTAGACCTTGATTTTTTTGGAATGTTTTTTTTTTTAATTCAGAAATCAATATTTGGAAGAGTTTAATGTTTAGTAGAATAAGTTGTTTTTCAATTCAAAAAATCGATTCTAACAAAAAATCGTTGTTTTTGAGATTTTAAAAACACGGATTTCGAGAGAGAAATTAAAAGGAATCCAGCTTTTGATTCCGCCAAAACCTGTCCTGTTTAGTTGCGCGTTTGGGGATTTTCAGCTTTTCAAAAAGCGAATTGTCCCAAACGCACAACCAACAGTGATTGATGCCCTTCCCTATTCATATTAATGTTTTAGTATTTAGATTTAAATGACATTTTTTATTAGTTCCTCATAGCGACTAAAAAAAAATAGTGATAAATACATCCCAAGAATTTATAATGAACATATCATTTAAATCTAGAGACTTAAACATTAATATGAAGAAAGAAGGAATCGATCGTTAAATCATATAGTTTATGGAGACTTAAAAATATAAAACCCAAAATAAAAAACACTTCAAAAAACCAAAATAATGGATTTATAAATACAAAATTCTTTTATGTGGTCCTCAAAGAGAAGTGATGACTTAAAATTGAGTGGGCTTGTTTTATGAGTTAACGCAGATTCACACATTTTCGGGTTGGTTTCAGATATGAACGACCCATGATTTGCATCAAAATATGTAAGAGGAGTGATTTTAGAAAAATCAGTAGATAAAGGTGACATTTTGAAATGAGTTTGAGAAATTCCTTTTTTAGTTTTGGTTCATTTTTAATATACTTTTGGTTAGATTCTTGAAAATTCCTTTTTTATTGTTTATGATTTTTTTTTCTTTCTTTTAAAGTCGTGATGACTTGAATTGTTTGAAAATATGTTTAGATTAAAAATGATTATTGCAATAACTTAATCATCCAAATAATGTCTTCATATGCTACATCGCGTAATGCAGCTTCAATTTTTTCCCAAGTTTTACATTAAAGTTTTAATTAAAATCATAAGTTTTGAAACATTCAAATTATAGTCTACATTAGTTGACGTGCAAGCTAAGGCCATCTCCAGCCCTTACTCAAACCTATACCCAACCATCACTTTGTGTTTTATTCAAATCTTTAAAAAAAATTATATCTTCTTTTAATTATTTCCTATAAACATTTCAAAGTCATTTCCTTAAACATTTTTACTAAATTTTTCCTCCTTTCAAGATATTTAAAATTAAAAATTATTATCATCCAATTTTTTTTAAAAAAGTAAAAATAATATTTTTTATTAGAGTAAAAATAAGAAGTTATAAACAAAGAAGAAGATTGAAGAAAAAAAGAACACTTTTATTTTTTTGGGTTTCAAGAGATGGTGAAAATTTTGGAGGGGTGAAAAGACATCTAATATAATTCAATTAAAGGTGGAGTTGAATAAAAAAAAATGTCACATTTGAAATTAAATATGGAGATAAAGAAAAAAATGTTAAACATTTGGGTAATGATTTGAGTCTCCCTTGATTTGGGTAAAAATTTGAGAAAAAATTTGATTTGATATTAGTATATGTAAATGGTTGGAGAGATTTTTGAGTAACTTTTACTCAAATTTGAATTTGAGTAAATGTTTGAGTAATGGATTGGAGATGCACTAATAGATCTTGTACTTGAACCATCCATGGCAACATGTAGTGTAGTTTTTCATCAGTTTTTATTTACGTAGGATTGAATATCGGCCGACTGCCGCCGTTACATGGAATGATTGTTGGACACAACAACCTCCAAAAAAGAAATCTCATAACAAATGGACTCAAGCACGTGTTACAAATTCTGGATCTTGTGATGCAATCAATCAAAGAAATAAACAAATCGAAAGAAAGACATAAATAATTATGTGGTTAAGTACATCAAAGATCGATCCACTATCAACAATAAGTTTTTACAATATCACGCTGAAAATAAAAACCCTAGAGTCTAATGAAAAATATGAGACATCTCATTAAAGACAAAATTCAATACACGAAAGACACCCAAGAGCTCGACCCCGTCCGACCCAGATGAGGCTCCACAATATTGTGTTTAGATATAGTATTAAAGCACCTCCAAAAAAATTTATGAATTATTGATTCAGTCCTAATCTAATATGTATTTTATCTAATTTAAATTAGTATAATACATACTAGATTATAAAAATTATGGAAATATGCAATCTAGTACATAGAGTACGGTATTTATTTTGTGACTATGCTTTGTGGTCATCTAACGAAAGGAAGAACATGTACTGATCCTGGTTGATTTTGGATTATTTTTGGTAAAAGACATATATAGCTGCTCTCATCCAATTAGGGCATCACTTACATACAGGAAGACATAATTAGAACAAATTAAATGTACATTTAGGCGTAGCAAGGGCGGATGAAAAGGGGGCTGGCTGGGGCCTGGGACACCCCAAGACATGAACAAAAACCCTCTTTTTTTGTGTTTGTGTGCGTGTTTTGGTCATATGAGTCAGTATTGAAATGAGGTGTAGGGGGGTATTGCAAGTGAAAAAAAATCTTACATTCAATCATGTTCACAATTCTATATCCAGTCTTTCGTGTGTTTTTCATTTTTTTTAAAGTATATTCTTAAAAAATAAAATATATGTGTATATGAATTGAATACATATATTTTTATTTTTATCGTTATAGAAAGTATACTGAGATACAAATTATATACTACTTTAGCTGATTTTATATATTAGGTTATTGACGTGGTTGCAAATAAGATTGTAAAATTGATTGAGTGTATGAATTTTTGGAGATTTAAAATCATGGGTATGTATTTTTAGATATTTTTTGAGGCAAACTTCAATTTTAAGGGGTTTTCCATCTGAATTTTTGGATTGGAAAAAATCACAACTTTTGATTTTTTGTTTATTTTTTACTTTCATAATTGCTATTTTGAGTCCCTCATTTTTTAGGAAATTAAAATTTAAAATCTCTTCTTATAATGCTTAAAAGGTATAATTATATATTTTTTGTAATCAATTATTTTATTCATATTTACTTTTTAATTTTCAATATTCATTTTTTCTGTTTTTGTGATTGAAAATAGTGATATTTCGAGAAGATATTCGAGCCTTAGCTTTGAAAATTTTAGATTTACAAATATAGAAAAAGGAAATGAAAAATCATTTCAAGGATGTTATTATCTGATAATCTTAAATGTCTTAAGTTATCATATTTTTTGTTTTATTTTACAAGTATTTTATTTTAAACCCCTCTAGCCTTTATTCTAATTTCTTGTTCCACCTCTTAGTAGGCCGATTATTTTAATAAATTCTTAATTACTAGGGAATCAACTTTAAGAGTCTTCGTACAATGACGTGTATAGGCTTTAAAAAACCCAACCACCTTTCAAAACCCAAATAAGGAATTTATCAACAAATATATATATATATATATATATAGGGATCCGATTACGTGCGGTGTGCGGTCGGTGCGGTGCGCGATCACGGGCCGTCGATCACGGGTCCATCGCATCGGACGGTCGGGTGCGATTCACGTCGACCGTTGGATGCGATGGACCCGCGATCGAACGGCCCACGTCGTAAACCGCACCGACCGCACACCGCACGTAATCACGACTATATATATATATATATATATATATATATATATATATATATATATATATAGTCGAGTGATATCGTGCGGCGTCCCGCACGGTGCGGGAACGACGTCGTTCGTCCGATCGCGGGTCCATCGCATCCAACGGTCGATGTGAATCGCACCCGACCGTCCGATGCGATGGACCCGCGATGGACCCGTAATCGACGGCCCGTGATCGTTCGCGCACGTTTCCGCATCGCGCACCGTATCATTCCTCGTATATATATATATATATATATATATATTTGAAATAGTGACAACTGAAATTGAGTGGATTTGCTTTCTATTATAAACAATTCATGAATTTCCGAGTTGGGCCCTCTCGGTTGCAGTCATACACGTGATCTGCGTCGATGGTCTGAGACGGCCCAGCCGACAAACGTGTAAAACGGGTCAAACTGATATAACACGACACGAAACATGAACATATTAAAAAACTATTATAACATGGCATAACACGTTATTGGCACAAGACAACACAACATAACATGACGCGGTATGACACGACACGACATGGTATGACACGTTAATGTATATAGACCGTTCTGACACGACACATTAGTGAACTCGGTACAGTAGGCACAACACGAATGTTCTTAGTAGATGAAACATATGATATAATATGTTAAAAAATACCTTATCTCATTGTTATATCAAGTATATATAATATTTGTGTGTGTATATATGTATATATAATACATTTATATATTTTTTATGTGTTTAATATTAAAAATAATAAAGTGTAAAATTAAAAAAATATTCTTTAAAAAAATTATGGGTTGGCCTGCTAGGCCTATGAACGGCTCCGTCAACTAGTTTCTTTAATGGTCCGGACTAGTTTGACATGACCCGTTTTACACCTTTGCGAGTCACCGACTATACATGTCACCGTACCATTTTAGTGCAATATGTACTCTACTAGTTCAGTGTATGAAAAGTTAAAATTTTTATTTAAAAAAAAGCATATACTGAAACCTATCTCAATATATATTTAAATTTTTATAATAGCATAACGTTAAGAATTTTTGGATGGTATTAGTACCTAAACCAAGCGTAATTTACCTAAAAACAAAAACTCAACCAAGATAAAATAAAGGAAATTATTACAGACTAAAATGCAGACCACACATGTTTTATTTTCTTAAATTAGTAAACATTGTTTAACGAGGTACATGATTAGATAAAAATTATTTATCACTCCACTTTGAATTGAATGAATTTATATTTAATAAATGTAAATTTTTTTGTTTAATGATGCATATGCATCGTCTAACGATACATATGAGATTATATTTTAGACTATAAAAAAAACTTAGTGTAACAACATCTTAAAATAAATTATAATAATATGTCGATGCATTGAATGATAGAATTGGTTCACGCGTGTAATAATTCTGCTGCTGTTCCTTAGTTTTGAAGCTGCTCCAAATTTTTTAGGACTCAAGTACTAATAAAGCTTCCCATTTTAATTTTTACTTGTCACATTGGTAACTGATTTGTATGTATATGTTGCAGTCCTAAAATACAGCTTCCATATTCCCCCAACTTGTTCCATAAAGTCTCATAATCATAAGTTCTGGAACACTCATTACAGTAATCTACATGAGTTGACGTGCAAGCTTTCCATCCCCTCCATCCAACTTTACAAATCAAAGCAGGTCTAATATGTACTCAACAATGGAAACATGTAGTACATGTTTTTCATAATCTCTGATGTCTGATTGGATATCGGATGGTCATTATTTATATGAAATGATTGTTAATGCAGCAATGCCTCTTATGGTTTCTATCGTAGCACATGCAGTACAATCACGAAAATAAATCCAAACAGAAAACATAGATTTACGTAGTTCAACTTATGAATGTTTATTAAGGGAAGGAAGAATACATATTGGCGCTGGTACACCCAGATCCATTTTCAATCTTAATTCCATCTCTATGTGCGTCGATAGAAAACTAACGATGCATATGCTCACGTTAACATTACATATGCTATAGAATTTGTTTTTTTTTACATTTTCTATAAAATTTTTTGGAGTATATACTTCATTTTTTATCAAAACATGTACTTCATTAGATGAGACATTATTTTTAAAAAATTTAAAACACATGTAAATTGAAATTAAGGTTGAAAATGAGGCTCGATATAACATTATCCATACACATACCTCAGTTCAGACTTGAGACATCACCCCCTCCCATTCTCTCAAAAAGAACCTCCTATTACCCATTGTTCCCGAGCACAAATATTGAACATCGAATAAATAGGTTTTGTTTCCATTTTCTTCTTTACATTTTTATTTTTTATTATTAAGTCAATTAAATGTTGAACTGCCGGTTGTTATTGACTATTAATAAAAAAAGGGAAAAATCTATTCAACTCTGTAAATCTGATTGAAATCCATATAACCCCTTTACTTTTTTTAAAATCTATATAGCCTCCTAAAAACATCTCGTAAATCCAAATAACCCTCTGAATAAAATTTTCGTTGACAAATGATGAATATTTTGTTTGATTAACCTTGATTGAAAACATAATATACTAAAAAATTACTATAATGTATTAAAAATGTGAAAAATCCTATGAAAATGTTGATTTTACCCTCTCTAGATATATTATTAAACACTATCCGAATGGATAAAATTATCATTATAGATAATTTTTCACATTTTTAACATATTGTAGAGTTTTTTTAGTTATATTGTATTTTTTACCAGGGTTAACCAAACATAATATTATAAAATATTCATCATCTATAAATGTAAATTTTATTCGGGGGGTTATTTAGATTTATTAGGTTTTTTAGGAGGTTATATGGATTTCAGTTAGTTTATAGGGGGGTTATATGGATTTTTTTCTAAAAAAAAATTTAATTAACTTGGGCTTCATATTTGTCTACAAGTAATATTAATGCGTGAGGTAGAAATTTTACTTAGTAGGGGTCAATTTTAATTTAGCCTATAAATTTTCATTAAACAACAATAATCAAATGATCCCTTTTGTAAACATAAATGTTCATTTTTCGAGGAAATTTTTTAACACAGACAATCCTCACACATTTTTAAAAAATATGGGTGCTCCGGGATTTGATATCTTTACCTCTTATGTCTTTTTTTTATTTTTTATGAGGCTGTATTGTTTTGGGTTAGTGGGGAGTGGTTTGAAAATATTATTTATTATGGGGTCCTTTTGGAAAGATGAATAAGTTAGGACTCTCGGATGATGACTCGCCTCTCGCCTGTAGCCAATTTTTAGTGGGTGCTATAGGAAGGAGTAAGGACCTGTAACAACACCACATACAATCCCAACCCTTACCATTAACACCTAGAAACTTAGGGTCCGTTTGGTTCCGCGTTGGGCGGATTCCGCTTTTTCAAAAAGCGGATTCCGCTTTTTCAAAAAGCGGATTCCGCCCAAACGCGCAACCAAACGGGTCAGATTCCGGCGGAATCAAAAGCTGGATTCCTTTTAATTTCTCTCTCGAAATCCGTGTTTTTAAAATCTCAAAAAGAACGATTTTTTGTCGAAATCGATTTTTTGAATTGAAAATCAACTTTTTCTACCAAACATTAAATTCTTTCCAAATATTGATTCTTGAATTAAAAAAAAACATCCAAAAAAGTCAAAGGTCTAAAATCATCTTAAAAAGCAGCTTTATTCCAAAATCTACTTTTCAATCTGTGTTTCCAAACGGAGCCTTAGTGTAGTTAACTTAACCACACATGTTTAAATTATCTTTTTACTCTCATTACTTTCACCCACACCTAAGAGCATCTCCAAAAGACTCCATACATACACCACATTTTTCTCTATATATTGAATAAAAAACATTAAAATCCACCTCCAAAAGCTTACCCACACCTCTCCCTCATTACATTTTTTTCTAACACCTTCTTATGTGTGGGGAGCCAAATTCATTCCCTACATCTAAAAAAGCCTATATTGCTCCCTTCCCCTTCTTTCATTTTTTGTTTTTTTATGCGGGCATATTGGGTATTTTCCTACATGAAATTTTTTTATTTATTAATAATAATAATTAATTTTTATTCATTATAAATAATTTTATTTATTTTTCTTGTTTTTGAATATTTGAATTTACTTTTAGTTAATTTTTATACATTATTAATAATTTTTATTTAAATAATTTTTTTTCCAAATCAATATTTGATAAAATATGTTTTTATTCATTTGATATTTAGACATCTTGTCATTTATAGATATGAATTGGGGTAAATTGATCATTTGGAATGAAGATAGGGTAAGAATGAGAAAGCTTTTGGAGTAATAAAAAAAAAGACTCCCTACATATCATAGGGAGCTTTTTTCTCTATAATGTAAGGAAACATTGGGAGGCTTTTGTAGATGCTGGAAAAATGCATATAACTCCCTTAAAATTTGCGAATATCCATACAACCCCCTATATATTCTCATGCATAAAGATTTAGACCCTTGAGTTAATTTTCTGCCAAATTTTAAGGAATATTTTGGGTATATTCCATCTAAAAGTGTTGCAAATACATTTATCCAAATAACCTCATGGGATTAAGAAAATTTTAATAAAACCCTCTATGGCCAAAATGTTTTCATAAAAAAAATATCCCACTATATTTCTTCTTTAATGAATTAAGAATATATTATGATATATTGTTAGCTTAACTACATACAGGTTTTAACTAGTTAACGGTAGGGGTGATATGAATTAAGTGCGTAATTTCAGAGGGTTATATGGATATTCAGAAAAATGAGGGGTCGATATGTATATTTGCAATCTTTCAGGGGTTATATGAATATACATTTTCATGGTAACATTAAGTAACGGAATATTCGAAGAATGTACCTCCTAAATTGACCGAAATTTAACATAGCTTAACGAGGAAAATTTTCAAGGGGTTATATGAATTTTCAAAAAAAAGAAGAAAAGGGGGTAGTATGAATATTAACGAACTTTCAGAGGGCTATATGCATTTATTCCTTTTTTTAATAAAAACTAAATTTTTTCAACAAAGTATATGGAGAGGTACGTATAACCATTACAAAAAAAAAGAAGAAATTTTGGATTTGCATGGGATGAATAATAATCAGTAAAAAAAAAAATATTGGGACAATTTTGATACATGAAACAGCAGGAATTGTAAATAGGATTATGTGTAATGCTTTTTTACTACACGTGGGGGACACACTTTTGGTTGCATTTCTATATAGCAGTGAATCTGAAGCAACAACTTGCCTAAAAGGGAGGCAATTTGATCTGCATGGGTAGACATAATGACCATTGCTTGATTTGAGTGCTCTCTTTCTCTGCATGCAGGTTGCTATGGCTTCAAGGAGGGACTACCAACTGTGGGGGCATCATAACTTGAAGAAGTAATGATCCCAATTGTAATTCTTGTAACAAAAATCCTCATTGTAAGTCCATAGATTTGTTTTTCATATTAAGTTAGTACAAGAAGCAGAGCAAAACCACCTTCAATTAGGATCAACTTTTAATGAAGACGACCTCGAATTAGGCATAACGAAAGCTTAATGTTAATGATCGACCATGAATTATGTCACCAACCCTGTTTTATTTATGGCTCAAAATGTATCAAACATTGTCAGCAACGGATACCCACAACATCATTTAAAATAAGCCTTCCTTGCATGTGTTTTTCACCATATCAGGGACCTCTATCATTTCTTATAAGAAACTCTAGACCTCCATCTCCAACCATCCAACAAAATTTTCCAATCAACCATACAATGGTTTCTGAGAACGCCTACTCGAAACACGTTTGCGTGATTGGGGCAGGCCCTTCAGGGCTCGTCGCAGCGAGGGAGCTGAGGAAGGAAGGTCACACTGTGGTGGTTTTGGAGCAGAGCCATGACATTGGAGGGCAATGGCTTTACGACTCACGAATCGAAAACGAAGATGCATTGGGTAAGGCCATCCCATTGAAAGTTCACAGTAGTGTCTATGCCTCGCTTAGGTTGGTTTCACCAAGGGAGATAATGGGCTTCACAGACTTCCCATTCTTGGTAAAGAAGGGGAGAGATGTGAGGAGTTTCCCTGGTCACAAGGAGCTGTATTTGTATCTTAGGGACTTCTGTGACTGTTTTGGGTTGAGAGAGTTGGTGAGGTTTAATACTAGAGTTGAATATGTGGGCATGGTGGATGTATCTGAATTTGGGAAGAACATGAAGTGGGTTGTGAAGTCCAGTGAGAGAGGTGGGAAGGTGGTGGTGGAAGAGATGTATGATGCTGTTGTTGTGGCGACGGGGCACTATTCTCAACCTAGATTACCGACTATCAAAGGTACGCGCTTGATAACATTGTGTCTAAACATAGATACTTAGTTCATGTTATGATAATTTTTTGATCTTTTATGATGAAGGAATGGATGAATGGAGGAGGAGGCAGATTCATAGCCATGTTTACAGAGTTCCAGAGCCTTTTGCGAATGAGGTACGACAATTCTACACTTAGTCAATTTAGTCGTGCAGACTGGTAGAGGTATTCCTTCTTCACTGAGGGGTCCTGAGTTTGATTCTTGCTCCTATTGATTGGAGAAAGTTCAACACAAAAAAAAAAAATCCTATCATCAATTAATATTTATAGTTTATGATTCTCACAAGGAAATTATGTGGTAGAATTTGAGTTTAAAATCCTTGATTTGCAGGTTGTGATTATTGTTGGAAGCTCACTTAGTGGTCAAGACATATCACTGGAGCTGGTGGGGGTATCTAAAGAAGTCCACTTAAGTGCCAAATCTCTTGAAGTCCCTGAGGGCTTGAGTAAAGTCATATCCAAATATGATAACTTGAATTTTCACCCACAGGTATATGGATGATTAGTTTGTTTGTATGAATGAATATCAGATGTAACCATATATATGATTTGCCTTAACAGATACAATCCCTGAACGAGGATGGTCGCGTTACATTCGTGGATGGTACTTGTGTAGTTGCAGACTCTATCATATACTGCACTGGGTATATATCCATCATCTTTGTAACTGGCTTTTAAAACATCAACAAATTATTATCAGCTTGACAGTATGTCATCATAATGTGTGTGCTCATGCCTTTCCTTTTCAGGTATTCCTATTCATTCCCATTTCTTGACACCAAAGGAATAGTTATGGTGGATGATGACAGAGTGGGACCTCTATATGAACATACATTCCCCCCATCCCTGGCACCATCTCTCTCTTTCATTGGCATTCCAAGAAAGGTCAGCTTAGTTCATTCCTTCATAAGACAAAGATAATTCTGGCCCTATTATCAAACTAATTAAACATTTGTAAAATCTGTTTTCAGATAATCGTTTCTAAACGAGTATTTCTAAAATTCAACTTTTGATTTCATAAAGAGTTTTTATATATTACAAGTCAACAAGACTGTTTTTATGAGAAAGTTGTTTTTGAAAATTGGTTCCCAAAGATGTCTAAAACTTGGATATGACATTTTTTATATTAGATCATAGGATTTCCATTCTTTGAATCACAAGCAAAGTGGATAGCTCAAGTGTTGTCTGGTAAAAGAACACTTCCACCATGGGATGAGATGATGAAGGCCATCAAGGAATTCTACCAGTCCAGGGATGCTGCAGGCATACCGAAGCACAACACGCACGACATTTGTGATTTCGAGGTAAATTTTGAATCGAATAAGCAGAGTTAATGATCTTATTTTACAAAACTCTTGGTCCCTTCAATAGCTTATCTCGAACTCACATGCAGTACTGTGACAAGTATGGAGAGAATTGTGGATTCCCACATCTGGAGGATTGGAGGAAGGAGCTCTGTTTATCTGCGTTGCGAAGTGCTCTCATCAACTTGGAAACATATCGCGATACGTGGGATGAACAAGAGCTGCTTCAGATGGCTCATCAGAGCAACCATTTCACGCAGCTCGGTCCAGAAAACATTTGATCTCTGCGGACTCTCATTTGTTGAACATTTGGATTTGTTAATCTAAGTTATTGCTCAGGAAAAGAAGGAATAATATTCTTTGTAACTTTTGGTTTATAAACTTATATTAATTTTTTTAATATCATCAGTTGATATGGCTTTATAAGACATGGTGGTGTGCATACGAGATCGTAATTTATTATTTATCTTCATAGTTGTTCATGCTTGTTATTCAAAAAAGTCCAATTGAAACCATCTGATGAACTTTTTTTTATAAGACATGAAATAAAGTAAATTAATGCATTTCTCAACATATTAAGTGATCAAATCAAGTCCTACAAATATGTCAATTGGTATTAATTACTACTATATGCTGTATACCATTTTTCAGTCATGCCCAATGAGTCCATTTAATTTTTATCTTATCCATTGTTCCCTAGGGTAAATCATTTCTTTTTCAATATTGAGAACGTAATTTATTTAGGATGTGTTTGGTTGCGCGATTACGAAACTGATTCTGCAGGAATCTGCGATTGCAAAACTGATTCTATAGGAAGCTCACTTTCTCAGCTTTTTGAAATCGCAGCTTTTGGACATTATTTGTCTAAAATTTGTGTGCAGGAAGATGCTACAGTAAAACTGTTTGATTGCACGACTGCAAATGTAGCTTCTTGCAATCACAAACGCTGCGTAATCGCGCAATTAAACGCACCCTAGTCTTCCTCAAACTATTAAGTACAACTAATGTAGCACAAGAGAAAAAACAGGAGATGCAACTTCACTGTTCCAGTAGTATAGTGTTCCAGTAGTATAGAGGTAACAACTTTTGTTTAATCATTGAGTGACTTCTGGGAGATTTGGATGGGCAGAAGCGGGAGGGTTGAGCACGGACTGTCCAAGAAGGTGGCCCTCTCTTTCTTTTTGGTGGCGGTGTGGGTCATTTAGCGCATTCGGAACGAGGTGGTATTCAAGGGAAGCATCTTCTATTTCCAGAACTTTTGGGAGCTGATGCGGCAATCCATCCAGGACTGGGGGAAAGCTTTAGCAGGCACGCAACAAATATATTTTAAAGAGGATGGATGGAGGATGACCGGTAGCTTTTGAGAGGCAGCTTTGGCGTAAGTTTGGTAGAAACCTTTTCTACCGCACTTAACACTGGGCTATCTCTTTTTCCCAGCGAGGTTGGATGCAGGTTCCCCTCCTTGCTAGTTCTTTTGTTTTTACATTTTAGTTGTTTAACTCTCTATTTTTCTTTTCACTTTAGACATTTTTATTAATGAAATAGAAATGATCACATTTTTATCAAAAAAAAAAAAAAAACTTTTGTTTAATATATTATGTCTATATAAAAAAAGTCCACATGCATAATTTGTTTTCAACATCACACACGACATTTAGATCATTCAAAAGTTAATCTGACCTTCATCATCTGAGCATGTTGGTCATAAAAGAAATCAGACAGTACTAAAGCATAAACATTTAAATTGCTAAAAAAAATATTTTTGTTTGTTCAAAGTCTTCAATATAAAATTGGAGGGCACAGATCTGGTTGAGATGATTAGAAGATCAAACAAAGGAACTTATGATTATAGTAACATGAGAATGTGAGATGTTAGAGAAAATCAACATTTTCAAAAGTTAGTACAATGCTACAAAATTATTAAATCATATGTTACTTTTATATTAAGGGATTGCATTACATATTTTTTATTTTTTAAAATTAAAATAAGAATAAGGTATAATTTTTTGCGGTTTTTTTTGTAAAGATACAAAAATATTTTGAGATAATTAAAAAATAAATTAGAGATAATATCTTGTAAATTGGTGATCATTGATAAATTCAATAATGAATGTGTTATATTTGATAGCTGAATACAAGATGGCGAATTGAAAAACAGTTACGTAATCGGCTCGAAGTAAAGAATACATTCGATTCATTGAAACTAGGTTTGTCTACGGGTCAGATCTAGACTGGGTTAGGGTGGACCCGAACCCGACATGAGATAAGGTCTGGTGGACTCGAGTTCAGTCAAGGATAGGGGTGCAACTCGGGCTGGTCGGGTCGGGTTCGACATTAACCCGCATTGCAGAGAGTCCAACCCGAATCCGAGCCCGAAACCGGCCTCAACCCGAAGGGTTCAACCCGAACCCGAACCCGATCTCAACCCGCGGGTTCGGGTCGGGTTCGGTCGGGTTTGGGTCGGGTTCAGGTTGAATTCGGGCTGAAGTTTGGGTTGGGTTCGGGTCGGGTTCGGGTCGAGTCGGGTCGGGTTTAACACCTAAAATATCATACAAAATATTTAATAAACAACAAAACAAACTCTAATTAATTATTAATTAAACCTTATATACAAATAATTAAAAGTGAATATCTATAATAATTAACCCAAACACAACAAACATAGTGATACTCTAATTTGTGTAATTGTTTATTATGTTTTAGGAATTTAGGGTTTTAGATATAGGTATGTTGTTATGGCAGCATAACATTTGGTAATCTGGGGGGTCGGGTTCGGGTTGAGCCCGCGGGTTGAACCCCCCAACCCGAATTGGGTTCGGGTTGGTTCGGGTTTGGGTCGGGTTGAACCCGACACCAAAAAACTCCAACCCGAACCCGCCCACGAGTCGGGTTGGATCGGGTTGGGTCGGGTTCAACCCGCCCAAGTTGCACCCCTAGTCAAGGACCCAACAAACCCCTGGGAAACAGGATCCTGGTCCAGACCTGACGGATTCGGGTTAGGTTCGGATTGATCCGCTATGCTTATGAACCCCATGGGAGTGAAGTTTAGTTTTCGTTTCTTCTTCATCTCAAAACCATAACATCATCTGGACGTTAATCCATCACAAAATAAACACAAATCTTTCCTTTGCAGTATGAAAAATTTTAAAATCATATCACCATCAACAGTGACCCATCACATAATAACATAAAAAAGGGTAAAATGCATTTGGACCCTTGAAGATCTTGAAACCCGTAGAAGCACCCTCTGAAGTTCAAAAACATGCATTTACACCCCTATTGTTAGATTTTCTATTAGATGAGACAAAAGTACTTTAAAATTACTATTTTAGCCCTTTAATTAATTTTATAAATACCCAAAAAAGCCAATTAACTTTGAATATGTTTTATAAATATTAATTACTACAATAATTAAATCTTGAACTACATTTGGATCAATTTATTGTGAGAATTAACTCACACAACCGTTAATTAAAAAGTGAAATACTATAATGATTTAATTAAAATAGGTAAAATCATACTTTTACTCTATTTTAACGGAAAATCTAACGACAGGGGATGTAAGTGCATGTTTTGAAACTTTAGGGGGTGCTTTTGCAGATTTTAAAAACTTTAGAGGACCAAGCGCAATTTACCCTAAAAAATATTAATCCATAAAAATCCTCTCACTCCTCCCAAACTAATTATAAGATGAAATCATGAAACCCATAACCACCAAATCCAATATGAAAGAAAGGGTGAGAGGGAAATAAAATGGAGAGAGAGAGATGCATGGGGAGCATTGGTGGGCGACCTACAGAAGAATAGACGATGTGTGTGAAAGGTTAGAGAGTAGTGTCTCATATTTGTTCTTCTCTAATTTTTTCTCACCTTCTTAATTGTTGTACTTCGAAATCTTTAATGAAATCAGAGTAGCAATATCTATTTTTTTTAAATGTTCAAATAGAAAATCAAGTGTATCATGCAGAGGTTTAAAGTTAGTCTAATGTGTAATTCATAAGGGAAAAATCCATATAGCTCCCTGTAAACTACTCAAAATGCATATAAACCCCTGACTTTTTCCATATAAACTTCGGAAAACATCTATGTAAATCCAAGTAGACCCGAGTTAAATTTTCGTTAACAGATAAGGAATATTATGTGTATATTATGTTTAATTAATTCTTATTGAAAACATAGTATATCAAAAACCATCTGCGATGTGTTAAAAATTAATTGTAAATGACGATTTTACCCCTTCAGATAGGGTTTTATAAACCATTCAAAGATGTTAAATCATCATTTATAGATGAATTTTAACATTTTTAACCAATTGTAAGGGGTTTTGGGATACTGTATTTTCAATGGTTAAACAAAGTATTCCCAGAATATTCCTCATCTGTTAACCGAAGTTTAACCTAAGAGATATTATTTGAATTTACATAGGTGATTTAAGAGGGTTATATGAACTTTAGAAAAAGTCAGAGGAAAATTTACAGGGGGTTATTTGGACTTTTCCCTATTTATAAATCAGAAACATAACTAAATTATATTTTATTTTTCATAAAATATTTTTTTATATGTTATTATTTTGATTAAAGAAAAGTGTGATAAAAAACCTTGAAAATAATGCAATGGGAGATACTAAAAAATATATATATCTTTTATTTATAAAAAGAAAAAGGAAAAATTAATTAAGGGTCCCTGAGGATACCCATTTATTAACTATTAGTCCATGGACTGCTTTAAGTTTTATTTAGGTCCCTGAGTTAGTATTGGTATTTTGTTTAGGTCATTCCATTCAACTTCTATCCAATCTTTTTTTTTCTTCCTCTTTTACCCTCAACTCAACATAACATGGGTTTTACCCACTTTTTCTCCCCAAACTCCTCTTTCTCTCTCAAATAACTCAATAGAAGGTGAGATCGACCACCTCTACCAGCGCTCCCCACTGCGACGATCGCGCCCCTCACCCCCTCCCGCGACCTCTGGTTACTGTCTGTAGTGCATTATGAGTATACACACAGTGCTTAGCAGTGTACACACAGTCCATAACAATGTACACACAGTAGAGTCCGTATAACCTTTTTAACCTGTAATCGCCCATAAGTATTTCAAACATTATCTGCTGTTCAAAAATTAACATCATCACTTAATATATACACAGTCTATAACAGTGTACACACATTATAGTCCATATAACCTTTTTAACCTGTAATCCCCAATAAGCATTTCAAACATCATCTGCTGTTCAAAAATTAACATTAGCTATAAAAACATTAACATTAATATCATTTAAAACACCACCACCACCTACATAAATCACCACACACACAGCGTTCAGTTGTTCAAACATTAACATCATGTACACATTACAATTGTTGTTTATATATTTCAAACTCTTCCTGCATTTTCTTTATGTGATCCCCATCTTCTTTAGCTCTTCGAATGATTTTCATAGGAGGCTTTGATTTGGTAGAAGAGTTGAGTTTCAGTGGATGTCTTGATGGCTATACCCATGTCTTCCTGGTGGTAGAAGGACACTATACAGTAGGGGATTTTTTGATTTTGAGGACTTTTTCGAGCTGTCAATTTATCTAGATGAGCCATTATATGTCTTGATGCTGGTAATGGGTAACAAGAAAGGTTAGAATCACTGCCTCAAACTAATACAGAAATGATATCAGTGTATAATAAGGGTGTACATAAGAAGAATATCAGTGTACACAAACACAGTGTAATCATAAACAACAAACATTTGATTAGCTTAATTTTTGAAGGTCAATCAAACCTCCATAAAAAACTAACATATAACGTACGTTTAGATAACATTCCATTATAACCTAGAATTAGGGATACACAATCACAAAAATACATGAAGGTGTACACATAAAAATTAATAATGTACAACGGACAATGTATATATAAATCTCATATTTACCATTGCCAACAAAACATTCATAAGGCATAAACAATAAGCATTTCAAATAGCTTTAGAAAAAAAAATGCATGGTCGCTTGAGACTAAGGCTACACAATCAAAACTTTAAATAAGGGTGTACATAAGAAAAATATCAATGTACATAAAACAGTGTAATCATAAACATTAACAATATTTTAAATATACACGGTATACATAGAAAACACTCAGAGTTGGTTTTAAATATGCTCAATCACATCAGAAGAAAATAGACCTCAAATGTGATAAAGGCAAACAACCCCACTGCAATCTCTTTATGAAACATATAAATTGTTGGAGACACAAATGTCACCTATATCCATTTAGATTTGCTTTAAAAAGGTTAAATTTTTTCTAAATACTAACTCATGCATATGTCATTGGTTTTTTTTGTACATATTTTTTTAGGTTATCCAATGAAATCAATAAGTTTGAGTACCTAGCTATTTATGAGTGGGTTGTCCCAACAAATGTATACATTCTTTAGAAAAATACATATATTATTTTATCTCATTTGCTTTATTTAATAAGTCTAATACACTATTTGATGTATCTAATCTAACCATAATCAAGTGTTTGATTTTTATATGCATGTAACATCTATATATAGATTAAGAAGCATAACTGTGTACAAGAATAGCATAATTAAGTGAATTTTGGAGTTTTTTGGTCACGTGGATATCCCTATAACTACAAGAGTACAAGCAAGACTAGCAAGTTAGAGTCTTGGATACCTAGATGACCAATGTTAAACTAGTTTCTATATCATATTATGATCAAGCATAACAGTGTACATGGATAGCATAACAGTGTACATAAGAAGCATAACAGTGTACACGAGGAGTATAACAAGGAGCATAACATGGTGCGTGGTGCTTGAGATCCTTTCATCAAACTAAAGAATCAGACTTCAATACATTCGGTTCATCTATGAGTTACACCAAGACTCAGGTGAATGTAAGTATCCTAAGCACCCATTGTGTGTAATTAGTATATATAAACATGCAGCTTGCAATTATTGTAATTTCTACAGGAAATTCAAAATTTTTTAGGCTTGAATTGCCTATATGAGCAAGATCAATGCTTTGCTTGTGGAAAGCTAGGATCATCTAATAGAGCTTCTGGGGCTGAGCTTAGATCGCATCCATGGAAAATTAAGTTGCTGCATCTGATCAAGTTTCATCTTGCTTATTTTCTACAATATTCCAATTATAGATTCTAATGGTCATATGTATTAAATCATGATTGGTTAATGTAGACCCTTCAATGAAACCCCAATTGCACACATATCTCAATTGCACACACATTTTCGACTCTTAATCCAAAACCCAACAAGAAACAACCCAACCAAAAAAATCTCATAATCTAAAACCCAACTAAAAATCTCATAATCCAATACACTGTTATCACATTTTAATGATACCCCTTAACCCATTTTCAACTCATAATCTACAACCCAACAAGAAACAACCCAGCGAAAAAAATCTCAACTTTTTCATAAAAAATCAAACAATCTCATTCAAAAATCAACCAAAACAACCAGTTTTGTCCCCCCATTTTCAATCAATCTGAAACCAATCAATCAACCGTTTTTCATTTTTTAACCAATCAAACATGACTAGGGAATACCAGAATGGAATACACATATTTCATTAAGCAATATGAAGGACGTTGAAAACCTCCACTTTGCAGGGGAATTCAGCTTTAAATCTTCAGATAGACATGGAGTATGTTAGGAACCACGATTTTGCAGAGGAATTTATGATCAAGAAATATTAGGTATATTTCAAAAAGAAATGTGTGCAAATATTTTATGCAGTAAAAATAGTGATTGACCAGTGTGCAGTAGAAATAGTGATTAAGGTTCTTGATTGCCAACTTTTCCTAAAAGAAACACATACCAAGCACATTTTTCTTTCTTATCATGAAAAACATCATCTATTCAAAACAACCTCCGCATTTAAGACAAGAGTCCTCACACAGCATAATCCATTTACATTAATTTTTTTTTATGTTCCTTCACCTATTCGATCCATAACTACAGAAATTCTACCAAGATTCACATTTAATGATACTACATCAGGTGATTCAAACCTCAAACATATTTTGCAGCTATATTACATAAATTTTTTAAGGTCCATAAAAAAAACTCACCTTCTTGGCGGCATCGGAGAGAGCGCGCACGGCATCAGAGAGAGCGCGAACGGCAACGGATAGAGCACGGACATCATCGTAGAGAGCGTGGACATCGTCAGAGAGCGTGGACGGCGTCGGAGAGCACGAGTGGCATCGGAGCTACGGTGATCGACAATGGGGGAGAGAGGGGGACACTAGGGCAGGGGAGGTCAACATTTTGGGGGAGAGAGGAAGGGGTTTTGTTTTTTTAGAGGGTTTTAAGTGGGAAGGGTATAAATGGTATTTTCAGCGGCTGTTAGTAACTCTGTTAGTTTGAGGGATCCAAAAATAATAGATTTGAGTTTAGGAACTTATTGTTATTGTAAAACAGTCCAGGGACTTATTGTTATTATGCAGATAGGCTCAGGGACCCTAAATTAATTTTCCCAAAGAAAAAATATGTATATATATATGTAAATTTTTTTCGTTGTCAACAAAGTGTCCGTTTGGTTGCACGTTTAGGGTTGATTTTGATTTGAAAAGCTGAATTTCCAAAATCATGCAACCAAATGGGTGAGATTAATGAAGAATCCACAACTATAATCTTTGTAAATTTTTCCTTGAAATCCGTGTTTCGAAAGTTGAAAAAGAAAGCTTTTCGGTCCGAATTAGTATTTTGAAATCCAGGCAATCGATGCCAATGACAAGTTTACCCTCACACATAATACCCCCCTTAAATTCTCATTTGCCTTTCTCTCTCCTCTGGGGGGTGAAAGAAAAATTTTCCATGGCTGCTTTGTTTCCTCCCCTCTTTTGAAATGAAACCCTAGAACCTATGGAGCCCCATATGAGTATCACCTTCCGCGTATGATCCCGTCTGGCCTCCTTAACCATCCAACATCACTGATTACTCTGGACCTCGACTGCAAACGATCCCCAGAGACCGACCCTCTATATTGAAGAAGAAGACAAAATCCGCTCCATCAACCACGGATCTTAGCTCGACCATACATGGTGAGTTCATTGATCCATCTGTTCGTTATTTTTTTCTCAATGAGTGTAGCATTACCCTGTCAGTTTAACATTCCTGCGATTTGTTCTCTTTTTGGGCAGATCCGTCGGACAAGGGTTTGGAACCGACTTTCATCTGTCATTTCAAGCATTCCGGTGAGGTATAATACCATGGAATAATCAGATGTTTCAATGTGATGTCTATTTATCATTGTCAGATGTATTTTGGGTGAACCAATAGCACATCTTTGGTATTTTGTGTGTATCGATTGCATCATTTTGGTATTTTGGGTGAACCGATTGCATCATTTATAGGCATCATTTTGTTCTTCTGGTTCATTTGTATGATACTGTGAGGTTGGAAGCAAAGGGGCTTGATAAAGCATATATTTTGCTTCATCAGTGAATATGTTGGTTTTGAACTATTAAATGAGGTAAATTTATATCTCATATCTATTATTGCCTTCCCTTAGAAAGGTGATTAGAGCATATGTGTGAATTGAAATTATGTTTGGGTAAGGAATATACATTGAACTCCATGTAGGAGTTATGCTTTCAAGGGTAATATTAGCTTCTGACTATTTTTTTCTTCATAAAAAAAACACTTCACTTGCACAATAGAATTTCAGAGACCCTAAAGTGGTGTCTTTGCCTATAAATTCCCTCTCGGTCAATTCTCTCTTAACTCCCTACTTTTCAAGATCTTTGACATGGGATTGGTAAAACAACATTAACAACAATCGTCTGTGGAATGCTTGTTTATGATGCTAATTGGAGGTGGAGTTGTACTACTTCACTTCTGTACTATGCATGATAAGGTGGGAGACGACCCCTTTCAATGATTTCTAAAAGATAACCCTTGCTTATAGTGATTTATGCTATAGCTTGTCCTATCCCGACATGCAAGACAAGAACATGGGTTATTCATAGAATAGTTTGCATGTGAAATCTTAATTATTTGTTACAGGCTCAAAGTTGGTGATTGTTCAGAAGCCATTTTACACTGCCTTTTCCTTAAGCCTCTTTGCATGGTGGGCATCAAAAATAGTTTTGTTGAAATGTTGTATTATTTTTTTAATATTTTAAAACTGGGTTGAAGTGATGTATTTCAAGTTGGAAGCAAGACTTTAAGCTGTGAAAATTCAGAGAGTATCTGCCTATAACATGTGAAATCTTAAATTATTTGTTACAGGCTCATGTTGTATTGTTATTGTTTTTGTTCTCTCTGTTGGTGTCGTATCTGCATATGGACTTCAAGGGTTTCGTAAAGAGTGGGATTTCTCTAAACTGATTAACTGACCTATTAGTTAACTATTAATTCATATGATTGTTAATCCATGTTTGTTTTTGAATTATAGCTGATCATACTAAAAAAAGTTTAGGTTGATCATCCACAGAGTAATCATTTCCATCCATTGACTCCCGTCTGAGGCACATGTTTCTCATTGTTTTTTCTTTTTTTTACTATTGTATGGTTCTTCGTTGTTTTCTTGTTTATGATATGATCTACTTCAACCAGGGTATCATGTATTTCTTACATGTTCAAGTCTATTGCAGTTATTTTAAACATCTTTGTAATAAGATGCTTTTCAGTGTTATAATTATTGCCTTTTGCCTTTTATATTCACACTTGATGAATATGAAACAAAGTAGGTGCTACTTATACTGTGTTTTAATCATGTATTTCTTGATACCATCATACTATACTAGGAGGCCCTCATATGTTGTTGCTCCTTGTTGTGTTATAGCCATTCCTGTAGCTATTTTATGAGTAGACCATGTTATGTGAATGCAAAATGCCAGATGGAGAACAACACCCCACCAACTGTAAGATACAATACCAAGAAGGTGGCCAACAGGGCAAAGGGGAAGAGGCCTTCAGGTCCAAATAAAGTAAAGGCTGTGTGGGATAATGCGAAGCACGAGGTCTTTATTAGGATATGCTTAAACGAGATGAGATTGGGGAACAAGCCTGGTCAGACCCTCAATAAGGCAGGTTATGAAAACTTGGAGAGAAGATTTGGGTCGGAGATGAATGTTCATTATCAAAATGACCTGTTTAAAAACCATTGGGATACAACCAAGAAGGAGTGGCAGACCTGGAAAGCTGTTCAGAGTCAGACTAGGATGGGCTTCAATGAGGTGATGGGGACATACAACATGCCCCGCGAATGGTGGATTGGATTTTTCAAGGTACTTCACTCATTATTTCAAGTATTATAATTGGTTTTTGTGCATATAGTGGAATTTATTATGTTACTTACACTTTCTATTCTATATTGAGTAGGTCACCCTGGAGCAAAGAAATTCCAAACTTAACCCCTATATTTTGAGGAGAAATTGGATATCCTCTTTGGCATATCCGTTGCATGGGGAGATGATAGCTATGTACAAGTAGCTCTTCTGCTCGGGGGAAAAGGAGCTTTGGAGGTCTGACTCTACCACTGTGGAGGACCAAGATTATGATCATTAGTTTACTAAGAACAACCCATATATACAACATCCCTACTCCTAGTTCAATCTCGCCCACAGCCAATGTTGGTGATGAAGCTACTAGCCCACCTCGACAGAGCCCATTACCTCCACTCCCTGTTGTTCTAAAGAGGCAGAGAACCGCAGTAGGACAAAAGTTGGGATCATCTATAGACCAAATGTGTGACATATTGAAAATGAGAACAAATCTTGCATATGGAGACAATGCCACAGTTCCCAAGTTTTCCGATGCAATGGCATTGGTGGACCGTATTCCTGAGATTATTATAGACAGTCTACTATACTTCTATGCACTAGACATGTTACATGAACCTGGTAATTGTGAGGTGTTTTGTTCTTTCCCTACTGACACTAGGAGGTCCGCGTGGTTGTCCTACCAATTTTAGAAGCTGCATGGGTTTTAGTTTCACCTTGTGTCGTGGGAGGACCCCATAAATGTCATTAGTGTTGTTTGTTTTGACCAATTTTGAAATAACTTTTGCACATATGGTCCTACTGTTAGATAGTCTAATCATCTGACATGTCACATTTTGCATATAGAGTGACATCCATCTTACTGTAATTTTGTATGTAATTCCAAGATGCAAACTTTGTGCGTGGCAATGTAATATTTATATTAGTAATGAATGTGATGATGGTGACAGTTATAACAAGGTCATTGGTTCTCTTATGCAGTGATATAATACATATATTTTGATGGTCTTACAATATTTATTTTAGTCGGTTAGTTGTTACAGGGCAGCATCTAACATCCCAAAGAGAGTTGGTTATCCATATTGAAAGGTATTATGGCTTCCAGAACTGCAATCCAAAGGTATTATTCCAAACCGATGAGCTCCATAGATAGTTTTAGGTCTAATAATTGTTGAGAAGCTTGCATTTGCTTCATGGTTGTCCTTGCCAACTCTATCTTCTGTAAATTGAATTTTCAAAGTTGATTAGACTTTTCGACCTATCTTCTTTTTCTAACATGGATTCAGTTTTGTTATAAATCTACGAAGAACACTTGGTCAATGTCACATGCTTCTTTATTTTTCAATTACATATGCTTGCTTATAGTATTTGCATGAACTTGAATGGTATATTACAAATCTTTCTGACATCACACTTTACATTCTCCACAAACCATACCTCAATTTTTGTGGTCTGATTCATTTACAGACCCATGTATTTGTGTACCTACTCAGTAGTAGTTTTCTTAACTTGTACATATAAATCTATTGTTTACAAATGCCCACTTCAAACATAACTAATATGTGTTTAGTGTGAGATCAATTTGCATCAATTATTTTTCCATGACCCAATGAAAACAATGACATGCTATTCAATATCATTGATCATGCAATTGTGTGTAGTGTGAGATCAACTTGGGTCATGTATTATAATTACTGTGCAATGTATATGACCAATTTATCTTTTGATGAATTCTAATGACATGTTTATAGGGCCGATACTGATGAAGATGCTGAGCTAAAAATCAATTTAATCATTATGGTCCTACTAGAGAGACTGATTGCCTATGAGGCCTCATACTTGAATAAACAACCAATGCATGACTAAACATACACCGGCAATCACAAGGTCTTTGATATGCTACATTGTCACTGGCGTGTGTGCTTTGACACACATACACGGCAATCACAAGGTCTTTGATATGCTACATGGTCACAGGCGTGTGCTTTGACACATGCCGTGTCATGCCTGAGGTGTTTATGAAAATATGCAAGCTATTGAGGGACAAGGGATTGACTCAAAGTTCACACACAGTCTCCGTGGAGGAACAGATGAGGATATTTTTGTAAACTATCGGACACAATGATAAAAATAGGTCCATGCAAGACACCATCAGACATTCTGGGAAAACAATCAGTCGTTACTTGAATTTATTCCTAAATACCATTTGTGTGATAGCGCCTGAGGTCATATATAATAGAGAGCCTCTAACCTCTATCCCAAACCACATCCTACATTACGGGGCTGGAAAATACTATCCTTTTTTAAAGAATTGTATAGTAGCACTGGATGGGACACACACTCATGCTTGTGTCCCATCTGAAAGACACTTGGCATTTAGGAGTGGGAGGTCAAAGACTACAACACAGAATGTGTTCAGGGTGTGTGACTTTTAGACGTGATTTACATTTATCTGTGCTGGATGGAAGGGAACAAACCTTGATTCTAAGATGTTGGCCCATGCGGTGTATAATCCTGATCACAATTTTCCCCTACTACCACCCAGTAAGTGTGATAATAATTGTTTTCAGACTTTTTGGTTTATAAGGTAAAAACTTAATGCAATGTTTTTGATAAATGAATATGGTTTATTGCAATGCAGATAAATATTATGTGGTCGATGTAGGATATTCGAATAGAAATGGTTTCCTTGCCCCATACTAGAACACCCGATATCACTTGTCTGATTTTCAAAGAGACAGCCCGAGAGGTAAAGAAGTGTTCATTTATCAAATAGAAATGTTCAATAGTTTGCATTCCCGAGAGATAAAAAAGAAATGTTCAATAGTTTGCATTCTTCACTGAGAAATGTTTTAGAATGGTCATTTGGTACCCTGAAGAAACGGTTTTCCATCCTCAATTTCATGCCTAATTACCCTTACTGAACCCAAGTCAAGATTGTGGTTGCTGCGATTGTCATCCACAACTTCATAATCGATCAAAAAATAAACGATGAACTGACAAACACATATGAAGATGAGATCTTCTCTCCAACCAAGGGTTTAAAAGGTGACCCACTCCTTCCGGGGCTAGTTCGTCAGATTAGAGTCAAATGTCTATTGTCCGTGATGCAAATTTGTAATGAGATTGCAACGGTGCATGGGAATGCTCGGTAATATTTCTTGTCAAAGTTGTTACATGATTTACAATTTTCATGTTCTTGCATTCTTCTTTGATTATCATTCAAATTTTTCATGTCCGTTTGTGATATGTTTCTTCAAGTTGGTAATAGGGTCCACATATGTAGTGATTTTTCTATCCCCTGAAATCCACAATTTAATTTCTTTCAGCAGGTGAGCTTGAAACCATGGACTGGGTTCATTTCGGCTTTGGGTCAGACTGCTTCAGATGATGCTTATGACTTAACTACGGGTGGGCCCATGGGTTGGCTGGGCCGGGCTGTAGCCCGGCCTAGATTTTGTGAAAAAAGCCCCAAATAGCAGTCCAACCCAGTTTTATTAGAAAACCCCTAATAAAGCCCAACCAATATTTTGTTCAAAACCCCCCAAAACACTGGTCCAACCTAGTTTTTTTTAGAAAAATCACAAACCAACTAGCTATATAAACTTCAATTTACCCTAATTGAGCATTTTTTTAAAAACATATTTTGCAGCCGTCAATGAATAAATTACCCCTTTCACCAGACACCAAACAATATGTAATAAATTTGATTTTATTTGTAAATTTTTTAATTCTTTTGATTTATTCTATATTTTGTAGATGCGTTTAGATATTTCATATTTTGACAATGTTTGGAGAATTGAATAAATCACTATCGCTTATGTTGGTCGTTTGGATAATTGGAGTTTCCCCGGTTCAATCTTTCATTAAGTTTTAAATTTATTAGATTTATTAGAATTTTTTGTTATGGTTTGTCTTTGTTGTTCACTTTTATGTTTTATTGACATTTATTTTATTCCAAATAAATGAGGAATTATTCTTGATTATCTTGGTGTCTAATAAGAAAACTACATTAAAACTTTTAAAAGTGAGTTTGTAATTGTGATTTTTTTTGTTTTTTTATATAACATTTGATTTGATTTTTTTGTTGGAATATCTTTTTTATATAGGTTATAATTTTAGATGGATTTTAAGTGGAAGATTGTATTTCACTAAAAGAAAAGAAGAAAATAAGGGAGAGAAGTTGGTTTTTTTTATATAACATTTTAGCTTTTGTATCAATGAACTTGTTTTGTTTTACTTAATCTTTTAATGAACTTGATTTATTTCAAGTGCATCATATGACTATCAAAATTTTTTTTTTGATATTTAATCAAGAATTGTTTTTATATGAAAAGATTAATTCAGCCCTCCCAGAAAAAGTGTTCTGGATCCGCCCCTGGACTTAACTCTAGGGTCTTTGTTATTGTTAATGTGTGCAATGTAACATGTAATGAAACAGGGAACTCTATCTTTTTGTGAACTCTTTAACAACACAGTTTATGTAATGTTGTGAAACAGTAGATGACATGTGTATTCTATATGCATGGAAAACAATGAAAACAATGTAAAGATGACTTATGTGTATGGAAATGTATCAGAACATTTCTCTCGTTTGATTTGGTTCTTGTATAGTAGCGCAGGTATTGAAGTACACCATTGTGGTGTGTGATGAATTTATGAGTTATGTGGCTGATTATATTATGATTGCATGTGGTTCTTGTGGATAGTCCATCTTTTCTAGTGTATAAGTTGATATTGTCTTCTACTGGTTTATGAAATGTAATATATATGCTTATAGTGTGGTACATAAAATGTTAAGCGAGAAGGCATTAAAACTATATATGGCAAAGCAAATTGTAAGGATAGCCACCTAATCTATACCACCACAGGGAAGCAAGATTATTGTCGATCAATTTATTTTCCAACCTCCTAAAAAAAACATTAACCAGATGGCTTACAATGTTTGATTGATCTGTTGTTGTTCTACACCACACCTTATTCTACTTGTGTGTAAACACAAAAACACTTTTTGTTCCAACCCAAAAAAAAAATTCTCACATCCTAAGACTATTATAAAGACATGCGTTGTAGGTCTACCTTAAACTTGAAATATTTGCCTACTCTTCTAATATACAATGAAGGTCTCAATAGTTATTTGCCACCCAATTACAATAAAGTACAAATCTATAAGGAGTGGGGGACTTGAGCATCTAATTGTATAGCCCCACAAAACCACAATACTATAAACACAAGCGAATTTTCAAAAAAATAAAACTCATTCCCAAAGAGGAACAACCATCTTATCAAATATGCACATATCTTAATATTTAGATTACACATTAATGAAGTAGCATATATGGTCTTCATACTACAACATTGCTTCAATCCGATGAAGCATATAAAGATATAACACATGAGAGACATTATTGTTTTCACTCCCAATACAAAATGAGTTATGAAATTGGACATTTAGATTGCAAAACAAGTACTTGCTAGACATTTTCTTCAACCCATATGGAAGGCCATGAACATCAACATGAGAAGAATCAACAGGACCAAGATGATGAGGACAGTCATAAGGCCGATCAGGATGAGTAGCATTGGCAAGTCAGAATGAGATGGAGGGGGGAGGTGGGGATCCACAAAAATCGGCTAAACTTCACTCTCCTCATGAGCGTATGGTGCCAAATTGTTGTCGACCATGGCAGTAGATGAGTAGACTGTTGGATTACTTTCTTCAACCAACAGCGGCTGAAGAGTTTCCTCAAAGATCTCGGTAGCCTGACTCGACTGGGGATCATTGACTTGCACAGAGGTGGCTGCAATTTCTTCTTCGTTTCAGTGAGATTTTAGAAATTGTTGGGCTTCACATAAGCTATGTGCACCGGCGAACACAACATTACTGAAATTATTGACCTGAACACTACATTAGGCCCATGATTTGTAAATGCCTGGTCTCCTTCCTCTGACTACAACATAATATGCAAAACGAGCCATACTGCATAACCAAAGTAACTTATATTATTCAGTTTACCTACATAACACATAACACAAATGCTACATGAATCTGTTAGAGACATATAAATGTTATTATGCATTCAAATGAACAAAAAAGGACATCCATAGCAATCCATGAGTGATTAATTGCAACAACAACAGTCCATTATAAGGTTTAAGAGTAGTCAATCCCCCCCTGATACACCATTGCTTTGCCCTAATTCATTCTACTCAACTCTGTCACTCTTGTCACCCCTGTGGTAGCTTTGTTTCACTCTATCATTTGTGTAATAGAAGATGGGGAGATGTAGAGGGTATGAAGGCTTCTATTGACGACCAAATTTGAGGCAGGACACCCAATTGCCTATAAACTTATAGATCAAGACATAATAGGAGGACACACTTTAGAAAACTATTTATATAATATAAACAGACTTGACAATGGTCACTGGTGTCATGAAAATCCATTTACCCTTAAACACGCTCATTGTCCTCCATCAGCATAGAGCTATGCAGATTGAGCTAATAGTTGTTTAACAATATTTTCTAAATTTTTTTACTTTTCAAGACAATTATGTTCTGGATTGAATATAATTCATAATAATTTATTCACCGATATACTATATTTCTCATACTCATACTATAATAGATCCTTACAAACGCATACATATCAAAACCTGTGCATACTAACAGAAATGTTCTAACAATAATTTCAAAATTATGTAACAGTATTGGACAAAATAAAATATATGCAATCTCTCACTTTATTACCGAGGCTATAGGGCTCCAATTCTATTCCTTTAACATACATGAATACAACAATTATTCATTGCAAACATGTAGTAGTAACAATACATTGTCAGGGATGATAGAACATATGAGGTGAACCAAATATATTGCATAATCCTCTCCTTCCCAAACCCAAATGTCATATGACAACATAGAGAACGATGGGCATAATGAAACACCTGGAGAACACCATTGATGAATCTCACCTAATGACATGTATAAACCCCTATCTTAAAAACTACATTAATGTGTTGAAGAAAACAAAACAAATTTGAATGACATAAATAAAACTATTATGACTGATTTCCATACATATAATGGGAGCTGATTGGCGGGTACTTGTTGGACGGGGACGAAGAAGACGACTGGTGATTCGCTGGCCGGAGTGGTCACAAGCGGTTGAGCTACATTTGGGCGACCGAATGGACGGGCGCTGGACAGGGCGGCCGAAGTTGGAAAGGGCGCTGGATCAACGACCGGGACTTGAGGTTGACGGGTGCTGCTCTGACTGTCGGAGTAGAACTGGCAGAAACGATAAGGAGCGGCTGATCAGTGGTCGGTGGTGGGGGCGACGAAATGAGGAGATTGAAATGGGGGCCAACAGTGTTTGCTCGTGAGGGTTTTATGTGAAGGGGACAAGGGTATTATGGTCATTTGACTCATTCACTTTTTCCAAACTCAGATTTATGTGCCAAACGTAACTTGCTTTCAAATTTTGAAAAGCAGCTTCTATTACCTACAACAAACATGATTCCTGAATTAAAAGAAAAGCATCCCCATAAAGGTGAAAGTCATAATCATCTTAAAAAACAGCTTTAACCCAAATCTACTATTTAATCTTTGTTTTCAAATGGACCCGCAGACATATGCACGAGTGATTCATGGCCGTAAGAAACAAATTAAAGTTGATGCTTGAATTAAGACACAGTGGTTGACAAGACAATTTATAACTAATAAATTGAGTTTTTTTTTTGGTGATAACTAATAAATTGAGTTTGAGTGACAACATTAGTTCTAATAAATTAAAAATTGTGATTGATATAAAGAAATCAAATATTTATATCTATTTTACTTAAGGATAAAATGTATTTAAACCCTCTAAAGTTTTCTAAACCTGCAAAAACACACCCTACAATTCAAAAACATGTAATTACACCCATGTCATTAGATTTTCTATTAAGATGAAAAAAAAGTATGATTTTACTTTATATGTGTCATTATACTTTCCTAAATGTACACGTATTTCTAAAATAACAAAACATTGTTGGAATACAAATGAAACGGTAAACATGATATGGTGCAGTCTCATTTATAGTCCGCACATTTTAAAATAAATTAATTTGTGTTCCCTCTGATTACCCATTTATTATTTTTAGGTCCTTCAAATTTTTGAATAATTGTAGAGGGATGTTCTTAGTTCACCCGTTAGCGATAACGAAAATGTCCTTGCCCAATGATCTTAAGTACAGTTAGCATTGTTTACATTATTAACTCATGTACACTGTTAATACTTCCATGTACATTGTTAATCTTATTTGAAGTATCAACATTTTGATAGTTCAATATACATATCTTGGTATTTGGAATTTTTTTTGTTGTGTGTGAAAGGGGGAGAGTGAGGGGGCACAAATGAAAAGAGAGAATACAAGGGTAAAAGATAACCCAATGGATGAAAAGACCCGTGAAAAATACATTCACTAATTTAGAGACCTAAATTTTTTTTTCAAAAGTGTTAGGGACCTAAAATAATAAGGGGTGACTTGGAGGACCCGTGGTGCAGATATCATAGCCACAAATTGTATGGACAGACGCGGTCAGATGAACAATGAAAAAAGAAGACATCTTAATCGATTGGGAGCACCGTGACTTCAAATGGCCATACTTTTCAAACCGTAGATTAGAATCGCTATTATAATATGTCAACGAGTTTGTATCGACGAGCCTATAAGAGTAGTGATAATGCTTGTACGCCAGATTTCATAGCATTCTGAGATCATCTTAGGTGTCAAATCAATGGTTGAAAGTTATTTTTACTATTTTTGATAGTTTTTAGTTTTTTAGGATTTTTTCGCTTATTTTAGGATCTATATTTAGATTTGAATTTTAAATTTGATTTGAATTTGAATTTGAATATTAGTTAGGATTAAATAAGATTTTTTTTTTTTGCAGATTTAGATAATCTGTAAGGATTCTAGTAATAAATTGAGATCTCTACTCTACAAATTGACCTGTAAATCACATTATTAATTAAGTTTTGATTATTAGGGCACGTTTGGATGCATTGATTATTTGTACGTGTTTTTTTTCTGCACATGCAAATTTTACATTGCACGTGCAGGAAAACTTTTGTACAATGTTTACACATGTTTGTCTATTTTTATCTTATGCTATCATTTACACATATGTTCTTGTTAGTAGCTATTTGTATCATATATGTGAAACTATTTGCATATGTGCTAATTTATTATATTAAAAGATAATATTAATATTATAAATTGATAAAATATATATTTTAAATGATTTAAAATATGTTATTTTTTTTAAACCAAAAACCATATGAATAGTATATTATATATGAAAAATAAATATTGAAATATTGCGTATATTATTTTTTAAAATCTATATATAAGCCAATGTGGTTAACAAAAAATGGTTATAGTATAATAGAATATAAACAAAAATAAATCTGATTTCAACAAACAAATAATCCCGCAAGGTTTTTTATATTTTACGAATAATAATTTTGTTGGACAATATCTAGCTATGATAGTTAGATAAGATTTTTTAGTATATTTTAATATAATAACATTTATAATTTTTTATGCCACATTAATATTCACACAATTATATTATTCTAAGTTATATAAATTTATAAAATGTAATTATCTATTTTATATCTTAAGATAAGATTAAAAGAAGAAATATTTATTTTGGATAAGATGAAATTTAATAAATTTGTTAGATGGTAAAGACGGAAAATCACGTTACATACACTTGAGAGGTAATAAAATAAAAGTTGTTACAAATAATAACACAGAGTTGGTTGGGATTTTAATTGCCCTATTAAATGAGGCAAATGAGAGCCATGCGATTTTATTTGTTACACTTAATTATCATAACCAAACAAGATATTATGTTTGACACAGTGCAAATGAAAATTTACCTACTGTATCCAAACAAGCCCTTAGAATGTATTATTTTTCTTCTTTTGTTAATTGTGGTGAATATTAATTATGTAGAGTTTTATCATTTGGTATTTCTTGAAGAAATCAACAGATTGTTGATGCTCACCGTCTTACCATTCTTCATGAAGAATCAATAGCGTCGTTGGAGCCTGCAGATCTTGCATCTTTGATTCGATCCACAGAAGAGCATATTTATACGCTGCATCAACCCGTAATTAATTTCTTTTGTTTTTTTTAAGTACGTTAATAAGTGAATCACATTCTTTCATGAATAATGATGTACATATTCATATGCATTGAATGCATATTTTTTTTGCATTTTTTATAATGAACTATATGCTAAGATAAAAGAATATATACCATGTTATGTAATGTATTAGTGGTGTGTGACTATTGTAAACGATGTTACGAAAACGGATTGAATGCACATTTTATACATGTTTGGGTTCACCCTCATAAAGTCTCAACTCCTAAAGGGTGTGGTTATACCCACTTCACCTTTCATTTCACCCTACCTTATTGGGGGTGGGGTGAATGAAAAAGAGAAAAATTGAGGAAAGAGAAAAAGAGAGAATGGGAAAATAAAAGTAAGAGGCCTGGAGGGTTTTTTATAAAAGTGGGAGACGGGCGGTGGTGAGCATCAAGGGAGGCCAATTGCCCTTCTTCATCAACCCGTCATCTTTGTCCACTTTTTTTTTCTCCCCTAACTCTACCATTGCACTCTTTTGTCTATCCTCCTCTCACTCTAACACCGCACCGTCTCCCAACGCCCTCTCTTTCTCTCTCTCTCTCTAAATTATCTCTGTTCTTTTCTTTAATACACCCCCCAAAAAAAATTACATATTTTATTGGGGTGGGGAGTGGGAAAACTGCAAACTGGTGTGTCTAACTGTTCCCAACGTCTTCAATCATATTTCAATAAATATTAAATTTTGTAATTTAAAAATGAAAAGAGAATATATTCTGAAATCCTATTGGACAAACCCCATTTAATTGCGCTATATAAGAAAACCACGTCCCACCACCCAATTAAGAAACCATGCATCACAGCATTCACTCAAATTTACTGCTTTTATTACACATTTTAAAAGAATATCCTTGTCAAAATCACCACAAATAAGTAAAAAACTATAGTCTTCCTTTAATTCTCCCCAATTTATCACCTTCTCCTCCCCCTCCTCCTCATCTCATCATCTCCAATGAAAAACATGAAAAACCTTATAGACAGACAAAACACACCTCTTGGAAGAATCTATCTCTTCTCACTAGCATGTATTGTATTTGTATACCTCATCATCTTCTTCTTCATCTATCCTCCAAGACCTTCCCACACTACCCTCACGGAAGACATCACTCAAGAGGCTCTCCCCACAAAGCATGACAAAGGTACAATGACAACCTCACATGTTTACCACGATAAGATGTTGTCAGTCTATTATTAACGACTGACCAAACATGCCTCTTTTTGATGTGTAGACAGGAGATGTGATCTGTTCAGAGGTAGATGGATTAAGGACCTCAACAGATCGATATATACGAACGAGAGTTGCCCGACGATCCCTGTGTCGAAGAACTGTGGCAGGCATGGGAGGTCGGACACCGAGTACTTGCAGTGGAGGTGGAAGCCTGACGAGTGTGAGCTGCCGAGGTTTCAGCCTGAGAACTTCCTGAGGTTGGTCCGGGGGAAGAAGATGGCATTCATCGGTGACTCTGTTGCTCGGAACCAGATGGAGTCGTTGCTTTGTCTCTTGTCTCAGGTAATGCATAATTTTGTTTTATTATGTATATATAATTATATGTTTGAAAATTCATCAAGAAGAATTAGATATTATGTGATCAAATTGTTCTAGAACAACATTGGATGCATTTTGGGCAAAAAGAAAATGTTGACATTACCATTCAAGGTAGTTAAATTTGAAAATAGGTTTACTTAAATTCATCATCTTATGACCTTGGTATGTTTTTTTGAAGCAATGTGACCTTGGTATGTTATAATATTAAATTTTTAACTTACCAATGAAGTGAAGTCATCATGGGAACACAAATTTTGAAACCCAGCACCCATGACTTTCAAGTTTCACCACCACCGAAGTCGTCTGCCCACATCAGTCCCAAGCACATCCTTTGCCACATAAAACTTATAAATTTATTTAAGCAGCGAAATCTTGATTTTAATTAACATATCTTTCTATATATTTGAAATTGTTAATTCAAATTAGTGTACATGTTTTTTCATGTCATGAATCCAAGTATTAATATTCGTATCCATATAATTTAAATCATGTCACTCAAAATATTAATGTTGTAAACATTTATTATCTATAGTTTCTACTCATGTTTCACTACATTCACCTGTTTTATATGTTCTGATATTTAATGGAATAATCTTTCAGATTTATTTGAACAAGCCCGGGATATAAATATAGAGGTATCCATTATTCGTGAAACAAACATTTGTTGAATTCAAATTTTGAGAAAAAAAGACATGCACAAATCTTGAAAAAAAGACATTCACTTTACAGGGAGTTCTATTCCTTGAAGGACAATGACTAATAAGTTCCAATGAGAAGAAAAGAATCTCCATATGGTATTTATTGACATTGAAAAGGCTTGTGATATAAAGTTAACTTGATATATAAGAACGAATAAAGGGTAACTCACTAACTTGATATATAAGAAAGATTGAAGGGGTTCATATGTTCAATGAAACATCAAAAGTGATTCAAAGTTCATCTTACATGGAGTATCTAATATTTTCATTAGTTGCTATGGAACTCTATGTTTAATCCAAGTATCTTTAAAACACCATTTTTAGAGAATGGGGCCATGTATGATTAGTTGCACAATTTTGTTCTGCTTAAGGGCAATGTATGATTAGTTACAAATAGGGTTATTCTAACTTGTGAGAAAAGGGCAATGACAGATGCTGATAGATTTTGTATGTTGATTATTTGATGTAGTTAATACTTAATCAATTTCCCTTTCTTATGTGGATGTAGACAAATTGTTGAAGCCCATACATGATATCCAAATAAAGATGCATACAAGATTGTAGTAGATTTTGTGTCAGGGCAAGTTCTGTGTTGTTGGAAGGGGGTAGGTAGAGTAGATTCACGATTCAGAAATATTTTTTTAGTCTTCCCTTTCTCCTCATACTAGAACACCTGGTGTTTTTTTTGTTTTACTTGGATTTGTAGTTCCCTGTTTTTGGTCATTCACTTTCTATTATATATTCGGACGTTCTCGAATGTTTTTCTTCAAAACAAAAGATCTGCTTTTTTCATTTTACATTTATTTTTATATCATTTATTGAATCCTAGGATACGTGATTGCATCAACACATATCAATTTCTTTTAGACAAGGTTAAGGTACCACTCTAAATGCAGTTTGCACATTATTTAATTTTTTAAAAATAATAAACATAAATATCGTAAATGCTTTAACAAAAAATATAAATCACTTCATTTTGAATCAAATGGGCTCATTTTTATCAAATATATATAAAAAAATGATGATTATTAGATGACTAAAGTAATATATGAGACTGTATTTAGAACTGTAAAAATGGCCGTGTGTAATACCGTTCTTTCTTTTACATAAATGATAAATCTAAAAAAAATTATGATAATTCACGCACAAAAGTATTATTGACAATTAGCTAAAATAGAACCTAGAAATCGAATATTAACAGAAAATTAAATATTTGTAAAAAGTAGTACTAGTCAGCATTGACTTTTTTTTATATATTGGAGGCGCTGTATATATATGGCGACTCCTTTGTAAACTGGGTAAAAAAAAATGTCCAATTTTTTTAACATTAGAGGCGCTATATATATATTGGACCTCCTTTATTTTAACTATTATAAAGAGAAACACTATATATACGTAACCTCCAATATTAAAAACTAGACAAACAAAAACCTACCAAATAAGTGCGTTTAATTTATGCATTGAATGGAATTGTACAAAAAAATGGTTTCATTTACCAAAATATATGCAAAAAGAGTTTGAATTTACCAACATACATACAAAAATATAATCAGTTTGGAAAAAAAGTGTTTGGATGATTGTATTTTTACAACATTCAGTTTGTGTTTGTTGTAAATTTGTTAAATAAAATTAATGTATGTTGGTAAATGCAAACTCTAAATACAAATTATTTTATATACAATTTTATCAAATGCACAAACAAAACATAGATATTTGATGAATCTTTTGTACCTGATTCTTAACATTGGGGGCTCCGTAGATATACGGCGCCAATTACCCAAGTATTATAAAGTTGGTCCAACTCTCCATGCATCTCATGAGCTTTGCATATCTGTGTAGGCAGAGATACCAATAGACACATACAAGGACTCGGAAGACAGAGATCGGACATGGCACTTCCCAACCCACAACTTCACTCTCATGGTCATATTTACCAAGTTCCTCGTCCCTGCAACCGAGCGCCTCACCAACGGAACCTCCTCCGGCGACTACGACCTCCAAATCGACCGCCCCGACCCCGCCTGGGCCTCCAAACTCCCCTCCCCCATTGACTACATCGTCCTCTCCGACGGCCACTGGTTCTTCCGAAAACTCTACCTCCACAACAACAACAACACCATCATCGGATGCGTCTTCTGCTCAGAACCCGACACGAACCACCTTGGCCCGGCCCACGCCATCGGTCTGACTCTCCGGACCGCCCTCCACTTCTTGAAGAAGTATGACGAACATACGACGACCATTGTCAGGACTTTCTCGCCTTCGCACTTTGAAAACGGGGTGTGGAACACCGGCGGCACGTGTAACCGGACCTGGCCGTTGAGAGAGGAGGATGTGGACTTGAAGGGATATGATTTGGAGGTGAGAGGGGCTCAAGTGGAGGAGGTAGAGAGGGTTAAAGTGGGTGTTGTTGATGTTACAGAGATGATGTTGGTGAGGGCGGATGGGCATCCTGGGGTGCATTGGGACAATCAGTACATGAAGGGGTATAGTGATTGTCTGCATTGGTGCTTGCCAGGACCGATCGATGCGTGGAATGAGCTTTTGTTGGCTGTGATGGGTGGTCTGTCTTAGGTTTTGATGGTTTGATCATTCTTTTTGAATCGGGAAATGTAGGAGAGGTTTGGTAGATTATTGTTTGGCAAGTTTGTGTCAATCCACATTTTGTTTATTGTTTATTAATACATATATACTTCACTGAGTTATATGTTTTATTCATCAACACATATATCTCAATAAAAAGATGTATACACGTGGTTCACACTGACCATACAAATCGCATATTATCAATTCAAGATACATATATGATGTTTTGAAATTAGTGTTGTTCTCATATGTTGTAGACTTGTATATTAATGAGCCAAGGCCTCAACGGCCTTGCCAGGCAGGCTCAGATTTTAAACAAGTTTATATATTTATTTATTTATTTATTTTTAAGTTGTGCAATTGTATAATATAAAAATTGATTTTAGGGGTTGAATTTTATATTCAAATTTACATTTCTTCTGTAACTTGAATGCAATATATCATATCACCAAGACACAAATATAACAACACATGAATTTCATTAATGTCTTTTAATCCAGTGAGATTGAGAATTGTAAAAATATTTTTATTTTATTTTTATATAAAAAATAGAAGAAACAGAGATTGCATTGTCCGCACCTACTCTTTGTATCTTTATAAAAAAATGGTACACATATATATTTAAAATTTGAGTACACCTCCACGTTAGGGTGCAACTTTGGTCAGTTAAATCGAATCCGAACCGATCCAAACTAATTTGTTTCGGGTTTGAGTTGATGGATTTTTTGTTTGATTTGAGTATGAATTGAAAAATTAATAAACTCATCTACTTTTGTTTGGGTTTACTTTTACTTAAAAGAAATCGAATTAATTGAACCAAACCGAATTAAATATAAACACATGATTATTTATAATTAATATTTATTTGCATCATTCTTTTTATATAAAACACTATATTGTTATATCATTAATATTTATAAAATAAATCATCAATCTTAGCCTTTTTGATAATTATGTAAGGTTTTAACCAACTAAAAAAATTACTCTAACCAATCCAAATATGTAGGAAGAAAAAATGACTAAAGATATATATGTTTATCTTTCACGGTTCGATTCGATTCGATTCGGTTTAATTCGATTAACCAAATAATGTTCAGTTTGGTTTTAGATTATTTTTTTCGATTTTTAAGTCATATGTAATTATACTATGGTGCAATATGGATTTATAAAAAATTGAATTAAGCCGACTCAAGTACACCCCAACTCTATGTCACCCAGCTGTGACCCCTGGAGAAACATATAAATATAATGATGTGAAAAATTAAAGAGCACTAATACACGCACTCCGTTTTACAGCCTGTTTTACAGCCCCATACGTTATGATAACGTAGCATATACTGCATTATCATAATGTATGCAGTTCTATTATAGTATATGGCGTAATATTTTTTGTTATTTTTTTAATTTAAAAAAAATACACTAATGCATCTCAATATATATTTAATTTCATATAACAATATGCATTTCATTGGAAAGTATATGATTTTTTAAAAAAAGAAATTCAATATGAACTGCAATTGAAACTGCAATGGGGCTTGACGTATCATTTTCTAAAATTAAAACAAACAATCACCCTCTTCGAGTACATTTTCTTTTTTAAAAGAAAATGACTTTCATTGTATTCTAAGTACTCAAACAGGCGCATTTAATGGGGCTCGACAAACCATATCAGTTGATTCAAAATCTGAATCACCCTGGCTTCTCGTAGAGTTTGACATGGGATCAGAAATTGAGATAAAAAAAATTGAGTTAAATTATTTATCTCATATGACATAAAAAAAAGATAAAATATAGACAATTATTCACATTTTAAGATAAAAAATGAGGATAGTTTGTGCTGGATAAAAAGTAAAACAGATTTTGTCTTAATTTTTTATCCCAATTTTATAAAATTAGGACAACATTTATGACTACCCTTAAAAAAAACAAAAAAAAGAAGAAGGAATAAGTTTCACCAAACAACATTAATGCTCCCATTAATAAGAATGGTAGATTTGATATTTTTTAAATAAATTAAAGTTATCCCATATTTGAGCTAAATGCAAGATTGATGATAAGAATATAAAAAATGAAGATAATAAAAAGCATTACCAAATACAAATCTGAATAAAAATAGTGATTTTATTATCCTCATAAATTGAGTTAACTTATCCTAAAAATTTATCCCTTTATCAAACTAGCCCGTAGAATCCCATGGAAAAATGTGGGGCTAGGGACTTGTTTATAAATACAGATTTTTTGAATAGTGGACATATTGTTTTATATATATTTTTATTTTAAAAAAATTTACATCCATTGATTTTTCTAAAATAAAATATTAAATGAATGAATTAATTAAAAATCTACATCACTACATAATGTATACATCCCAATTATATTGGCACCTATATAGATATCAATCATTTGCATAACTCAATCTTAAATAAAAAATTATATAAAATTATAAAATATAAAAAGTCAATCTTTATGTAACATAACTGTCACCCATCCATGAGGGTCTCGATAATTGCATATTTGCCGATTCATGTCTACCTTGAGAAGAATTAATATTATATGTACTATATCTTTTATTTTTTAAATTGAAGGTGATAAAAGTGATAAATCATCTTGGACAATTAAATTTAAACTATGTGCATAACAACGAACATAAAATAAATAATTTCAAATTGGTTCCTAAAGACAAACAGCGTTTTAAATGATATTCAACTACATCTTTATTTGAAGCATTATCTTGTGTAATTGAAATTTTTTTTTTGGGTTTTTTAATTTTAAGTTCTTGCAAACATTCCTATTTAGGAATCGATCTCTCACTTCTTTGTATTTTGGTTTTAGTCCCCAGATTTAAAGGATATGTTCATTTTTAGTATATGGGAGGGACCTATCCCTAAATTATTTGGTTTTCTTTTTAGTCCCTAAGACGGACTAAAAGGGAACATATCCTTTAAATCTAGTGACTAAAACTAAAATACGAATAAGTGAGGGATCGATACCTAAATATGTATGCTTACAGGACTGAAAACTAAAAAACCCTATTTTCTTAGTTAGTATCCCAACTTATAAATTCTTCATGCATTGCCTTTGTAATTGTTAAACCAGTATGTGTGATTTCAAGCATTTTGAAAGATATTATTCTTTCATTTAATTTTCAATCTTGATCTATATAATGTGCTGTTATAGATTAAAAAAAATCAATATTTTGAATAGATGTGCATAAATATGAAGTTACAGAAATATTACATTCATAATTTTTTTTTAAACGATTTTAATAATTCATTTTCAAGTTTCAACTAAAAAATGTTTCATTACATCTTTTTTAGTAGTAGAAGCAGAAAAATCTTTATATTGTGGAGATAAACCTATTTGTACCAATCCAGTAAAATCATGTTTTTCTACAAAAGTAAATGATTGTGTTGCTTAATCATTAATCTACTATTTTTTCATGTGCATGTGCTTTATCATATCAATATGCAATTACATTATCAGTAACATTTTTCTTTGACAGCATTTGAAATCTAATATCTATTTTATTTTTTTACAAAGCATTTATCTTTATGTCTCTTAAGATGACTAATACTTTGAGATGCTAACATTTTATTTTTTTCATTTTTCATAGTTTTAATTAATTCAAAAAAATTCCAAATAGCAGATTTAGTTTTTCTAGATGAAGATGTTATACACTAGTAGAAGAAGATACTGGATTTGAAGATTGCATAGAAGGAGATCTAGTAGAATCATCAACTTGATTGTGGACCATTACAATTACTAGAATTAGATGATAAACACCAATTTAACAAAAAAAGAGCTTGCTAAGAGTTTTAGAATTTGTTGAGAGATTAATGGAGCGTTTATTTAGAGTTAGAGAGTATTTCTTCAAATATTTGAAAATTAAAAAAGTTGATTGGGAGATGATACTTTTGATTGAGGATGAATTGTTGAGATGAACATGAGGATGAATATGATATTCTTCTATTCATAGGGCCCAAAAAAAAAAAAAATTAAAAACACCCGAACGCCAAAGCTCCCTCTGGGTGCAACGGTCAGGAGGGGCTCCAACTCTGCAAAAAATAACAGAGGGTGCCCCCCAACTCTGTGTTTTTAAATTTGGCAGAGAGTGCCAAATTTTAAAATAATAACAACAACAACAACAACAACAATAATAATAATAATAATAATAAACCAACAGTCATCCCGACCATTGGATTTGGAGTGGCATGATCCCCCCAACTCTCTCCGCTTGGTAACAAGATTTGGGCGGATTCCGCTTTTTGAAAAGCTAAAATCTCAAAATCGTCAGTCAAACGGGTAGGATTCTGGCGGAATCAAAAGCTGTATTCCTTTTAATTTCTCTCTCGAAATCCGTTTTTTTTAAATCTCAAAATCAACGATTTTTTGTCGGAATCGATTTTTTGAATTGAAAAGAAACTTTTTCTACTAAACATTAAGCTCCTTCTAAATATTGATTCCTGAATTAAAAAAAAAGCATTCCAAAAAAGTCAAGGTCTAAAATCATCTTAAAAAACAGCTTTATTCCAAAATCTACTTTTCAATCTGTGTTTCCAAACGGATTAGAAAAAGCAGAGACTATAACAAGTCTCTGCTGAGTATAGATACCTGTCAACTCTATGACAAGTTTACGTAGGGCCCAAAAAAATAAAAAATTTAAAGGGAGAGGAGACTGCTCCCATAAGCAGGCCTGAGCCGGGTCTGTCCTCAACGGGCTCGGTTTTGACCCTATAGGCCCGGGTCAGGCTGGTCGGATTTTCGGCCTTGAGCAAAATGATGGCCCTATATTGAGAGGGGCATGTTTAGTCTCATATTGGAATATAAAAGAAGGATACTTCGATGAATTTTTATCAATGCATATAGGACTGTAATTGAGGCTAAAAAAAACCTGTGTTTAGCACCACTCATAAAAGAATAGAAAGAAGTCTTGGAAACATTGTCTGACAGAGTATTTGGGAATGAATGGGCTGGCTCAACGGCAATTTATAAAGAGTGTTGTTACACTCAATTTTTTTCTCAGTCCAAAACATAGTCCTATATACCACTATAGAAATCTAGTGAAATATATACTTAGTTAGATGTTGTATATACCATATTAAATATTTTTTTACATTTAGTAAAAATGAGTTCGTTCAATTCGAAATGGAGCGATATACACTTTTATCAAAACATATACCTCATTATATGATATTTATTTAAAAAAAAACATATGAGGTCTGAGTTTTGGTTGATGATTGTGACCGAGTTTAACATTTTCCATTTATAAATGGGTTTTGGGCTTTTTGGGCTTCAAAAATGTCATTGCTGTCATTTTCGCTGCAGGGAAAATTCATACTTTGTTTGGAGGACTGAAACACATAGTTAATGAAGTATATATCATTTTTAAAAAAATACATAGTGAAATGAATTAAATGTATACTGACATAGTAAAACATAAATTATTAGATTATTTTATATACTATTATAGGTGATGCAAGAATAACAGTAGAAATCAAAAAAAAAAAAAAAAGGGAGAAAATTGATATAATTTCATGAAAACTTATGAAAATCGAAAAAAATTTCAATGAAATTTAAAAATCGTCTTAAGTCCTTGAAATCTTCTTAAAATCACAAAAAGATCATGTGATTATCTAAAAGTATATGCTGATGTATTTAAATTTTATTAAACAAATTATAGTTTTCTACTCAAGGTCTTATGTTTTTTATTACTAGTAATTTTAAGTTGAAAATGCATTATGGAATTTTAATTTGATTTTTAAATTGTTTCTCTGATTTTGTAATGAAATTGATGAAATTGTAATTTTTTTTCCAGTCTTTGTCATGAGATTAAAAAGGTGAAAATGTTAAAAAAAAGTTCAATTTTGTAGATAAAATGAGGTTCAATGACTATTTTTTTACGGTTGATGATTACATTTCAGGAGATAAGGATGTTAAAAATGACGGGGGTATTTTCATTTTACAAAAGGACTAAATTTGATTTTATAAAGTTTGTAAGGGTTGAATCCGATTTTTATAAGTTTCTAGGGACTTATTTCGATATACTTTTGATTGGAGAACTAAATTCATTAACCATATACACTTTATGAGGATCTAGTTCAATTTTTTTTATATTACCAGAACTTTTTGTGATTTTAAAAAGATTTAAGGAGAAGATATTTAAAAAAAAATAAAAAGATAACGGTAGAACTAGTAATGTTTTCTTTGATTCTTGTACGAGAATGCCTCTTGAGAAGCTATATTAGAATCATTTGGAAGGCCATAAATGGGGCCATTTTCATTCACCATACTGTTCTTCACTCTTTTAAAACTGCTCATAAACCTTTCATGGATGAAACTCTGACAAACACCAACTTAACCAGAGAAAGCAGAATAATATATATACATGTATAGAAATTGTTAGTCTAAAGAGTTGTGTTATTGTGCAATTCAATTTCAGTCGCCACAGAGAGATTTCTACACATTAATTCCATGAATTCCATATATAAAGCTGCACTTATTCCAGAATTACAACCCATCCGGCCACCACAGAGATGATTGAATAACAATCTTACCAGAAATAATAAAAAGATGATTGAATTACAATGACCCAACAGAGGAAGAAATAAAAATTTAAAGCTTCTTCAACAACCCCTGAGCCAGCTTCAAGTAGTCCCCATACCTGCCACCCCCGAGTGACTGCTACCGCTGCTCGAGTGGGCCGAGTGAACACCTCCACTGCTGGCAGCGGTGGCGGTTGATGGGATGACTGGGAGGAGTGGTATTGGTGGAGATAGGCCTCGGCCTTGCTGATGTACTCACCGAAGCTCTTCTATATCAGCTGTCGCACCAGCTACGCGTGCCATGTCGACCTTTTGTGAGTCGTGGGAGAGAGTGGCCTTGGCTGGCCCTGCCACCACCTTGGCACTTGATAGGAGCTCGGCCTTTGATGGTGGTGGTTTTGTGTGGTGAGAGCTGGGCTTGGTGTTAGATGGTTTTTCCATGTTATCTTGAGGGGATAACAAGGATGTTATGGAACATCTTAAATGGGCACGTGCCATGGCAGGTATAATCTGATTCAAGAAGAATATATCAATGAGTTGCATGTTATATTGAAAGACATTAATCATTTTTTGTTTATTCAAAACATGAAAAACAGAACTAAATTAAAAACTCGAAATATTCACAATTGGATAGTACTGTTGCTTATGTTGAAAATGAAGTGCTGCTGATAGTATGTTGTTGAGGTGCTGAATGTGAATGATGTGCTGAATACATAATGTTGCTCGTGTTGAATGTGAATGTCAAGTTACTGACTTACTGTTGATACTCCAACCCATAAAAATCATCTCATTCCACTCAAACTTAAAAGATGAAATCATGAAACCCATCACCACCAAAGTATAAATAATATGGGGAGAGAGATGGGGAGCATCGGTCAGCGGTGGGCAGAAGGTGAGACTGTGAGCGATGAGAAGGGGGTGGTGACAGTTACTAAAGGTCGGAAGTACAAATCACATTCGATTCCAAGAAGGTTGAGACTGTGTGAAAGGTTGGAGACATTTATACATTTAGTTGCGTCTCTGTGCTAGAGTTTCTAGCAGTCCACATGGTCAACCAGAAAAGCAAGTGTATCACTAGGCCTGTCAACGGGTCGTGGATCGATCCGGATCCGATCCGATAAAAGATGTAAAATACCCAATTCGAAAGATCCGAGACCTGATATGGCCCTGACCCGAAGGATCTGACCATACAAACATGATAGGTCCGGGTCTATCCCAACCCAATTCCATGGACCCATTGGACCCGATACTATTTTAGGTATTGGTTAGGAATACTAATAATGAATAATAATCCTTTAATTTTTTTTTTTTTTATGATCCAACCTAAGTATCCATTACCCAAGTAAGTATCTATTTTTCAAGCCCGCACAAGCCCACTGTATCAATAACCATTTTCGAGGACCCAGACAAGCCCACTATATCAAAAAAAACCTGTTTCATTGAGTCTGTCCATCCCAATTCCCAACGAGTGAAAAAAACAAAAACAAAATAAGTGAGATTCACTTTTGCATCCTCATCACAGTCGTCCATCACATATTAGAAAAGAAATTCCCACGGGTCTCCCCTCTCTCTCCATGCCGCCGCAACAAAAAAATCTAAACAAACCCTAGCAAACCTCCCACAATCCAATCACGCCTCTCATTTCAACTTTGCTCCGGCGACAACAACTACACCTCCCACAGCCGCATCGCCTCCGACCTCCTCTGATGTCCCCATCACTGGCCCTCAACGCCTCCACCAACGGCGGCTTCTACAGCGTCTCCACGGCCGACGACTCTGTCTACGCCCTCGCGCAATGCTTCCGTGACGTCTCGTCCAGCAAATGCTTCGCGTCACTGCCCGTCACGCACGCAGGCTGTCCTCCGCTTTAAGTACTGCCTCCTGCGCTACTCCAATGCAGTATGTCTGGGCCGACCCGGGCCCGACCCGGGTCCGGGTCCATCAATGCCTGGGTCCGCCGGGTCATACGCAGGACTCAAGCCCTGGTCGAGTCCGGGTCCACTCCGACCCGGTCCGGACCCGACCAGTTGACAAGCCTATGTACCACGCAGTGGTTTGAAATTGGTATATATATTTATAAATAAGAAACTTAAATAAAATATATTTTATTTAATTTTTATAAATCCTTTTTTTTGATTTTTTTATTAAAAAAATCTGCAATAACAAAATCTTGAAAATAATGCAATGGGAGTTACTAAAAAATATGTATATCTTTTGTTTATAAAAAGAAAAAATATATATATTTGTGACTTTTTTTCATTGCCAACAAAGACAAATGCACGAGTGATGTTCATTTAGGCAGTAAGAAACCAAGTTGCTGCTTGAATCAAGACAGTGGTTGACAAAACAATTTACAATTAATAAATTGAGTTTGAGTGGTAACATTAGTTCTAATAAATTGAAAATTGTGATTGATATAAAGAAACCAAATATTTATATCTATTTTAAGTAATAATCTTTATTTTTTTTTAACAATGTGTAATATATAACATTTTTTTTTATGAAAATAAGTGAATTTCATTTATTTGAGTTTATATATTTCATTTATACTTTCGTAAATGTACATGTATTTTTTAAAAAAATTAAAATATTGTTGGAATACAAATGAAACGGTAAACAAAATTGTACTTAATTTTCTCTAAAGAAAATGATACGTGTAGTCTCATTTGCAGTCTGCACTTCTTTTTTTTTTTGAAAAAATTAATTCGGGGTCCATCTGATTACCCATATGTTATTTTTAAGTCCTTGAAATTTTTAAGTCATTTTAGTTGGATGTTGTTAGTTCACCAATTAGTGATAACGAAAATGTTCTTGCCTAATGATCTTATGTATTGTTAGTATTTTCGTGTACATTATTAAGTATCTCCAGTACACTATTAATACTCCCGTATACATTGTTAACCTTATTTGAAGTATCCACATTTTAATAGTTGAACTTACATATTTTAATATTTGGATTTTAGAAATATTCCATTTATGAAGATATATATCTTGAAATTTGGAATCTTTTTTATTGTGTGTAAAAGGGGGAGAGAGAGGGGGGTATAAAATAAAAGGAGAATACAAGGGTAAAATGGGAAAAAGGTAAAAGATTGGATAAAAAGACCATAAAAATAAATTCAATAATTTAGGGACCTAAATTTTTTTCAAAAGTGCCAGGACCTAAGAAAAATAAGGGGGTGATTTGGATGACCCGTAATTAATTTCTTTTTTTATATATGAAAGTTAGTTAATTAATGAATCACGTTCTTTTATGAAAAATGAGGTACATATTCATATGCATTGAATGCATTTTTTTTTTTTACATTTTGCATAATATAGCATATGCTAAGATAGTAGAATATGTACTATGTTATGTATTGTGTTAGTGACGTAACTATTGTAAATAAAGTTACAAATCTGATTGAATTTACAATTTATACATCTTTGGGTTCCGGTTCATCCTAGTAAACGCCCAACTATGAGTGTTGTTATGCCCACCCCACCTATCATTCACCCAAACTTATTGGGGGTGGGGTGAATGAAAAAGAGAAAAACGACGAAAGAAAAAAAAAAAAAAGAAAGAGAAAGAAAGGAAGGTAGAGGCGTGAAGGGCAGCGGTGGGCAATGAGGGAGGCCAACCGTCCTTTTATGGACCGCTGTCATCTCTGCTCACTTTTTTTCCCCTTACCTATTGTTGCACTCATTTCTCTCTCTCTCTCTCTCTCTCTCTCTCTAACACCGCACCGTCACCCAACGCTCTATCTCTAATTCTCTCTTTTTTCTTTAATATCCTCCCCACCAAAAAAATTAAATATTTTATTGGGGTGGGGACACTGCGAACTGGTGTGACTAACCGTTCCCAACATATTCAATCATATTTCAATAAATACTAAATTTTGAAAAAAAAAGAAAAAAAAGAATATATTCTGAAATCCTATTGGGCAAACCCCATTTAATTGCGCTATAAGAGGAAAACCACGTCCCTCACCACCCAATTAAGAAACCATGCATCACAGCATTCACTCAAATTTACTCCTTTTATTATACATATATTCAAAGAATATCCTTGTCAAAATCACCACAGATAATTAAAAAACTATACTCTTCCTTTAATTCTCCCCAATTTATCACCTCTCCTCCTCCTCCTCCTCCTGCTCCTCCTCCTCATCTCATCATCATCTACATGAAAAACATTAAAGGCAGTACCCAAAACACACCCCTTAGAAAAATCTTCTATTTCTTCTCACTAGCATCTATTGTATTTGTTTACCTCATCATCTATCCTCCAAGACCTTCCAACACCACCCTCATGGAAGACATCACACAAGAGGCTCTCCCCACCAAGCAAGACAAAGGTACATGACAACCTTACATGTTTTTTGTTATCACAAGTCAGTCTATATTATTAGAGACTGTTCAAATATGATGAGATCGAGTCCGCACTTAGTCCTACCGCTTTTGATGTGTAGACAGTAAATGTGATCTGTCCAAGGGTAGATGGATCAGGGACCTCAGTGGATTGGTGTATACGAACGAGACTTGCCCGACGCTCCCCGTGTCAAAGAATTGTGGAAGGCATGGCAGAACGGACACCGAGTACTTGCAGTTGAGGTGGAAGCCTGACGAGTGTGAGCTGCCAAGGTTTCAGCCTGAGAATTTCCTGAGGTTGGTCCGGGGGAAGAAGATGGCAATCCTTGGTGACTCTGTTGCTCGGAACCAGATGGAGTCCTTGCTTTGTCTCTTGTCTCAGGTAATGCAGAATTATGTTTTATTATGTATATATAATAATATGTTTGAAAATTCATCAAGAAGCATTAGATATTGTTGTGCGTGACAATCAAATATTAGGCTAAACATGAATTATTATAATTATCACATCAATAATATAAACATCAAATATATATTAAATCATGCATACTCTAAAATATATAATAAAAGCATGAAATAAAAGAGTTAGTGATTAGAAAGTGTATCCGGAAATGTGGAAGCGAGTGAAAACACTCTTGTCCTCGGTGAATAAGGCCCCCTCACGCACAGGGTTGAATGGCTCCTACCACTGAGAGATACGACCACAATAGGTTTTGTTCTTCCGTGGTGCGAGCTACGGAAGAACCACGATGAACAGACTACGATCCTTTCAGATGTCCGAATAAAACAGAATGGCTAGAAATTGATGATAGAATGGTGTACTGACACAACCCTTGGAAAATGTATTTATGCATGGAATGGGTGCTCCATTTTATTTTTCTCTCTTTTCTAAACTCATGGGGTGGTGATGGAGAGAGAATATTACATACTATATCTTATCAATAGATGCAAGGTGCCTTTTTATAGGAAGCAATGTTAATCAACCCAATTGAATGCACATAAAAACCTTCAAACGTATTGGGTGGTCAATAATTCAATTGTAACTCATGCAATAATTAGTAATTCATGCATGCAAATAATACAATATTAATTGTAACGTTAGCACTCCCTGGAAGTTTCAAAAACCAGTGGTGATTAATTTTTGTAACTCATGCATGCAATGAATTATATGGGCCGGTTACACACATTGTCAATTATGCATATTTGGTCACATAATTCCAACAATCCCCACTGACCAAAAATACATAATAAAACCACATATAGCACGAAATAGAGATAGATGAGGAATGATATAGAATGATCTGGATAGAACAAATTGATCTGGGTTGTAATAAAGAATTTTGGGCGTCTTATACCATGTAATAGGTGAAGGTACCTTTTGGGTTTGAACCTTCACTTAGTGTAAATCATATTCGCCGGAGAAGTATGAATAGACCAGGTCCTTGAATTCGACCCCTTAAGCCCGGTTTCACTGATCACACACAAAGTACATGATATGAGTCATGTTCTGCGGGGTAGCACGTTACGGTCATGTGCTCGTATCCTTTCTTGAGTGCCTTAGAAATTTAGCCCAAATCTCAAAGAACGCGGCCCCACGTCCGTGCACTCATATAGGTGAGTTCTCCAGAGTGCCTGCATGGACCACACCCTGTCCGAAAAGGACTCGAACCCATTAAGAGCATTAGCTCAACCTACTTCCACTACAGTTAGCACTGTTACCATAGGGATGGGTTAGAGGAGTTTTTCCTCTACAGTACTCATAAGTTTACACGTACAGTTTCGTTAACCCCTTGAAAACCATCTTCATGGGATCTCCAATCACAATGGTAGGGAGCCCACTGCAGGTAATTATTTTAATGGGCTTAACCCACATCCCCCTCGGTCTCAATATTAAGGATGAGTTATCTCGCAAGTCCTTTAGTGAAGTTCTCTGTAACATCACAAACTCAAGTTATATAACTTTAAGTATAAGGCGAATCAACTTAAGTTTTATTTATAGTTGTCTAGACATTTTCATATTCTTATCCCAATATTTTGTAGTCTCTCTCTCAATAATTTTTTAATTAATGAGGTATATGTCTCTCCCCCACATTTTTAAGGTATGTAAATTACCATTGTAATTTTTTATTTTCACAAAATACCCCCACATTTAGAGACTACTCAAAAAATAATTTAGGATATGAATGCATGCAAAAATATTCTCAACAAATAAATCACAAATTTTTTTTTTTTAAATTTATTTATGCATGTAAGCAATAAAACATGGGCATCATCACATGAGCATACAAACATGTTAATTATAAAACGTGAACATTAACATGATTATACTATAAGAGTATGCAATTGACCAATACATTTATATACACATGATTACCATAAAATTATTTAATATGATAATTTAAGGTAATCAAAAGTTAGGTCTGTACTCACATACCTTGGATAGACCAGTCACATAATCTCAAGAAAACCGGAATAATGATAATCACAATTATGAATTCCAGAAGAAGAATACCAATAGTCTCTTTGATCATCGGCAAAATATGGCTAAGTCACAAATCACTGATAATATAATAAGAATTCTGAATAAATGATAATAATGACCGAGAGAAGAATTCCAATAGTCTCCACGGTCAAATAATTTAGAACTCCATTTATTCAATCTCACGTCAGAATATTATTAGAATATTACTGGCCTTCAAAATATAATCATGCCTTCCTTGAATATATATATCTCAATAGGATATATAAATGTGTCCTGCATAAATAACAACACTAACGCCAAGAAAATATCAAATTTTCAAAGAATAAATATTTTCAAGGAACTGTAAATGTTGGCAAGTCATCTCAGAGTAAAAGGCATGTTAAATAATTCTCATATATATAAACCATACAACATAACACACAATATGTGTAGTCTAAAGTCCAAAAACATCTCATCAGAATATCATTTTTTTTTTCGAATAAGAAAAGAACACAACAATGACCCAACTATATGGAATGTTAATGAATCATATAAGATTAATGTATGTACTATTTTCATTTAAGCACACATTTTGGTAGATGAAAAATCAGACATGCAATATATGGATTACATGTCATAATAATATTTGATTACATACAAGTGCCTCTAATGCGTTTCACTTAAAAAAAATATTCACTAAGAACAAATCTCTTTATTTATAGAATGACATAATATATTAAATATTAAAGAAGAATTCTAATAGCCTCATATAATAGGATTCTATCAGATCTGAATAATGGGCTCTACTAAAATCCTCACAGCAAAGAATTGAGAATTTGTAGAATAAAATTTACCGATGCCCACTCAAATTTGAAACCACCTGCCATGTTATTACCATATAATAAAAAGATTTTAAATCAATGTTTCCTCAAGCCATTAAATATGACAATGAAAAGGAATCATTGTCCTATTCACTTGAATGAAATTAACAAAAAAAAAAAACTGATATCCACACGACAGACATGGTAAATCATTAAGCAATTAATTATCATATCAAATTCAAATCCGATTGTATAACTGCCAAAAAATGAAAAGAATAATAATAATGGACATTATTCCATTATTAACCAAATATTAATGATCTCATTTATTTGAGTTTATTCTATGATCATTTCAAAATACATATAGTACTATGAAATAAATATTATTATGTGCACATCCATTTGCAGGCAATTTTCATTATTCACAATATATATTTCAAAATTAAATGAAATATATCACATTTCAAAAATGCACAAACATAGAATATGTAAGAGAGACATTCACTTTGGAAACTAATAATCAGTCCATTGATATTTTTCTACAATAGCAAACCAAACCAATTAATAATCAAGCAAATCAACCAAAGAATTCTAATACACTTAGAATTCCACATGTAACTATGTAAACACATAAATTAATAAAAGATTTAATAACCCAGATTTGGAGAAAGATGTGAATAAATCAAATCTGAGGCACATTCATGGATTGTGTTTTTATAAATTAAAAAAAAAAATTCTTCCGAACACAAGTGTTCACATAAATGAGAGGTTTTGGATGAACAAAATGTATGATAAAACATCAATAGGTCAGAATACATATACATACAACATTTTCAACCATAATTTAGATTTAGAATAAAATCTAACAGATCACAGACAAACATCAAATGCATCTCAAAACAATCATGTGCGTCTCAAAACAATCATGCCTATACTCAAAGAACATAATGTCTACGAGAAGTAACAGTTCATGCTAATTTGATTTATACATGCATGCACTCAAGAAAAATGAAACGTATGCATTACATTCTACAAATAAAGCACATGCATTTTAATATCAAAGTTTTACATGCATGTCATTCCGAATACCAACCTTTCTCATCATTTCTAACAAAGATTACCACATGTGATCCATTTAAATCTAGCATATGTTCATTTTAAATATAAGAAATTGTGTACTTATTCACCGAGATTGTTGTGCGTGACAATCAAATATTAGGCTAAACACGAATTCTTATAATTACCACATCAATAATATAAACATCAAATATATATTAAATCATGCATACTCTAAAATATATAATAAAAGCATGAAATAAAAGAGTTAGGGATTAGAAAGTGTATCCGGAAATGTGGAAGCGAGTGAAAACACTCTGTCCTCAGTGAATAAGGCCCCCTCACGCACAGGGTTGAATGGCTCCTACCACTGAGAGATACGACCACAATAGGTTTTGTTCTTCCGGGGTGCGATCTACGGAAGAACCACGATGAACAGACTACGATCCTTTCAGACGTCCAAATAAAAAAGAATGGCTAGAAATTGATGATAGAATGGTGTACTGACACAACCCTTGGAAAATGTATTTATGCATGGAATGGGTGCTCCATTTTATTTTTCTCTCTTTTCTAAACTCATGGGGTGGTGATGGAAAGATAGAATATTACATACTATGTCTTATCAATAGATGCAAGGTGCCTTTTTATAGGCAGCAATGTTAATCAACCCAATTGAATGCACATAAAAACCTTCAAACGTATTGGGTGGTCAATAATTCAATTGTAACTCATGCAATAATTAGTAATTCATGCATGCAAATAATACAATAATAATTGTAATGTTAGCACTCCCTGGAAGTTTCAAAAACCAGTGGTGATTAATTTTTGTAACTCATGCATGCAATGAATTATATGGGCCGGTTACACACATTGTCAATTATGCATATTTGGTCACATAATTCCAACAGATATTATGTGATCAAATTTTTCTAGAACAACATTGGATGCATTTTGGGAAAAAAAAGAGAAGAAAATGTTGACATTACTATTCAAGGTAGTTAAATTTGAATTTAGGGTTAGTGAATAATATTAAATTTTAAACTTATGAAGTGAAGTAAGACATCATGGGAACACAAATTTTTAAACCTAGCACCCATGACTTTCACCACTACCGAAGTTGCCCGCCACCTCCCCACATCAATCCCAAGCATTTTTTATTTTTTATTTTTTATGAAACGGTTGACAGATGCCCTAATTTTATTCTGAAAATTCGACAAAAACTCAAGGCAGACAAAACTTAAAAGAAAATATCCGAACCAAGGACCGATAGAAGAGAGTTCTAATAAGTACCCCGATTCTAAAAAAGAAACTTCCTACTTCTTAATCAAAAGTTGCCCCCTCCCCCTCCTCAAAAACTCACTCTCATTGCCCTCCCACAAGAGACACCCTAATGTTTTATAAATCCCGCCACCATCTCCCATACATCCTTTCCCACATGAAACTTATCAAAACCTCTCCCACACTAATAAAAAAAACCATTTGACTAGTTAACCTCTTAAATTCACTTGATTGACCATTAACACTTCTTGTAAGTAAAAATAAATAAATAAATAAAAAGTTGGGTCTTATTTTCAGCATAGATATATAAAAACTCAAGATCAATTAACGTAGTCTAAAACATATAAAAAGATCTAACAAGCGTTAAAATCTCATAAACTCTTTAAATTCACAAAGAATCCTTGAATCCACGAGCAAGAAAATCCTAAAAAGCTGGAAATTCATAATATTGTTGATCATAAACTAAGAACCCTATATTACAAGATTCCCTATACTAAATAACATAAACTTTAAAAATGACTAAAAATGGTAAAAATCAAAATTAATTGTAACTGAATCTATGGGTTCCTAGATGATTATAGGAATTGATAGAGATCAATTATTTGTTATGAGAGAGATCACAAATCTAATCTTATTAAAATTAGTAGAATCGCTAATTTGAAGACCTAAATAAATGAATTTTGGAAAACTAATAATTGTTAGTTGTACAACAACTAATTCATAAGATCTCATCGATATCTTTCTCCATATAAAATTTCGTGTGATTTTGAGATCGTGACCCTTGATTTGTAATTTATTTGGTGGATCTCTTCGGGTGATCCTATTTGCATAATCTGTCCTATATCGTCAATGAGAGATACCACCCCCACCCCCCCCCCCCCCCCCCCAAAAAAAAATGGTGGTTATATATGTTTTGATGAGATATTTATATTATATAATTTATTTAAATCATGAAGTCAAATCCTGATTTTAATTATTATATCTTTCGATACTTAGAAGTTGATCATTCAAAGTAGTGTCCATATTTGTATCATGTCACGGATCCGAGTATTAAAAAAATGTACTTTCCAGTCATGTTTCACTACTTTCGCATGTTTTATCTATTTTGATATTTAATATAACAAATCTTTTAGGATTGTTTAAATATGAATACAATATTTCGTTAAACAATCATTTGTGGAAATTTCTTAGTCACTTTATATGACAATTTTTTAATAAAAAGAATAAGATATGAACATTCACATAGCATGGCATTAAATAAATAAATAATCTGACAAAATAATAATCTAGATTGTTTAAAGACAAATTTATTGTTGGTTATAAATATATGTTTTCTTAAGATGTATATCTAACCTTAGTTATGATGTGGAGGCTTGATTTTTTTCTTTTACTTGGTAAATGAAGTTGTATTTCCTTGCAAAACTTACAAATGTACAATAGTACTTTGTAACAGTGTGAGAAGATCAGCAGGGAGAAGGGGATTTAGAGTAGTCAAGTTGACTCTCTATTACAAAAATTGGCAGTGGGGACTAGGAAGATCACAGAAAACAGAGTATGATCCTATGCCTACGAGTAGATCAACTCAGTCGGATTTATGTAAAGCCAGCCGGCTCTTTTTGGAATTGAATCTTCAGAGACTTTCAAAGAACAAAGGATGTTGAAAGTGGGGCCTGATGTCCAGCATGTCCAGCAATAAAAAGAGATTCATCCTCCCACGGTGAGAGGTTCAGCCCGTCCGAATCTGCACAGAACCTTCACGATCCTCTTGGATTAGTTTCTTCAGAGACTCCCAAAAAGTAGAAGGGCTGAATGTTGATTTTCCCATGGGAGACTGAAGAGCAACGAGCAAGTCAGCTGCTCGATTTCCTTCATGGAAAACGTGGGAGATCTTCCAATCAAGGAAAGAATCAGTGATACTACACAAGGATCGAATGTCCCTCAGGGCTGTCCAAGGAATGGTACCTTTGCCACTAGCCCAGGCGATGGCTGTAGTCGAATCAGTTTGTCTCCAAACTTTTTGAGCCCCAGCTCTAAGCGCCACTAGCGCACCCTCCACAACTCCTCTGAGTTCAAGGATATTGATCGAACAAGCCCGGATTCTGGCAGAAGATGCTTGAACGCAGTCCCCATCAGCGTTGTGGAGTAAAGCCCCATAGCCAAATCTATCCTTCGAACGGGACCCATCTGAGTTTGCTTTGAACCATCTTGATGGAGGGGCAGACCATGTTACTGGAGTTAATGTAATTGGTTTATCCTCAAACAGGACACCAAATACGCGTGTAATTTGAGGAGCAGGAGGGGAGTCGGAATTTTCCAAATTGCTTCTCTGTAGTCTAGAAGTAGTAGCTTGGATTATTCGACGGACCACTATGACTTTGCTACACCTTTTATCCTTGAAAATCCTTGAGTTACGCTCTATCCAGATAGACCAGAAGGTCTGGGTGAGGAGAAATAAAAGAACCATCCTTTCTGAAGGAGATTTGGCGAGAGAAACAAACCAACTAACATGTTCTGCTAAGGTGTGAACCTTTTTTTTCCTCAAACCCAAAGAATTGAGCAGAGCATTCCAGACATAAGCAAAAAAGGAACAATAAATGAAGAGGTGCTTGGCCGATTCTCTTTCAATATTGCATAACCCGCAGGTACCAGACGCTGATAGGCCTCTAGAGTGGAGACGAGCATGAGTGGGAAGCCTGTTTAAAATGGCTTGCTAGCTGAGAAATGAGTGCTTCTGCACTTGAATTGGATGCCAGAGGAATTGGGGCCAAGAACAAGTAGACGACTGGCTGAAAGCTTTCCAGGCTATAGATGTGCTAACTTGCCCAGATTTGTGGCCTTTCCACACCATTATATCTGAACCACGACCACCCACTTCAAGGTCAGTGATGATATCCCAGACATAATCGAAAGAAGCTGGCCACCTTCCGGGTTTATTCCAATTACCATTCAAAATAAGGGAATGCACTGAAGTTGATCTTGGGGAACCCCAAAGAAAAGACATGGTTCCATTGAAGTGATGTTTAAGGCCGAATCCTTGTAACCACGGATCTTTCCAGAGATTAATTGAATGACCATCAAAGATGATATATCTGACATCTTTTTGGATCCAAGATGTTTAAGGCCGAATCCTTGTAACCACGCCAGGACCATGAGCAAGAAGTGGGAGGTTGAATAGTCCATATGTTTCCTTTTGAAAGATATCTCTTCCGTATCCAGTGAGACCACTGAGAAGGCTTGCAAGACGCTACTTCCCAAAATCTGGTATCGATAGCCGCTTCATTCCACTGAACATTGCGCTTAAGTCCCAGACAGCCTGCAGTAACCGGGGAACAGATGGTAGACCATGCAACCTGGTGTTGTTTTTGGGTTCCCTCTTCCCCTGACGAGAGGAAACTCCGCATTAATTTTTCAAGATCCTTGACAGTTCTTTTTGGGAGAGCAAATCCAGAGGTCCAATAGTGGCTATAGCTGAGGAGCACGGACTTGATGAGTTGAACTCTACCCGCTTTAGAAAGCAAGAACCCAGTCCAAGATTGCACCTTTCTGCGGACTTTATCTAAAAGGGGTAGGCACATGGAGTGGGTGAGTACACCTGTAAAGAGAGGAACACCAAGGTATCTGACCGGAAGTTTATGAATAGGAATCCCCATAACAGATGAGAATTCTGAATGTCCCTCGTTTGTGAAGATCTGACTTTTTTCTGGATTGAGATGAAAACCAGAGAAACTAGAAAAATTCTCAAACATGGAGCGGAGAGCAGAGGCTGTCTCAACAGTGGCATCCGAGAAGAGAATAAGATCATCAGTGAAGCAAATGTGCGAAACATTGAGACAAGAGGGTATGGATTTACCGACCCTTCCAATGGCCACTTCATTATCAATAATGGTGGAGAAAGCCTACATAGCAATCACAAACAGTAATGGGGAAAGTGGGTCACCTTGACAAATGCCACAAGAGGAGCGGAAAAAACCATGCGGACTACCATTTATTAGCACAGAAAAGGAAGCAATAGAGATGCATTGATGTATCCATTGCATCCAAGTGGCCGGAAAACCCATGTTCTTCAGAATAGCCATAAGAAAATCCCACCAGACGCTGTCGAAAGCTTTTCGCAGGTCCACCTTGGTGCAGACTCTTCCATTAGAAGACGGGATGTGGAGGTAGCGAGATAATTCATGGGCCAATAGAATGCTGTGAACTATGTTGCATCCTTTGATAAATGCCGATTGATTAGGGCTGATCAGATTTGGCAGAACTTTCTATAGTCGAGTGGCCATGATCTTAGTGATTGTCTTGAAAACTACATTGCACAAAGAAATGGGGCAGAAATTCCCAAAGGAATCAGCCAGCTTTGTTTTTGGAATAAGAGCAATAAAGCAGTGGTTGATTGATTTGAGCAAATGGCCTAAAATAAAGAAGGATCGAATAGCAGATAAAAATTTATCTTTAACAAGAGTCTAAAATGCTTGAAAGAAACGGGCAGAGAAGCCATCCGGCCCTGGACTACTGAGAGACTTGAGAGAAAATAGGGCGGCTTTAATTTCATCATCAGAAACATCTGCACAGAGGTCTGCAAATAGGGCGGCTTGAATTTTCATCAATATTTAAGTTTCGTTTTGTGTTGCTAGACCAAATTACTTAACAAGGAGGTCTATTCCACAGAAATCAAGTGTATATTATATAATCTTATAATGTACACAAGACAAATTATATATTTTTATGATGCATATATTTCATGAAAGTACCGTATATAATAAATATTCCTGTACATTGTTACATTGTGTATATAATCATTTATACTTCACAAAACTTGATGTATTGTGGATGGTTATGAGATGTCTTACATTGTTACACTGTATCCTTTTTTTTTGCTGTTACTTTTTAGTTTCTTTCTGGTTAGGATTAAAAGAATTCAACTTTTTCTGGTGTTGCTTCTTGAGAAACGGGCAGCCAGACATGTTGAGAAATTTTGTATGTCACTTAATAAGTGATTGTTTAATTTTCATCTTTTCACTATTCAACAAACATCAATTCATTTTTTATATGAATGAAGAAGCCAGTCCAATTAACTTCCATAAAATATACTTCTCATGAGTTATACATGGCCTGTGCAGGCAGAGACACCAATAGACACATACAAGGACTCGGAAGAAAGAGACCGGACATGGCACTTCCCAACCCACAACTTCACTCTCATGGTCATATGGACCAGGTTCCTCGTCACCACAACCGAGCGCCTCGCCAACGGAACCCCCTCCACTGTCTACGACCTCCAAATCGACAGCCCCGACCCCGCCTGGGCCTCCAAACTCCCCTCCCTCATCGACTACTTCGTGATCTCCAACGGCCACTGGTTCTTCCGACAGCTCTACCTCCACGACAACAACAGCAACAACCTCATCGGATGTGTTTTCTGCCCCGAACCCGATATTAACCGCATCGGCCCGGCCCACGCCATCGCTATGGCCCTCCGGACCGCCCTCACCTTCTTGAAGAAGTACGAGAAACAGACGACGACCATAGTTAGGACGTTCGCGCCTTCGCACTTTGAAAACGGGGTGTGGAACACCGGGGGCACGTGTAACCGGACTGTGCCGTTGGGAGAGGGGGATGTGGACTGGAAGGGGTATGAATTGGAGGTGAGAGGGGGTCAAGTGGAGGAGGTTGAGAGGGTTAGAGTGGGTGGTGGGTATAGTAGGGTTGGTGTTGTTGATGTTACAAAGATGATGTTGGTGAGGGCAGATGGGCATCCTGGGGTGCATTGGGACAATCAGTACTCGAAGGGGTATAGTGACTGTGTGCATTGGTGCTTGCCAGGGCCGATCGATGCTTGGAATGAGCTTTTGTTGGCCGTGATCAGTGGTCTGTCCCTCTGTTCGGAAAAGCGGCCCATGCGGCCGCATATGCGGCCGCACACGGCCGCACGGGCGATTCAGTCAGTAGATTGAACCGATTTAAGAGGAATCAGGCCATATGTGGATCAGGCCCGCATATGCGCCCCGATTCCACATAAGCGGGCGCACATGTTTTTGATTTTTGTAACTAAAAAAAGAAAAGGAAAACGAGGGGTTCATTCTTCTTCAACGCTGGCCGAACCGCAGCAGAGCTGCGTGGATTTGGTTCGTTCTTCTTCACTCCTTCAATCTTTTCAAGACTTTCAGCTCTTGATCGACGACAACGTCCTCCGAGATCAGCCTCTTCATCGACGACGTCCTCCAATTGACAACACGCGCCACCGCCTTCTTCATCGACGACGCCCCCGATCTGTCATTTGCCTCTCTCTCGTCTCTCTAATTTCTCGTTCTGTCTCTCTCTGTTTGTGCCAATCTCCCTCTCTATCCGTCTTTAACTCCTTTTTTTCTTTCATGGGTTGATAATAGGTGGGTTGATAATAGGTGGAGACGTGGAGTGAAGGATAATGGATACAGTGACACATGGTTTTGTTTTAATGAAAAAGTGATGCACGTGTTTTTTTATAATGGAAAATGTGATACATAGGTTGAGTCATTGAGAGAGAGATGGACATGTACACCCACATTATTATTATTATTATTTTTTTTGATATCGATGGGATCCCTGTGGCTGACCTTACGGTCGAGCTGAGAAAGCTACCTCCGCTTGTTTGCCCCGGTCCCACGGAAAATTCTTTCGAATAAGCGCCAACAAACAGGTGGGTAAGTCAGTGCCAAGACTCGAACCTAGGACTTATCGGTAATACCGCTAAACCCTGAACCGTTGTGCTATGGACACTGGGGAGGAATCGCATGAGAAAGAAGAATGACCGGATAAAGCGGGGCTGGTGTGGTTCTCGATTATTCCGGCGGGAGCATGAACGATATGGAGGTCGATGAATGCTGTTATCTTCAAGGAAAGGATCTTCTATTTCAAAAACCTTTGGGAGATCACGATTTAAAGCATCAAAGATTGGGGTGTAAATATCTCAATTTAGACCGTTCAAATAAAAGAATATTATCTCAAGCAATATTTAAAATAAACTACTTTTAGATCATAAAAAAAACTACTTAGGGAAATTAGAGGGAAGAAAGAAAAAAAGAAGACTTGGCCTAACATTTAGAAAAATCAAAAGGCTAGAAATAGGGTGCCAACTCCAAACTAGCCGCCCCTCCCCGATGGCTCACTTCAACAAGCCGTCCCTCAATCGCTTCCCTCAGATGGAATATAAAATTCGTATTAAATGTTGTCATTGTGGCGGTTTGTTTCTGTTAACCGCCCCTCACTCATGGCTCAATCCAAGTAACCGCCCCATTCCATCAACTGTTAGAGATGGGACATATGACAGGTTATGATGGAAGCCAGGTTCTTAAACCCAGGCGTTAGGACTCTAACAGCTCAAAACAAGTAATTGCCCCCTCCCAGGATAAAATATCTAGACCAAATTAGGGGGGAAGTCTAATTCAAATCCACCCTATTACTCAATTCAATCTATTATCCAGTGGTAATTCTCTTGTATCACTTTTACTATAAATAGCGTTGAATCAAAATATTTTTCATTCATCCACCATAATCAACATCAATACCAATACACACATCTTCCACCACTTGAAACTTTTGAAAGAGAGAAAGAGAGCCTTAACTGAGAGAGAAAGAAATTTATTTCCTACCAAAATCTACTCTCCAAAAAAACCACTTCCCATTGTCTAGAGCCCAGACCACCCTAGCCAAGCCAAATCCAAACTCATATAATGTAGCGCGATTATGGACTGTTCTATCGACATTCAAGACTATCAAATGGAGGATGATGATTAATTTACAATTTTAATAATTTTTTTATTTGTTAAAATTTATTTTTTATGTTTAGAGTATGAATTTGAATATAGATTTGAATTTTTGAATTTGATTTCAAATTTAGATATAATTAGAATTATTTGTGATTTAAAAGATTTAGAGATTTGTTGAGATCTTAGTTTGTTAGAACTTTCTGTTCTATAATAGATTTTGTAATCACAAAATTAATTAAGAAGAACATTTGATTAATAGAATTTATTTATTTTTTCTATTGTATTTTGTTATCCTAGGAGGATTAACTACATAGATTTTTCATTGTTTCTGGCATTCTTAAGAATCATCAGACTCGTTGAAGCCTATCGTCATGGTATTCTTCGCGAATCAACGACGTTATTGGATCCTGCAGATCATGCATCCGTCAAGAGGTTGATTGGGTCAGCAGAAGAGCATAGGACTACGCTACATCAATTGGGATCAGAGCCTCGTCAATTCGTCGAAATAATTTAGCATCCTATTTATCTATACATTTCCCATATTTACCAAAAAATAAACATTTATTCCCATCTGTCCAACTCCAAGCCCCATCAAAACCATTTTCCCTCAAAAATCATTCCCTTCATTTATCTTTCATCCAACCTGTAAATAAATAAATTCAATCCACCTATGACCCCCATGTTCCATACTCCCCATGTATAACTAAAAAACCCACATAACATATTCCTGCCACCAGTCAATCTGTAGCCCCTATCCTAGGTAACTTGAAAAAAAAGAGAAGATGCCACAGAGAAGACATCCTCTTAGTGAAGCTTACAGTCGTGATGAAGCCCAACAGTTCATTATCGATGCAATGAACGAGCGATTTGATACGCTAACATAGCAAATGGAGGCAATGATGACATTTATACAAGTTGGGAACGACCACAAACTCCACAATATATGGAGGAGGAGCCTATTGTAGTGATTTCGACATCCCATTTGAAGAGGCTAACCTTCTACCTATTTTCGATGAAGAGATTGAAGATGTGAACCTTCCACCTATCTTTGATGAAGAAATTGAAGATGCAAACCTTCCAACTAACTTCGATGAAGATATTACAGATGCGAACTTTCCACATATCTTCAATAAAGAGATTGAGAACGCGAACCTTCCACAAATCAATAATGAAGTGATCAAGGAAACAAACCTTCCACCTGTTTTCAATGAAGAGATGGAGGAGACCGAGCCCAAGAGTTCCCCTCAAATATTTGATCCCATTCAATTCACTTGTATTTCTTCACCATCTAAAAAATCATCACAAGAAGCATTTCACACATGAACCATCATTTTGAGGATTCATTCGTTTCAGAAATCATGGTTTACAACTCCTAGATTATCTATATCAAAATCGTGCAAGGAGCAATAGCATCAACCACTCGAGGTAGACCCAAGTTGCATAAAAATCACAGGTGAATCACGTCATCAAATGCTTGGAATACATAACCAACTTCTTCAACCAAACTCGAGGACGAGATTTTCTCTAGAGGGAGGGAATGATGTAGGCGATCATGGAATATTCAATCGACAGTGAGGACTACCAAATGGATGATGATGATTGATTTATAATTTTTATAATATTTGAGTTTGTTAGGATTTCTCTTCAATTTTTAGAATCTGAATTTGAATTTAGATTTGAATTTTTGAATTTGACTTCCAATTTGGGTTTAGTTAGGTTTTAGTTAGATTTATTTGTGATTTGAAAGATTTTGATGCAGCGTAGGATTAGAATCTTTTGCTGACCCGATCAACCTTGAGTGATACGAGATTTGATGTCTCTAACGACGATGTTGATTTGCGAAGAATACCAATACGATGTGCTTCAACGATCTGTTGTTTCTTAAGAATGTCGAAAATGATGGAAAATCTATGTAGTTTTTAATCCTCCTAGGATAACAAAATATAATAGTGAAAATAAATAAATTCTATTAATCAAATCTTCTTAATTTTTTTTATTACAAAGTCTATTTATAGAACAGAGAGTCCAAACAAACCAGTATCTCAACAATATCTAAATCTGATGTAGCGCTATCATGAACCGTTCGATTGATATTGAGGATTACCAAATGGATGATGATGATTGATTTACAAATTTAATAATTTTTTAGTTTGTTAGGATTTCATTTCTATTTTTAAAATCTGAATTTGAATTTATATTTGAATTTTTTAATTTGATTTCAAATTTGGATTTAGTTAGGATTTAGTTAGATTTATTTGTGATTTGAAAGATTTAGAGATTTGTTGAGATCCTAGTTTCTTAGGACTCTTAAGCTGTCATCTTTATAGAGAAAATGTTAGATTCAGTCAATTTTACCAATTAAAACTCAGACCACGCATGTTTTCATTTTTTTTAAAATAGTGAACATCATCTAATAAAGTATATGTTTTGATATATCGCTTCATTTCAAGTTCAATGGACCTATTTTTATTAAGTGTAAGAAAATATTTAAGAAGATATATACATCATCTAACGAGACATATATTTCACTAGATTTCTAACGAGGTATATAAGATTGAATTTCGGACTGAGAAAAAAACTGTGTATTTGCCTCCTTTTTATATATACTTTTCCATTGAATTAGATACTATTTTATTAATTGAAGTGTATATTGAGATACAATAGTAAATTTTTTTAAACCATGAAATTTTTTTACAATAAAATGAATTTTTTTTAAACCATACACTATAATAGAACACTATTTACTTTGATAATGCAGTATATACTACGTTATTTTAGTGTATGAGGCTGCAAAACAGAATGAATGTATCAACACTCGCTTTGCATTTAATTATTTGAAGGATTGAAGCATATACATAGCTAATAAAATATATATTATTTAAAAAAAATTCAACTAAATATTCAAATGAATTACTGTGCTTACTCTTATAGATTATATACTGACACAGTGAAACACAAATTACGTTGAGACATAAATTACATTATATTATTTTATATGCCACGTTGAGACATAAATTACATTATAGTATTTTATATACCACATTAGGTGATGCAGGATTGACCATAGAAACATCCAAGTGTGCGGCGCCATCATCATCATCATCATCATCATCATCATCACTGGAAATGGTTTCTTCGATTTTTGAACAAGAATACCTCTTGAGAAACAATTAAGAGTTACTTGGAGGTCCAAAAACGGGGACATTCTCATTCACCAGACTGTTCTTCACTCTTTTAAAACTGCTCATAAACATTTTATGAATGGAAACTCTGCCAGTTTCCATAAAATAACTCTGCCGAAAACCAATTTTTTTTATTTTGTAACAATAAGCACATGCCTTAATATATGCAGGGACAAGATCCCAATTCCCAAAGAGAAATTTTATAATATTAATCAGAGAAGCAGAATAATATTATGCAATTCAATTTTAGTCACTACATATTGCTGCACATTAATTCCATGAATACCGTATATATAAGCTGCACTTATTCCATATTTACAACCCATCCACCAAGATGATTGGATAACAACCTTACTAGAAATAATAAAATGATAATTGAATTAAAAGGACCCAACTGTTGGGATTTTTAACATTTTTATTTGTCTGAAATAAATAATAATAATCGCGGAATAAATTATACGAAGCTCAAATTAATCATCAACGCAATCAGAAAAATATAAAAGCAAGCAAACAACAAAGAAACACCCAATTTAACGTGGTTCGGCGTAAATCTACATCCACGGGGCACTCCAGCAACAATCCACTATATCAAATAATATGATAATAATGTTCTTTCAAGTTTTGCCCAAAACTTGAGGAATACGAAATCAAAGAGGGATATAGAGTTATCTCAATGAAATCCTAAATAAATCTTCCAAACAATATGGAGAACCCAACCTCGATGTAAATCGAAATCCAAGGGAACACTTGAAGGGGACGACTGCTCCTTCTCCTTTTTCTCTCCTCTTTTCTCTCTCTTCTCTCTCCACTGTTGCCATCGTCAAACACACGCTGAAAACTCTTTTTCTGTTATGGCCGTGAGTCGCACCCAAAGAAAAGCCCTAAAGGCACTCTTTTATATTCACTGTTCACGTGTATATTATGTGCCAATGCATGGTACTCAATAGTCATCGTGGGCCAATGGGCCCTGGTATATCTTGACATGCTTTATATGCATGTCCTCATGTGGGCTCTTCTAGCTCTAAATTGGGCTGGACCCATTTAAGGCCCACAAACCCAACAATCTCCCCCTCCAGCCCAATGAGGGAGGAATCCAGTCCGCGACTCCTCACCTAGAATCCGCACTGTTCAGCTTCTCGCAGAGCTCGAACATATCATGTTCTTCATGAGACTGTGCATCTCAAAAACTTTTTACCTCCCCCTCTTCAGTAAAAATGATATACTCAAAGGTGGGGTAACTCAATGATAGTCTATACTCTCTCAATGATATCTTCATCGGAATCTCTGTAGTCGTTGACTTACTCGATAACTTCTTCATCGGAATTTTAGTCTCTGACTCTCTTGATGACCTCTTCATCGGAATCTCTGTAATCTCTAACTGATGGCACTGCTCCCCCTGCTCAAGAGCTTCCTGTTATGAATCTTCATCAATGTCAGGTATCTCTGGTACCTTATCAAAATCTTCATTTCTCATCTTTTCCCCATCTGTAGCCGGTTGAATCGGAGAAGTTATCGGTGTTAAATCTACAACACCACCAACTGATTTTGGAACCCCATCAAAATCTTCAATAGTCTGGTTTTCGTAGAAGACCACATCCTTGTGCCGAACAATCGTCTTCATTGCTGGATCCCATAGCCTATAGTCAAATTCATTTCCATAACCAACGAAGATACATGAGACTGCTTCATCTAGTTTTTGTCTCTCCTCTTTGGGTACAAGCGCCATAACTTTACATTCAAAGACCTTCAGATGCGAATACGAAACCTCAGTACTGGACCAAACTTTCTCTGGAATCTTCATATCCAAAGAAACTGATGGTGACCTGTTCATCAAATAGCAGGCAGTCGAAACAGCTTCACCCCAGAAGGTTTCAAGCAATTTGCCTTCTTCAAAATACATCTGATTTTCTCAATAATAGTGCAATTCACCTGTTCTGTGACACCATTGTGTGGTAGAGTACCGGGCTCAGTCTTTTCGTGTCGAATCCCATGACGCGAGCAATAATCTCTGAACCTCCTCGAACTGTACTATCCTCCATTAACGGTCCGCAATAACTTCAACCGTTTTCCTGTCTCCCGTTCCACCATGGCATGAAATTGTTGAAAGTGATCAAACACCTGATCCTTTGTTCATAACAAGTAAACCCACACTTTCCTGGATGCATCATCAACAAATATAGCAAAATACCTATAGGCACCAAGAGATTCAACCTCAAACGGACCATAAATGTCAGAGTGAATCGAGTCCAAAATATTAGACTTCGTTTTCAAACATCTATCGAAAGAAACTCTATAATGCTTTTCATTCAAACAGTAATCACAAGAGCTAAGAGACGTACCACTGGTAAAGGGAATAAGAGACTTCTTTACCAGAACTTGTAACTCCTTCTCGCTCAAGTGACCAAGCCGCCTATGCCATAAATCCGGAGACGAATCTTCTTCAGCTGCATTTATTCCATCCTCACACACTTTTACCTTTGTCTTGTATGAAGTACAGCATGCCTGTCCTCTAGCAACAACTAGCGAACCTTTGGTGACCTTTCATTTTCCATTGCCGAAGTGATTCTTAAATCTTTGGCGATCCAAAGCGATCCCAGAAAGCATATTGAGGTGCAAATCAGGAACATGACAAACATCTTTCAAAGTCAATGTGTGTCCGACATCAGTGTGTATTCACACATCACCAATTCCTGCAATCTTTGAGTGACTAGTGTTTCCCATCTTCACAATGCCAAAGTCTCCTGCCCTGTACGAAGTGAAAAAATCCATCTTAGGAGTCGCATGGCAGGACGCTCCCGTATCAACTATCCACTCAGTATTCTGATCTGCAATATGCGGGCATTTTTCCTCTCCGAAAGAGAGAGCCACAAACTCATCCATATGTGCAGTCGCCACAATGTTCTTGTCGTCATCTTTCTTCTTCTCATAATTTACCTCATTCTGTTCTCTTTTCCAAACTAAGCAAAATCCTTTTGAAGTGACCGACTTTACCGCAATGGTAGCACACGTTTTCTTCAGACCTTGACTTGCTTTTGTATCTGCCATGACCTTCTTATTCTCGATCATTGCTCCTCCCCCTGTTCTCTGTGACAAGTGCTTGTGCATTATCTGTACCCGCTGATTTTCCTATTGTTTCTTCATTCAACAAGCAGTTCGTAACTGTACTCATAGACAACACACCATCTGGAGCAAAATTACTCCATGTGATGACTAACGTCTCCCAACTGTCTGGCAAAGATCCCAAAAGCAGTAGCGCCTGTAACTCATCATCCAAAGTATTCTTCATATTAGTCAACTGATCACCAAGCTCTGAAATTCATTTATATGTTCTATAACACTATCATCTTTGAACTTTAAATTCACGAGTTTCCTAATTAAAAACGCTTTATTCTCCGCAATCTTTTTGTCATACAAAGACTGAAGCGTTTTGCATAAAAAGTGTGCGTTCGTCTCATTCGCAATATGATGGAATATGCTGGGATAAATCCATTGTCGAATATTAGCAACACATTTTCTATTCAACTTGTTACAGTCTTCTTTTGTTATTTTTTCTGGTTTGCTTTTATCTCCTTCAATTGGTTCAAATAAATCCTTACAGTAAAGGATGTCCTCTATCTTGGGCTTCCATGTCAACCAATTGAAACTATTCAAATCAATCATCTTGCCGATGGAATTCTCCATAACTATCTCACATGAATAATTCAACCTTGCTCTGATACCACTTGTCGGGATTTTTAACAATTTTATTTGTGTGAAATAAATAATAATAATAATAATCGCAAAATAAATTATACGAAGCCCAAATCAATGACCGGCGCAATCAGAAAAATATAAAAGGAAGCAAACCACAAAGAAACACCCAATTTAACGTGGTTCGGCGTAAGCCTACATCCATGGGGCAATCCAGCAATAATCCACTATATCAAATAATAATGATAATAATGTTCTCTCAATTTTTGCTCAAAACTTGATAAATACAAGATGAAAGAGGGATACAGGGTTATCTCAATGAAACCCTAAATAAATCTTACAAACAATATGGAGAACTCAACCTCGATGTAAATCGGAATCCAATGAGGAACCTGAAGGGGACTGCTCCTTCTCTTTTCTCTCTCCTCTTTTCTCTCTCTTCTCTCTCCACTGTTGCCGTCGTCAAACACACGCCGAAAACTCTGTTTCTGTTCTGGCCTTGAGTCGCACCCCAAAGAGAAGCCCTAAAGACACTCTTTTATATTCACTGTTCACGTGAATATCATGTGCCAATGCATGGCACTCAATAGTCATCATGGGCCAATGGGCCCTGGTATATCTTGACATGCTTTATATGCATGTCCTCGTGTGGGCTCTTCTAGCTCTAAATTGGGCTGGACCCATTTAAGGCCCACAAACCCAACACCAACATAGCAAGAAATAAAAAAATCAGTGCTTCTTCAACAACCCTTGAGCCAGCTTCAAGTAGTCCCCATACCCGCCGCCCCCCGAGTGACTGCTGCTGCTGCTCGAGTGGGCCGAGTGACCACTGGTGGTTGATGAGTGGGATGATTGGGAGGAGTACTGGTATTGGTGTAGATAGGCCTCGGCCTTGCCGATGTACTTACCGAAGCTCTTCTCCTGGAGCTTTCCATAGTGGGAGGCGGCGCCGTGGATATCCGCTGTCACACCGGCGACGCGTGCCTTGTCCACCTTTTGTGAGTCGTGAGAGAGAGTGACCTTGGCTGCCCCTGCAACCACCTTGGCACTTGATAAGAGCTGGGCCTTTGACGGTGGTGGCTCTGCGGGGAGCTCGACTCCTGTGACCCCGTCCAACCCTACGTAGTGTCAACAATCTTCTGTGCGCAATATATAACATTAAGAACCTCTTGACCTGACTTTTCAAAAACTCTTTTTTTTTTCCTTTTTTTTTTAACGATGGAAGACTGAAAGTTGGTTATTTTGCTTAGGATGGAGGAATTGTGGCATTGGATCATTCATTGGTTCTGTTTTATTGACAACTGCACCTCACCCACCACACATAAACAGGTTTAGAATAACTATGTATGAATGGGATATATATGCATTATTAATGTTTTTTTTTTTTTTTTATAGGTATTTCATATTGATTTAACTCTTTTTTTTTCACAAGAAACACGGAGATGGTTGGGATTCGGGTATGTATTAATTAAATATTCAAGTCCTTCATTACAACTATGAATATAGAAGTATCTGTATGACTGTATCCTATGTTTAAAATTTGGCAATCAATTCGCATATGCACCAAGAAAAAGAAGGAGAAGAAATAGGTTTTGGATAGACAGTCAAATCCATTCTGAGTTGGATTAGATATAGATTTGTAATCGGATTTAGGTTTAACGAGACTCATCCCAAACCCATCTCATTAATTTAACCATGTGATTGTCTGATTGATGGCCATACTTGCCCAATGCGTTGCATTCTCCTCCATTAAATCTGGGAGCCGTCATCGTCATCTCAAAAGATTTATGATTTTATCAAGTTATTGTCAAGCTTTCAAAATTATGAGAACTTGAGGGATCTCACAATGTGAGAATTGATTATTAAAATACAGAACTGTGTCAGCCATTTTATCATCTCTCATATTTTAGTAGTACCAGTTATAATTTTCTAAGCATATTGTAAACACAGACAAATATTGTTGGGTATCCCTATGATACCCTTTGGTGTTTCTCAAAACACCACACCACTCTCACCATAAGACTCAAAAGAAAGAACACACAAACTCTGGAGAACTTCTTTTTATTAATTTGCTTGAATTAAAAATAACACAACTCATTTACATCATTTTATAGGGTGTTGTGAGAAAGACAAAGAATCTAAAAAATCAAATCTCCTAGTGAAGGCTAATAACATAATATTAAAATATTTCTAAATATATTCATAAATATACTAAATTACTCATCAATTAATATAGGGTCATTTATTAACTTCATAAATAAGAAGAAAATAAATTTGATTTATTCTCCTAATTATTTGATATCAAATCAAATATTTGATCTTTATTACCTTCCTTATTTGGTGAAGGTGAGATGTTTCATCTTTTTTATTTGATATTTCCAATACGCCCACTCAAATGAAAAAAATTTCATTCCAAACATGTCTCTTCTTCACACGGTTCTTGAGGAATTGGAACCAATTGTCGATGTATTTCCTCCTATGCTGCATCGGATCTTTCGCAAGCTTTATAGTTGGTTCTTCTTGAGGATGATACATTGTCTTGTGTCCATTGATATGTCCCTCTATTGTGTGTTTGATCTTATACACCCTTTTGACACCGATCATCTTGTGACTTTGTGGGAGTGTCATCAAATCTGATGTATCATTATTCTGCACTATGTGAATCTCCTTCTTCTTACGTTCTTCTTGAATGACTTATTGGAAGATGAGAGGCTCATGATCAACATATAGACAAAATAAATTTGTTTCTCTATCTTCTATCTGTTCATAGATCTCCCTAATACTTCTCATTTTGATGGGGTAATTCTTTTATTTTATCCATGAAAGGTCAAGGTATGCTAATTGCAAAGAGATTTTCTATCGAATCTGGCGCCTCTGCATTAAAAATCCAGTCAAACACTAGAAAGGACCTTAAAGACCCGTTTGGGGTGTGACATAAGGTTATTCGCCCTTAATAGCTATATAGGGATAGATAACAATCCATGCTGAATAGGTAAATTTTTATTTGGTTATCTTTTTTGTTATTCTCATTGGGAAACGTAAAATTGATCTTTTTGTTGTTTGGTTCACCTTGAATAAAGTAAGGATAAGTGGTAGATAAGAGTTTATGACTTTTTAAATGACAATTATACCACTGCATAAATTATTTGTGTTTGAGAATAAGTATGAGAGATGTGTGTGTGATATGATAGATGTGATAGTTTTTGGAATGTGTGCAGAGAATGTTAGGTAAGATAAAATTTTTAAAATGACAAATAAGGGTATTTTTATCCATTGGTATAAATAAGCTCTGATAAGCAATTCTAGCCTTTTTTTAGAATAGTTATCAGGTCTTATCCTAGCTTATCCAAACATAACTATCAAGGTTTATTCTTGTCAAACAAACAGTAAGAGAATCTCCTTGAGTCCCTCAACACACTCGGCCCATGAGATTACTAATAAGCACCGAGGTTTAGATATGCACTTCTATATTTTTGTCCAAAATTATTGAATACAGTTTTGCTATACATGCCCCACTATTTAGGTCTCATTTACAAGCCCCATGATGTGTCATTATCTCATTGGTTGCCTGTTTGACTTTTAAAATAAGTTAAGAAAGCAAATACAATATTACTAAAGGGGCAAAAATTTGCTTACCGAGTTTGAGTAGTCGAATCTGTCCACTCCTGTCTCCTCCGACGGGTACTGTTTGGTTGCCGGCGATCCTCTTCCTTGAATAAATCGAACTCGAGGGCAGATCCAACGAGAAGGGTCTGCGGTGGACCGATGGATTGGGTTTTTGATGTGATTTGGACTTAACATGATGTAACCTCTCAGGCTGCCTACATACCCTAGTTTAGGGATCAAGTTGCATGTAGTTCCTCTCTTCTGGTGGTGGGATTTCGCACCAAAAATAGTCATGTGAATGGGGTCTAGTGAAAAAAATTGTTTCTTCCTCTCTTCTCTGGAGAATTGATTGTCTATTTATAGTACTTTGGTGGGTGTCCTAGAATCAATGGTGGATCTTTCTTTCATCGGACGGATGAGAAGAGATCCTTGATTTAGGTGATCAAATCTATGTATATTTAGGGATTTGCATAATCAATAATTAATTATCCCTGATAAATACACATATTTTGTTTGGGATTATATGAAATCAATTAATGATGTTTCTAAATCTAACATATAACGTTGGGATTTGGTGGACACAGTCATTGATGACTTGATTTGAATGCTAATAATTATAAGTTAATGCAATATGTCTAAGAAGATCAATGCAATATATAATCGGATAAATATTGACTTGGGCTGTTGTAATTGGTCGGGTATGGGCCTTCAAATTGAGTCTCTTAGGGCCTGGGCCGGATGGGTAATTGTTTTGCCGGGTCGGATCCGATGGGACCCACGACCCGGCCCGCTTTGAGTAGCCTAAAAATTTGACGCCCACAATTACCCTCATTTAAAACCCACGATTTTCTCCCTCATTAAATCTATCTCTACCTTTTTCGAAAAACATATCAACATTTTCAATTCATTTCAAGAAACCTATTTGTTTTAAAACCAATATGAAAAAAACTATTAATTACATTTATGAAAACAGAATCGAAATTCAAATCCTGTAGGGTTTCTTAAAAAAAAACTGAAAAACAAAATCATTCAAAAACCAATTTCATCAAAAACACCAAAAAAAGATAAAATTTTTGTTTGCAGCCTCTCATTCAACAAAAAAACGATAGCGATAAGGAATAAGCAATGTTTTTTTTAAACATTGCTGTTAATTTGTAATTTTTTATTCCAACAATCAAACAAAGTGTTTGTGACTGATGCAATTTTTTTCAATAAATTCATAATTGAAACAGAAATCACAGTATAAAATTAGAGTTCGAAATAAAATTCAGTTACATTTATAAAATGTAACTTAATTTTAATAATAAATTGCATTAGAAGTCAGTTACATTTGTAAATGTAACTGACTTCGTTTATATAAAGCAATTAAAAGTTATTTACATTCCACAATGTAACTGACTTTCAGATATAATTTTAAATAATTTAAAGAACAAATGTCCCAGATTTAAGGCTGTCATATTTAACATCTAGCACCAAATTCAATAAAAAAATTGTAATTAATGTAAAACAAACAAAAAATAAAAGGCCACACCTGAATCGATAAACATTGATTACGACTTCTAATCGTTTAATTATGATTTTCGGTCTGATTAGAGGATGTAAAGTCCTCTGAAAAACAAATCAGTGCTTGAAAAACCTCTAGTCCTATGAAAAATGAATTAATGCTTGAAAAATTTTCAGTCCTCCAAAAAACAAATCAATGCTTGAAAAACCTGCAAAACAACTTTCTGATCTGGTTCTATGCATTATTAAAAAAAATATTGTAAAAGAGTCATCGAATTTAACATTTAGCATCAAATTCAATAATAAAAAATTGTAACAAATGCAAAATAAGAAATGTGACTCAAATACAAATTTTATTTTAGGTAGAGAAGAAAAGGAAGCCGTGAATGTATAGATAGATAGATAATGTTTTTTTTCATCTTATAAAACAAAAGAGAGAACACTATTAATTATAAAAATTCATAGGATTTGATACTCCAAATAAATTTAAAAAAATCATGACACATCAGCCATTGTAACCAATTTCTTGATTATGGGGATTAATTATTGAAAAAAACAGGCATGACAAAATATGTATTAACACTTGTGCCAACTCATGTGACCTATAAAATGTATTGGGTGTCATAGAAATTGCCATATCTCTCTCAATGTCATGCATCTTGTACTTCATGTCCTCTTTGAAATAAACTAACCCCTCGTAGATATTATAAATCCATCCTCCTCTGCTTTCACGAAATGCTCTGCAATCCACGTCTGGGTAAGATCAATTTGATTAATTTCGTGGTCTTTGGGAAAGAATGAGCAATAAAGGAAGCACGGTTTTAGAGGGGAGGGCAAGTCCATGTAACTGATCTTAATGCCGACGCAACCCTAGAAGAATAATTGATAGAGAAAGACTGGAGAATAATTGTAACGCCTCCGATGACCGTCAGTACTAGCGGTAGTCCATTGCATTTTTCGACTATTTTCGTCCCCACGTCTATTACGCTTTGCCCAATCTCTCCTGCCTCTCCTTCTTTATGGATGATCTTGTTTTAGTTGGACATTAAATTAATGTTAGTGCAATGTAATGATAATTATATATAAGGTTTTTTTTAAGTCCCTACAAACTATAGGATTTAGCAATTGATCATTCACTTCTTTATATTTTGGTTTTAGTCTCCAGATTTAAAAGATATGTTCCTTTTTAGCCCCTCGTAGGATTAAAAAGAAAACCAAATAATTTAGGGATGAGTATTTTCCAAGGACTAATAAAGAATATATCAATTAAATTTAGGGACTAAAATCAAAATATGAAGAAGTAAGAGATTGATCACTAAATCCCATAGTTTATGAAAACTTAAAAATAAAAAAACCCTTATATATAATATCGACATTTTATATTAGAAAGGGCTTGTTAACCTAACCCTAACAAAAATTGTATACCAATGGACAATTTATTAAATATCGCATTGTAAAAACAGAATGATGACTTCTGATTGTTCAAAATTAAGCAACTTGGTTATCTTTGATATTGTGAAACTTTGTTGCGCATCTAGCAGATATTTTTTTTTTCTTGTCATTGAGTTTTTTTTCTTCTTCTTCAAAAGGACCCCTGTGGCTGATCTTACGCTCAATTTTTTTTAGAGGGACCCCTATGGCCGACTTTACGATCGAGCTGGGAAGGTCACCTCCGCCTGTTTGTCTCGATCCCACAGAAAATTATTTCAAATAATCACTAATAAATAAGTGAGTAAATCAGTGCAAAAACTCGAAATTCATGATCTATCGGTAACACCGCTAAGCCCTGAACTAAAAGAATAAGATAAACGAACCTTGTCACTGAGTTGATATATATATATATATATATATATATATATATATATATATATATATATATATATATATATGGGATGTGATTGCGTGCGGCGAACGGCAGGTGCGGCAGCGATCACGGGCCGTCGATCACGGGTCCATCGCATCAGACGGTCGGGGGCGATTCATCTCGACCGTTGGATGCGATGGACCCGCGATCGAACGGCCCACGTCGCGGCCGCACCTGCCGTTCGCCGTATATATATATTCTTTTGTAGCTATTTACCTATAGAACACTTGTCATATGCTAGTGTACATTATTAACTAAGTCATGCAAATTAATTGGTTGATTCATTCTCAACCAATGAATAGAAACATACTTTATTTGTCTTTAAATAGGAAGTACCTATAATTAGTTAAGCAAATCTCATAAATGACTTGCGAATTTTAAAAACCCATTAATATCAAAAACATATTTTGAAACTGACTGACAATAAGGACAATATGTTGTTTACATTTTGTGTGTTATAATAACAATAGTTATGATTATACTTGTACAACAACAAATACATAAGCATTTATAAAGAGAGTGGTTACGGACAATTTTTTTAACAACCTCAAATGTAGTCTCATATATTTCGTTAAACATTCAAAAATGTATATATCACTAGGTGATGTATATACCTTGATAAAAGAATTTTACATTTAATATGTATGAGTTATTTATCCAAAGACTCCCAAAGTTCTTTAGCAGTTTTGATCGGGCTATACACGTTGTACAACGCGTTGTCCAATCCATTGAGGATATAATTCCTGCACAGGAAATCCGCATGTTTCCATGCATCCGCAGCACAGATCAACTCTTTGTCATTGTCTTTGTCCTGCAGTTTCGGAGCCTCCTCCGTCAGAAACCTGGCCAAGTTCAGGGTGGTGAGATAGAACAGCATTTTCTGTTGCCATCTCTTGAAATCCGTCCCATTGAACTTCTCCGATTTCTCTCCATGAGAGACATGGGTTGGAACTGTGACAGGTACAGGCACAGCCACAGCCACAGAGGATGGGTTGGTCACGGGGGTTGTTGGATTGGTAGACATCTGTTACAACCAAAGTTATAACACAAAAATCAATATCAGGATTCTAAACAGAATCGGTCGGTACAGACTTCTATGAATAGAATTGTGTATATAATACTATTTTGTAGAACAGGAACAAAGTCTTAAGATTGTTAACAAAACAGTATTAAAATTAACAAGAAGTGTACTGATTTGATGAATCTGTTCTGTCGAATGGTGAAGACCGAGGCTAGAGTTGGACTCTATGTCCTTAAGACTTTGTTCGCCCCGCACTGGTGCTCACGGGTTCCGGCGATAGTCTCCCAGGATACAACGGTCAGATCGTCCTCTGGTAGCAGCACTTCAAACCAAAGAACCAGCGAACCTCCTGTGTTTTTGGAACTCTCTCTTACTTGAATGCAATGGAGACTCGAATGCAAACTCTTTTTGTCTGGAATGCCTATTGCAGTGAATGAATTGGATGCCTAAAATGCAGAGATTGAGTGGTATTTGAATAGGGAAGAATTGGTTGAAGAGACTCTTGGAGGAGTCTCTTCCTCTGTTCAGTTTTTCCTGAAACAGAGTCTCAAGCACCCATTGATTCAAATAATCAACGGTCCGATCGTAACCGTCGATCCGACGGTCCACATTGCATCTACGGATCCATTCGATCAACGGTCCGGATTTAATCCGATCATCCCACATCACATCTACCGATCGACGGCCCGGATTTCATTTGATCAGAATGATCTCCACCGTCCGATCAGACAAAAGGTCCAAAAAGAAAAGGCTCCAGCTCCTAGCGACGATGCGTACGTGCCAAGTGCGCCCTAAAACGCCCAATACGCCCTCGCGCGCGCACCGCGCGTGGTGGTGCTACGCACCACCCCGCTTGGAAAGGTCCACCATAGGGTGTCCACCAAAACCAATTCACTAGAGTACATGGAGCCCATCTTATAAATCCTCAATACTTTTTGTTTTTAACCGATGTGGGACTAAAGCTTTTTCTTCCCCAACCACCAACCACTTTCATCATGTTATTTGGAGAACTTTGAATTCAATTTTCTCATTCATCCAAACTTGGTTTTGATAATGTTAATATACTACGTTCATCTACTCAACGAGAGGAACGCAATCCAATGGGTTTCCACTAAATATAATTATTGGAACCCAAACTCATTTTAACCCCAAATTGGTCAAAACCCAAGTTGTTCCAACAATCCCCCACATGAATGAAAATTGGTTATATTATGCACATGATAATGCAGACACTAGAGAGAGTACTTTGGAAAATTACTGCTTGGGGAAAGGTAGCTTTTGACCTTGAACCTTCCCTAGTGAAAACTATCGGATTTACAGGCTAATCAGTGAACATGATGTCTTGAACTGTTCAGCCATAGTTGTAAACCAAGACAATTATTTTCACACAGTTCTTTTCCTAACACAGTTGGTTCTCACGGATGTGTTCATTTTGGCCCTGAACAACTCCTGGTATTCCTGAGTGCTTTTAGAGAATTCAGCCATATAATTCTCATAGAAGCGGCCACACTTCACACTCATATAGGTGAGTCCTATGAAGAGTATCCTGCCATACTCCACTTGGCTTTCCAAGATATAGGAATCATTAAAAGCAACACTTAACCTGATTCACGCTGCAGGTTGCACTGTTTCACCATAGGAACGGTAGGAATTTTTATCTCCTCAGTGCTTCGATAGAGTCATACATAACTTAGTTGTCCCATTGAACCTAGATCTTGGGATCTCCAGTCAACTAGGTTGGGTTACCATTATGATGACTATTTGGATATAGGCTTCAATCCCATTCCCCTTGATGATCTGTACACTTGCTCTCTAGTCAAACCTTTAGTAAACGGATCCGCAAGGTTGTCTTTTGACTTTATATAATCGATCGATATTATACCATTCGAGAGCAATTGTTTCACAGTATTGTGTCTTCGACGTATGTGTCGAGACTTTCCATTATAGATGTTACTCTGTGCCCTTCCGATCGCCGATTGACTGTCACAATGTATACATATTGCGGGCACAGGTTTTGGCCAAATTGGAATGTCCTCTAAGAAATTTCGAAGCCATTCAGCCTCTTCTCCTGCTTTGTCCAAAGCAATGAATTCAGATTCCATGGTGGATCTGGCAATACATGTCTGCTTTGAGGACTTCCATGACACGGATGCACCTCCAAGTGTAAAAATATATCCACTAGTGGACTTTGAGTCTTTTGTGTCAGATATCCAGTTTGCATCGCTATAGCCCTCGAGAACGGCTGGATATCTCATGAAGTGCAATCCATAAGTCTGGGTGTATCTTAGATATCTAAGAACCCTGACTATCGCCTTCCAGTGATCATGTCCTGGATTACTGGTAAACCTACTTAGTTTATTCACTGAGTAGGCTAAGTCTGGACGTGTGCAGTTTGTCAAATACATTAGACTGCCAATAATTCTAGAATACTCTAGTTGTGATACGCTTTGACCATTATTTTTAGACAAGTGTAGATTTACATCTACAGGTGTCTTCGCTTGACCATCATCATTCTTATTGAATTGTTCCAGTATTTTCTCAACATAATGTGATTGAGACAATACCAGTCCATCAGATATTCTAGAAATTTTTATTCCTAGAATCACATCGGCCAAGCCCAAGTCCTTCATATCGAACTTGTCAGTCAACATTCTCTTGGTAGTTTTAATGATATCATTATTACTACCAATTATTAGCATATCATCTACATAAAGGCATACAATGACATATCCTTTTTGAGTGTTCTTTGCATAGACACATTTGTCACACTCATTAATCTTGAAATCATTCGATAACATTACATTATCGAATTTTTCATGCCATTGTTTCGGTGCTTGTTTTAATCCATAAAGTGATTTAACAAGTCTGCACACCTTCCTTTCATGTCCAGGAGCAATGAACCCTTCAGGTTGTTCCATGTATATCTCCTCATCCAATTCACCATTCAAAAAGGCAGTCTTAACATCCATTTGATGTATTTCCAAATTATGTAGTGCTGCAATAGCAATCAACATTCTAATGGATGTTATTCTGGTCACTGGTGAATATGTATCAAAATAGTCCAAGCCTTCCTTTTGCTTGTACCCCTTGGCAACAAGTCTGGCTTTGTACTTGTCGATTGATCCATCTGCCTTCATCTTCTTTTTGAAGATCCACTTGCACCCTAAAGGCTTATTTCCTGGTGGAAGATCCACTAGTTCCCATGTGTGGTTCTGCATGATGGATTCAATCTCACTGTTTATAGCCTCTTTCCAAAATGGTGCCTCAGGAGTGGACATCGCTTCCTTAAAGCTTTGAGGCTCATTTTCTAACAAGTATGTTAGAAAATCAGGACCAAATGACTTTACAGTCTTTGTCCTCTTACTGCGTCTAGTGTCATCCATAGACTCATTAGACTCTTGGTCTATGGTCCCTTGATGGCTACTTGATGCAGTGTCATAAGTTCTCTTGTGAGAATTTCCTTCTTGTGCATTTTTACATGGAAATATGTTCTCAAAAAATGAAGCATTCCTAGACTCAATAATTGTATTAACATTAATATCAGGAATGTCATATTTATGCACAAGAAAACGATATGCACTACTGTTATATGCATAGCCAATGAAAATGGAATCAACGGTCTTTGGTCCAATCCTAACTCTTTTGGGGTTAGGGACTGCCACTTTTGCAAGACACCCCCACACTTTTAAGTATTTGTAGGAAGGTTTTCTGCCTTTCCATAACTCATGTGGTGTCTTGTCCATTTTCTTATGAGGTATTTTGTTGAGGATGTGATTTGCAGATAGCAAACCCTCCCCCCTCAAGTTCTGGGGTAAACCCGAACTTATCAACATGGCATTCATCATTTCTTTTAAGGTACGGTTCTTGCGTTCAACAATGCCATTTGATTGGGGTGAATAGGGGGCTGTAGTTTGGTGAATAATTCCATGTTCTGCACAAAATTCCTCAAAAGGGGTTTCATATTCACCACCCCTATCACTCCTTAGTACCTTTATTTTCTTGCCAAGTTGATTCTCTACCTCATTTTTATAATGTTTGAACATTAATATGGCTTCATCTATACTTTTTATTAAGTAAACATAACAGTATTTAGTGCAATCCTCAATAAAAGTAATGAAATACTTTTTACCACCTCTAGTTTGCACAAATTTCAGATCGCATACATCACTATGAATTAATTCTAGAGGTTCAGAATTTCTTTCTGCAGATTTGAAAGGAGTTTTTTGTTAATTTTGATTCCACACATACTTCACATTTATGGTTTAAATCAATTTTAAACTTAGGCAATAATTCCATGTTAATTAATCTACGCAAAGTGTTAAAATTAACATGTCCTAGCCTATCATGCCACATATCACATGACTCAAGCATATAAGCGGAAGCATTCACTTTATTAATAATAGGCATAACAGTTATTACATCCATTTTGAATAAACCATTGCTAAGATACCCTTTGCCCACATACACCCCATTCTTTGTGAGTACAAATTTGTCAGACTCGAAAACTAACTTGAACCCATTCTTGCTTAACAGTGATCTGGAGACTAAGTTCTTTCGGATGTCTGGTACATGCAGTACATCGTTAAGAGTGAGTTCCTTCCCCGAGGTCATCTTCAACACAACTTTTCCCATGCCTTCCACTTTGAATGAAGAAGAGTTTCCCATGAACAGATGCTCACCATTCTTCACTTCAATGTATGAAGAGAACATCTTCTTGTCCGAACATATGTGACGAGTAGCACCAGTGTCCACCCACCATTCCTTGGTGTTGATCACCAAGTTCACTTCGGAGACCATGTGTTACGCCTTAAAGTGGCCAGCTTTAGAGAGTAACATAATTAATATCAAAAGTCCACAAGACTTAGAAGAAAAGATACTGAAACAAATAGATATAGAAAAAGAAGAATACAGCGGAAGCATACAACTTAACTCCAAGGCCAATAAAGGCCGAATAAAAAGAAATATACGTAGAGCATAAATTGACAACCAAATTAAGTCATGTCAGAGCACTAGAATAGTTGTCAACTGGTTGACAAGTGAGGAGTTTTACAAAAAAGAACACCCACTAACACTAACACAAAAGCAGACTGGGATGATGACAGCTCTAACTGGCGCCCAACGTAGTACGCCCTCAAATCGAGCCAAAACTCTAAACACCCCGCTCACATGGGCGCATGATAGCCACCCTGCTCCGCACCTGAAATAAAAATTCAGCCACAAAGAAAGAGTGGATGAGCGAAGAAGCTCAGCAAGTACATAACTCAAATCTCGCCCTTACCAAATTAATCATTGTCACAAGCATAAATTAAATATCATGCAGTGTAAAGAACCATATGACACTCCCAAGTAAAATGCACGGGTCATACATGAACAAATAGAACGAACATATATAGTTAAACAGAGTTCCAAGATATCATACCAATCGCATCCCTGATGTCAGTGTAGGGGGCTCACTATCGTCATGTCAACCACATCCCCGATGTCAGTGCAGGGGGCTCACTATTATCATTGCCAACCACATCCCTGATGTCAGTGTAGGGGGCTCACTATCGTCATGTCAACCACATCCCCGATGTCAGTGCAGGGGGCTCACTATTATCCTTATCACCATTGGACAATCAATTCTACCACAATGTTAAAATCAAACATGGACGGGATATTACATACTAGTCCTCACGTGTAGATTCAATGCATTGTCAAATCAAACATAATACAACACCTTAAACATCCACCAAACAATACCTTCTCATGATTAGATCCATAACAGCAAGTAACCCTTTAACCTCCACCACTCATAGCATGCTATCATACATTGCATATTAGAGAAATATATGGTCAACTGTTTTAATAAGCAAGTATATTATGCAAAGTAAATCATATTTGTAATTATTTAGATCATGCTAATATATAACCCTTAAACGTAGGTGCTCCCAAATCATACTAAAATTTAAAATATAACATGGACACAAGCCTAACACTTAATATTACACATTCTATCACTCTAAAAGGTCTACCACATCAAGAAATAAATATCACATTTATATATATATCCAACACTAAGCTTCTAACCATTCAACAATTAATACTAAATTTTAAATCACACATGCATAGACATAGACAAGAAAGCACATTACAAACACAAACATATACTTCTATTAATCATTCTAACACAGTGAAAGTTATAGAATAAACACATCATCACATAACAATAAGTATAAATTATTAACTAAGCATAACCGAATTCAAGTAATAATTATTATTAGGCATGAAAATGCTTACATTAGAACAAAGACAGAAAGAAACAACTAAAACTACTCAAAATGCCTATTGGAGAAAGAACTTAACTTAGCTAGGTATAAAATCACACAAAAATCCCCAAGAGTCTTTTAATACTTGAAAATAGTTCATCCAAGGACTCAACCCATTCACCACTTTCCTCCATCAAACCTCCATGCATTTTGTTTTGAAGCTTACAAAAGGAAAGTCAAAATGACTAATGAGAACATGAGATTCACAAATATTAGCTTGGGTAAAGATAGTTCAAACCCTTCCCAAATTTTTAACTATATGACCTTTCCACAAATATAAACCATGCATATTCATGTTAAATCTCATTCAATGAAACCAATAATGCATAATGAAAGCAATAGTTGGGAAAATTCACTCTTATCCCTTACTGTTCCATGGCTCACCAAAAACCTATCAATTAGAGAGAGAGAGAGAGAGAGAGATCACTCACATTTTTTATATAGAGAACACATTACACACATACATGCTTTAAAGGAGAATGAGTGAGAGAAGTGACTTATGTACTCACAAAAAAAGCAAGAATGCTTGAAGGGAAGCAAGTGAGGAAGGGGGAAGTGTTCTTGGACTGCCGCCACACCAAGTCGGCCCCAAATCAGCCACCTCGGCTCGTGGCCCGACCTCCACCAACCTCCGATGTGGATGAAAAATGGTCTTGAATGGAAGAGGGAGTGACAATGAACAAGATGTGACAAACGGATCGAAAATCCAACGGTTAGATTTTTGTAGATCTGAGTTTGAATGTTGATGTAAAAAGGGTTTTGAAAAAAAAAGTAAAAGAAGACTCACCAAGAAAAAGAGATGCTTGAGAGGAAAGTGTCAATTGGAGAGAGAGAAAACTTTTTCTCACATGTGTGGGATGTGTTGGGTAAAATGTCTCAATTACCCCCAACTAAAACCTAAGAGGCTCAAATACTTTAAATGGATGGGTTTTGAACATGCATAACCTCACTAATTATCAACATAACACTTAAACTAATTATCCATTAAATAATCCTAGTTTGACCCATAAAACTAATAATTGCATCTCAACTCTTAAACACAAGTATAAACTCATAAATAAAAATTATCTATACTAATTAAATGACACGGTCTTAACACCATGGCTGAAAGTTTGATGTCGGAAACTTCTGTTGCAAGTTTTTCTTCCTCGGTCACGTGCACATGTCCGGCCTTCTTTTTCTCATTCTCTTGTGCCTTGCGGATTCTGCAATCCTTAGAACGGTGACCGATTTTGTTGCACGTGTAGCACTTCCCCTTGAACTTTTTGTTGGGCCCTCAATTCTGATTTGGGCCTTTTCCGGGGTGCTTCCTCTTTTTGTTGGTTTTCTGTCCACCATCCTCCACAATGTTGGCTTTGGACTCCATGGAGTGATTTACCGTCTTCTTTTCAGAGGTGCGGTTGTCCTCCTCGATCCTCAGTCGAACTATTAAGTCCTCAAGCCCCATCTCCTTGCGCTTGTGCTTCAAGTAATTCTTAAAGTCTTTCCAAGATGGTGGCAATTTTTCAATCAGAGTAGCCACTTGGAAAGATTCACTAAGCACCATACTTTCTGCACTTATTTCATGCAGAATGAGTTGAAGCTCTTGGACTTGACTTATGACAGTCTTTGAATCAACCATTTTGAAGTCAAGAAACCGGCCGACAACGAATTTCTTTGTTCCGGCATCTTCTGTCTTGTACTTCTTTTCCAAAGACTCCCAAAGTTCTTTAGCAGTTTTGATCGGGCTATACACATTGTACAACGCGTTGTCCAATCCATTGAGGATATAATTCCTGCACAGGAAATCCGCATGTTTCCATGCATCCGCAGCACATATCAACTCTTTGTCATTGTCTTTGTCCTGCAGTTTCGGAGCCTCCTCCGTCAGAAACCTGGCCAAGTTCAGGGTGGTGAGATAGAACAGCATTTTCTGTTGCCATCTCTTGAAATCTGTCCCATTGAACTTCTCCGGTTTCTCTCCATGAGAGACATGGGTTGGAACTGTGACAGGTACAGGCACAGCCACAGCCACAGAGGATGGGTTGGTCACGGGGGTTGTTGGGTTGGTAGACATCTGTTACAACTAAAGTTATAACACAAAAATCAATATCAGGATTCTAAACAGAATCGGTCGGTACAGACTTCTATGAATAGAATTGTGTATATAATACTATTTTGTAGAACAAGAACAAAGTCTTAAGATTGTTAACAAAACAGTATTAAAATTAACAAGAAGTATACTGATTTGATGAATCTGTTCTGTCGAATGGTGAAGACCGAGACTAGAGTTGGACTCTATGTCCTTAAGACTTTGTTCGCCCCACACTGGTGCACACGGGTTCCGGCGATAGTCTCCCAGGATACAACGGTCAGATCGTCCTCTGGTAGCAGCACTTCAAACCAAAGAACCAGCGAACCTCTTGTGTTTTTGGAACTCTCTCTTACTTGAATGCAATAGAGACTCGAATGCAAACTCTTTTTGTCTGGAATGCCTATTGCAGTGAATGAATTGGATGCCTAAAATGCAGAGATTGAGTGGTATTTGAATAAGGAAGAATTGGTTGAAGAGACTCTTGGAGGAGTCTCTTCCTCTGTTCAGTTTTTCCTGAAACAGAGTTTCGAGCACCCATTGATTCAAATAATCAACGGTCCGATCGTAACCGTCGATCCGACGGTCCACATTGCATCTACGGATCCATTCGATCAACGGTCCGGATTTAATCCGATCATCCCACATCACATCTACCGATCGACGGCCCGGATTTCATTTGATCAGAATGATCTCCACCGTCCGATCAGACAAAAGGTCCAAAAAGAAAAGGCTCTAGCTCCTAGCGACGATGCGTACGTGCCAAGTGCGCCCTAAAACGCCCAATACGCCCTCGCGCGCGCACCGCGCGTGGTGGTGCTACGCACCACCCCGCTTGGAAAGGTCCACCATAGGGTGTCCACCAAAACCAATTCATTAGAGTACATGGAGCCCATCTTATAAATCCTCAATATTTTTTGTTTTTAACCGATGTGGGACTAAAGTTTTTTCTTCCCCAACCACCAACCACTTTTATCATGTTATTTGGAGAACTTTGAATTCAATTTTCTCATTCATCCAAACTTGGTTTTGATAATGTTAATATACTACGTTCATCTACTCAACGAGAGGAACGCAATCGAATGGGTTTCCACTAAATATAATTATTGGAACCCAAACTCATTTTAACCCCAAATTGGTCAAAACCCAAGTTGTTCCAACAAAGGTGTCGATCGCGCGGACTTGCAATTGCATGTATTCGTTGCTGCAGCAGAGGCAGCGTGACATTGAATTCAGAGAGTCTTCAAATGAGCAGAGGCAAAGGTGTCCTTTTTAAATAAGGGCAAAACTATTCCCACTACCCGACTTACTATTTCCCACTACCTAAAATTACGAAAATGCCATTATTTATTTTATTTTTTCGTCTCCCTTTCCCACTACCCAGTTCGACAGCATCCAGTCAAAGTGTTCTTCACTGGGACGACAGAGGTCTGTCGAACTGTATGAATAAGCGTCGACAGAGGTCCAGTCGAAGTGTGTTTCACTAGGACGACAGAGACCCGTCGATCTGTCTGAGCAAGTGTCGACATGGATGTGTCGAATCCTTTAAAACAACAACTTTCTTCTAAGAATCAATCAATTATACAATCATTTAAGTCCTTATGAAAAACAAAAATGTCATTTAAGTTATTTAAGTCTTTTTGAAAATCATTCACATATATATTTATTTAAGTATAAGAAACAAAAATATCACACAAAGAGTTATTTGAATCAAATAAACAGTAAACATTGCATATAGAAAAAAACATTATTTTCTTTTCTAAACAAGTGGAGTCTTTTATAAACAAACTCCACTTATTTAGAAAAGAAAATAATGTTTTTTTCTATATTAAATGTTTACTGTTTATTTGGTTCAAATAACTCTTTGTTTGATATTTTTGTTTCTTATACTTAAATAAATATATATGTGAATGATTTTTAAAAAAACTTAAATAACTTAAATGACATTTTTGTTTTTCATAAGGACTTAAATGATTGTATAATTGATTGATTCTTAGAAGAAAGTTGTTGTTTTGAAGGGTTCGACACATCCATGTCGACACTTGCAAACACACTTCGACGGGTCTCTGTCGTCCTAGTGAAACACACTTCGACTAGGCCTCTGTCGACACTTATTCAGACAGTTCGACGGACCTCTGTCGTCCCAGTGAAGAACACTTCGACTGAACGCTGTCGAACTGGGTAGTGGGAAAGGGAGACAAAAAATTAAAAAAATAATGGCATTTTCGTAATTAGAGGTGGTGGGAAAGTTAAGTAGGGTAGTGGGACTAGCACTACCCTTTAAATAAATGTTTTATTATTTGTTTTTGAACATTTGTGTGAGCTTGAAATCTTGACCTGTTGTTGTGAATGTGATTAGAAATCGCTGTTTTTGGTTTATTCTGGCTCTTTTATGTGATTAGAAATGCTTCTCTTGCTGTTACTTTTGTTGATTGGTTCGCTTTGTTTTGATAATGATGACAATCTGGGTGTGTTATAGATCGTTGTCGGACATTTCAAGACTAGAAGCTAAGGTTGAGAGGCTCGAGGGGCAATTGGCAGCCAAGGATCGGGAGCTGGCCACATTGACACGAAATGTTCTGTTATGGTTCTGGTTTTATATATATTTCTGTTTCTTCAATAGAATCCCCATTGTTCAACAGTTTATGTATGTATGAGTTTTCTGTCATCAGGAGGCGAAAGCAAAGGCGGGGTTCAAGGCTCAGATAGGGAAGTTGCAGCAAGAGCGTGATGAATTTCAACGGATGGTTATTGGCAATCAGGTGTTGTATCTTCTTTTGCTGTCTGATACGCTTTCACCCGAAATGCGTTTTTGTATGCGCGTGGTTGTGACTGAGGATTTTATTTGGAAATGACAATTGTGAGTTTCTTGTATTGTCTTTGTCTTGGAAGCAAGTGCGCACTCAGCAGATACATGAAATGAAGAAGAAGGAGAAGGAATACATAAAGTTGCAGGTAGGATTTCCCAGTGATTCCTAGATTTCTGTTATTGATTTTTCGAGCAAGATCATTATTTGGGTACTGCACTTTTAAAAACAATTTGATACTCAGTAGGAAAAATTATGCACTAAAATGATTTCATCATGGCGTGGTATTTCAGGAGAGGTTGAACCAAGTGCTGATGGAGAAAAAGAAGGAATCAAGGTCAGGCATGGAGATTATGAATTTACTTCAGGTAGCATTGGTTTATCTTTATTGGCTTAATTGTGTTTGTTGGGACGCATTAAAACATGGTGTGAACACATCATTTTTTGAGTACCTTACAGTTACAACCTTGACACTTTGTAATTGTTGCACTTATCAGACACAATTATTTTTTTAATAAATGCATTTTATAATTTTAATCTGGTCTCTCTTTTACTTCAATTATATGCCCATTTTATTAATCTGTGTAATGTTATTTACTCTCAGAAAGAAGGAAGGCAACGTGGTACATGGAATGGAAAGAAGGCGACAGTGATTTTTACAAAATGATTGTAAGAGATACTAATACCAAGCACTGCTTGATGGAATAAATTTGACTAGTTCTTGTTTTAAGTCTATCATCTATTAACAGGTGGATGCGTATGAGTTGAAGAAACAAGAGCTTATGGCCGAAAATTCTGATCTGCGGGCACTGTTGCGTTCAATGCAGGTAGAAACTCCATACTTAACACTCATAAGCCTTTATTCCTCTTCCTTTTTCTTGTTCATGTTCCTTCCAAAATGAGGAAAATATCATGAATAGTTTTTCACCGTGCCTGATCCAGTGAAAACAGAGCATGTAAATTCTAAAACACTACTCTGTGTTGAATATTAGTGTTGGGTGTGTGTAACAGTTTATTCCTTGGCAATGCTTGGTCTTGTGTATGTGCCCATTCTATTGCTTGATTGATTGTTATCTGGTTGTCTATCTCAATCACAGGAGTTTTTTCCCCTGGGAATTATACTATTCTTGATTTTTTACAATGCAGTTATGTTGTATTTATATGACCTTTCTTATTTTCATATAGGATATGTTATTCTTACTTAGGCCCAGGGTATTGAAGTGGACAACCTATAACTGCAGTAATTTGGAGTGCTTTTTTCCCACAGAAGGACATGCGTGAGTTCTTAAATTCTCCTAATGGTCTATCAAAGCAAAGTTTGGCAGTGGATGAGAAACTTACTACAGCAGCTCCACAGTCAACTTTAGGTGGTAAAACGGTAGGGCTCTTGCATACTTTCTTTTCCCAATAAAATGTTTTTCACTAACGGTCCGTTTGGATGCACGATTTGGGCGATTTTGCTTTTTGAAAAGCTAAAATCCCAAAATCGTGCAGCCAAACGGGTTGGATTCCGGCGGAATCAAAAGCTGGATTCCTTTTAATTTCTCTCTCGAAATCCGTGTTTTAAAAAGCTCAGAAACTGTAATTTTCGGTCGGAATCGATTTTTTGAATTGAAAAGCGATTTTCTCTACCAAACATTAAACCACTTTCAAATATTGATTCCTAAATTAAAAAAAAGCATCCCAAAAAGGTCAAGGTCTAAAATCATCTTAAAAAGCAGCTTTATTCTAAAATCTACTTTTCAATCTGTGTTTCCAAACGGAGCCTAAGAAAAAATCCGGAGCAATCCCACATATAATAGTGTGTTGGGATGGGAGAAACTGGATATGGTCCTGACTTCTAGCATATTTTACACAAAGTGACTGCCCTGAAGACTCAAAACCAGGACTTTGTCTTGTTTGCTCAAGCAATTCACAATTGCTCTGCATGAGATATGTTATTTTCTGTCGTTATAATAAATGGATTTTTTTGCAGGATGTGTTTGATCTTCCATTTCACATGGCCAGGGATCAAATAGAAGAGAGCCTTCAAACTAAGATGGCTTCAATGGTACAATATTGAAGAGGTTATCTCGAAGTTTTTTCAATTAACCCCACAGGAAAGAGCAAAAAGGTACAGATTGGGCGTTTCTTGGAGGGAGGTTTTCGGCGGGCTCTACCCGGTTTAGATGGCGGGGACGGTGGGGATCTCTCCCCCGTCCTTCCCTCCCACCTCCCCCCTCCCCCCTCCCCTGCCCTCACCCTCTCCATCCTCCACCCCCTCTTCCTCCCTTCTCCCTCCCCTGCTCCCTACCTCAAACCCCATCCCATCCTCATATACCTTGGTTAAAAAACCTCCTCTCCCTCGTGGGGGAACCATTGACAGCATCTTCAAAGCCTTCAACATAAATTCCCAAGTTTCAGCCACATCTCCACCTCTGGTCTCACATCCCATCTCTTCCACAGATTATCTACCCACTCCCTCATCCTCTTCGGTAATCCCTCCTGTTAAATCTTCTTCATCTCCCCCTCCATCTGAGGCTTTTCCGGCACTTCCGTCTCGCGGGTCGGACTCTCGAAAGCAACGGAAACTGGTAGCAGTTCCCCCACCCAAGTCTTCTCTTCAGGTAAAGACTTGGGGATCGCTACTTCAGCATGGGCGTCCTTCTCCTCACATTGGATCTTTGCGATTTATTGAACCTACTGTGGATGGTACCTCTGTGGTTGCAACATTAAACCCATCTGCTTATGCAAGAACACCTTGCAATGGGATCAGGCAGTGGTGGGCTACATCATAGGTAAAATTCCTGTGTACACCCCCTTTTTGCAATTCCTTAAAATCAAGTGGAATCCCAAGGGAGAGATGAAGCTATGCTGCATGGAAATGGATTTTTTACTGTTAAATTCAGCCTTGCTGAGGACCTGAATTCAGTTCTTGAGGGAGGTCCCTGGACCATGGACCATCGGCCATTCATTATTCGTAAATGGACCCCTGAAGTGAGGATGGAGCAGGAACGGCTTAGTAGCATCCCACTCTGGGTTCGCTTGCCTAACCTTCCTCTTCATCTATGGGAGGAGGACTCCTTAAGTCGAATTGGCAGTACCATAGGAGTCCCACTCTATGCAGACTCAGCTACACTTAGATGCACAAGAGCGTCTTATGCCCGAATTTGTGTGGAAGTGCAGGCTTCGAAAATCCTTCCGGATTCTGTACTAGTGGAAGTATCACCTGGCCATCGGGAAACCTTTAAAATTGATTATGACTGGAAGCCCATTGCATGCCATTTTTGCCAGACTTTCGGGCATGATGAAGCTTGTTGCATTATGAAACCTCCTCCTGAAAAGGTCTCCATAGAGAGTAGAAGCAATGTGAAAGCCAACTCTACCCAAATCAAAGGCAAAGAAAAACAAGTCTTACAATGGCAAGAAGTTTCAAAGTTAAACAGTAGGAGTAATCCAAAGCTCATGTCTGATGGCATGAAACAGGGTACTAACAAACCAGGGGGGGTACAAAAGAATGGATCAAATGCAAAAAACAAGTTTGAAGCTTTGAAGGACAACTCTGAATCAGGCACCTCTACACAAGAGCCCTTGGAGCAAAAGAAAACTCTTCTACCTCCCCAGGAGGTCCTCACTTTACCCAAAGAAGTTTCTCAGGAAGGATCCAAAGAAGACTCACAGGAAGTATCTCCGCCACAGGTTTTGGAAGTTGATTCGGTCACTATAGAGGCCCAAGCAGCCTCCCCTTGGGAAATTGTTCAAAGATCTTCTGGAGAAACCCCTATGCTGCCCATTGGTGCTTGTGGAAACACTCGCACCTCCACATCTCAAGACTTGGCTGGCATTCCAAGCATTGAAGGGCGGGTCATGGACACAAATTGCCCCTCGATCATTGAGGGTAGTCGGCAACTCCCTGAAGATGTGGCTCCCCTAGAAGTCAGCCAACCTGGAGGAAGCAAGAAGCACAAGCAGCCTCATAACAAACAGAAGCATGGTCCAGGCTCTAAAAAAGGGAATAATAATGGAAGTGATCTAATAAAAGATTTTTTTAAAGATCTTGCTGAAAGCAACCCCTCCCCCAAAAGAAGTGGTTCAATCCCTCCTGTTAAAGGCCCTTATTCTAAAGGGGCTAGGAGGGTTTGAAGCCTGGTAATTTTTGAAGTGTCCCAACCCCATTCCTTTTTCCATGAACTGTTTGTTTTGGAATATTAGGGGCTTAATGGGCGGCGAGAAGCAACTGGAATTGAGTCAATTTTTACGAGCTCATAAGGCATCTTTCATCAGCCTGCAAGAAACCAAATTAACAGCAGCGGGGCACAGTGGACTGAAGCGGAAATTGATCCATTATGATTCTTCCTTCTTGTCTTCGGCAGGACGTATTTGTTTATTCTGGAACAGTGAGCTTTTTGAAGTTAAAATTCTGCACCATTCCTCCCAATATGTTCATTGCCACATTCTCTGTAAGATCTCTCAGCGTTCTTTTTTTATTACTTCTGTTTATGCATCAAATAACTACTTGGAACGGCTCTGTCTCTGGTGTTCTCTATTAGAGATTTCTAAATCTATCTCACTCCTCCCTTGGCTAGTGGGGGGAGATTTCAATGAAGTAAGATATAGTCATGAAAAAGTAGGTGGTAGACCAGCTCATGTGAGGAGGCTTCGGAAGTTTAATGAGTGCATATCTAAATCTCTTCTTATTGATCTAAAGGCAACAGGGCACACCTACTCTTGGTCTAATCATCAAGCTGATCACATAATGAGCCGATTGGATCGTATACTAGTAAATTCAGCCTTCGTCAATGATTTTCCCCTATCAATGGTGAACTATCTAGCTTCAGGGATCTCTGATCACTCTCCAATGCATGTAATATGTGAGCCAGTTATCCCATCTGGCCCCAAACCATTCAAGTATTTCGAGATGTGGGAAGCCCATCCTTCCTTTAAGTCCACTGTTGAATCTGCCTGGGCCACAGAGGTTGTTGGAAATCCTATATATTGTCTGGTTAAGAAAATAGCAGCTACCAAATTTGCTCTCAAACAATGGAATAAGGCCACCTTCGGTCCAATCCAGCACTTGTTAAGGAGGAGTAGAGAGAACCTTGCAGAAATCCAAGCCCGCTTGCAACTACATCCCATGGATCAGAATCTCATTACTGAGGAACAATTAGCCCGGGCTCAATACAAATGGGATTTGCAACAGGAGGAATCCTTTCTTCGTCAGAAATCTAGGCAACTTTGGTTATCTTGTGGAGACTCCAACACTCGCTTCTTTTATGACTCGCTCAATAGTCGAACGACAGTTAACACGATCAGGTGTCTCCAATTGCCTGATGGGGAGGAGATGACGGATCCAGTAAGTATCAAAGAGCACATTGTTGAGTACTTTTCTAATCTCCTTAACAGGGATTCTGGATGCACTGTTCCACCTCTTCGGTCATATGGCACCATCTCAGACTTGGAAAACCAAAGTTTACTAGCTCCTATCTCTCCTGAAGAAATTCGTAAAGCTACTTTTAGCTTAAAACCATTGAGCTCTCCTGGGCCTGATGGTTTTCCAGCCCGATTTTTCCAATTTTTCTGGGCCTTGTGGAAGCTGTCCAGTACTTCTTTAATTCAGGGAATCTTCTCAAGCAGGTCAGCCACTCCTTCATCTCTCTCATTCCCAAGTCATTAAATGCATCCACTTTGGACAATTATCGACCCATCTCCTTATGCAACACCTTGTACAAAATTATTACTAAGGTGATGGCTTCTAGGCTCCGTAATGTCCTCCCTCACCTTGTCAGTGATCACCAAGCAGCATTTATCAAGGGAAGAAGCATTCATCATAATATCCTTCTTGCCCATGAGATGGTCAAGTATCTCCACACTCAAGGAAAGTCGCGAGCTTGTATCAAAATCGATCTTCAAAAGGCATTTGACAGTGTAAGGTGGAGCTTTCTTGAAGAAGTTCTCAAGAGTTGTCAACTAAATTCCCATTGGATCCATCTCTGCATGGAGAGTATCACCTCGGCCAAGTACTCAGTCCTTATTAACGGATCGCCACATGGTTTCTTCTCATCTAGCTGTGGAATTCGGCAAGGAGATCCTCTGTCTCCATTGATCTTCACTCTTGTTATTCAGGCTCTCTCGTCTCAGCTCAACAATCTTGTCAAGGGTGGAATGGTGGGGAGTTTTGTTCGAGGAAAATTGAATATTACTCATTTGGCTTTTGCAGACGACCTTCTAGTCTTCACTGATACAGCCTTAAGTTCGGCTACTGCCCTTTCGGAGCTCTTTGTCCAATTTGCAAAATCGTCCGGGCTGACGTTAAACAACTCCAAAAGTCAAATCTTTGCAAGTGCTGACTCCTCTGCGATAATTTTTGCCCAGCACCTCAATATTGAACTCTCTACACTGCCGGTCCGTTACCTTGGCCTTCCTCTTTTTCATGGTTCTTTAAACAATCGGCTATGTCAACCTCTCGTAGACAAAATCCATAAGCGGATCTCCTCTTGGGCTGGTCACTCGCTCTCCAAAGCTGGCAGGGCTGAACTTATTCGGGCTGTTCTCTCTTCCTTTCAAATCTTCTGGTCATCACCATTCCGAATTCCTCGGAGGACTCAAAAGGAAATAGAAAAATTGTTTCGTGACTTTTTTTGGCAAGGCCACTCTCAGCAAAGGAAAATGCACCAGGTCAGATGGGACATTATATGCAAGCCATTAGAAGAAGGAGGACTTGGTATTAAGTCCATTCATGACTGGTCGGTTGGCTCTATAGGAGTTCGTTTTTGGGAACTTGCTAATCAAAATCAATCCATGTGGACGAAGTGGATGAGGCAGAGATACCTCCGGAAGGCCAATATCTGGAGGGTGTCAGCCCCCTTGGGATGCTCCTCTACCTGGTCCTCAATCCTCCGAGCCAGAGATTGGATACAACCCAAAGTTTAGTACCTTATCTTTGAAGGAAAATCTGTAAATCTATGGTTTGATCCCTGGATAAAAGGGAAAGGACTGGCTCAGGTATTTGGGAGGGTTTCCTATGACTGGGGACCACCAAATGAGGCAACCGTGGCAGTTTTCATATCAAATGGACAATGGGAAATGCCGCATCGAAGCTCGGAGGACCTGGACTTGATTTGGCCAGAAATTCAACAACTTGATGTTGGAGGTACTGGCAAAGACTTGCTGATTTGGCCTTCTAGCAAAACAGGCATACTAAATCTCTCTGAGGCTTGGAAAGCAGTACGTAGTCGGGGAGATACTCCTCTATGGGCCAAGTGGTTGTGGCAGCCATTACAAACTCCAAAGCACAGTATATGTGTGTGGCAAGCCTTGCTTAATAAGCTGCCTACCCTTATACGGCTGCGTCGGAGGGGCCTCATTCAAAATGTTACTTGCTCTCTATGCTCTACAGGGGAAGAGGATGCTGATCATCTGTTTCTGGGCTGTGCATTTTCTCGATTCATTTGGATCAAACTCTTCCGAGATCTTCAGGTCTGTTCTTTGCCCCCTCGAAGGTTAGCTCTCTTTCCTGCCTGGATGTCAGCTAATATAACTGTGCCATTCAAGAAGGAGATTGCCAATATCGTTTTTACCACAACTTTTTGGCATATCTGGGTCGAACGCAATAATAGAGTTTTTTCAGACAAAAGAATGCACAAGCTAGTCATCTTGAAACGTATTAAGGAAAGCATCAAGCTCAGGACTATCCATAGAGTCTTTCGGATTATACAGACCCCGGACCTGGTCATGGTTTCAAATGCCTTTGGTGTTCAAATTGAGGAAAAGGAGAATAGCTCCACAATTGTCAAATGGATGAGTCCTGAAGATGGTTGGCTGAAGCTTAACACAGATGGCTCATTGGCTGACGACAGAGGAGGCTATGGGGCTCTAATCAGAAATTCCAATTCAGAATTCCAGTTGGGATTAGCAGGTCGTTTGGATCTCCCCACCATCAATTTGCTAGAATTAAAAGCGATTGAGCAGGGGGTAAAATTAAGCAGTACTATGCAAGCATGCAAGTTGTGGATTGAAACCGATTCAACTACTGCACTAGCATGGCTAGAGGGCAGAGGAAATATTCCCTGGACTGCAATCCGTTCGCTTCGCAACACCCATCATTATCTGCAACATTTGGTTGATTGGAAAGTCACACACATACATAGGGAAGGCAATTCTCCAGCCGACATCCTAGCAGCTTTCAAATCGATGAGAGGAGAATCCATTTTCCTCCCCCAGCAGATATGGAAGGAACTTGAAGTAGCATTAGTACAAGACAGGCAAGAACTCGGATTTGTTCGAGTTAGAGAAAAATAGCAATGTTTTCAGCTGTCCATTCATGAAAGCAGGGGATTAGTTAGATAAAAGGGGGTCTGCCAACCTGTGGCACACTTGGTTTATCTGCTTTTTTCCATTTTGTTTCATGTGAATCATGTGTATTTGTATAAACTTTATAGCAATACAACCTTTGATTACCAATCAAAAAAAAGATGGCTTCAATAAAGGTTAATACAATTCCCATGTGCACCCATTATGAATTTAATAATTTATAATGTCCTCATTTCTCCAAGTCAAAATCATGATGGATTATCAGTGGAGTTCCTGTTTTCTGTAATTAATATTTATTATTCTATGGAAAGGAGCGGATGGTTCAACTTCAAGATGCACAGAAGGGCGCTGAGGTTACCTCTGAAGCTAGTGAAAGGGAGCTTGAGCTTGAAGCTCAAATTGTCGAAGCTAGGAGCATTATTCTGGAGCAGGTTTTTTATTTGTTCATTTATTCTTAACAGCCACTTCACGCCCTTAGGTTTGAAATTTGGCTTCACTGTCACTTATCATTTGGTTAGACTTTTAAAAAGGAGATTTGCATTCATTTAGAAAAAAAAAAGATATTGACACTTTATGTGCCGGTATCTTGAAAATTACTTTATTAAGGATATGCAAATGAAATTTTTCTCTATATATGGGCCATTTGTTTTGCTTCATAGTGAAATTGTTGTAATGTTGATATAGTATGTGACTATGGATGACATAGTTTAGAACTTTAGAAAATGTTCCAATTTCACATGTGGCAGTTTCATCATGGTAGTCCCTTGTCATGGTAATAATTAACCTTTGTGTTTGATACTATATAGGGTATCCTGCATACATGTCAATCACCTTTCTAGAACATGATGATAATCAACCATCTCTTTGAATGAATTTGTTGAAGGATCTATGCACTCATTAAAGCAGACATCTTAAGGCCCAATAATTTTTTGAGAATGTTCAAGATCCAGGTCTATCTTGCTTCTTTGTTGAAATATGTTATAAAAGAGGCATGGATGGTCTGCTTCTGAGACCTAAATAATGAAAAATTCGAGCAATGAGCCAATTATTCAAGTGAATCCCTGTGTGTCTAAATTGTCACTCAATTCTGGTGATTTATTGATTTTTTTTTTTAATTGGGAACCTTCAGAAGAAAAAATATTGATGATAAGTTTTTCTTGCAGTCCTCTTTACTATCAAGACATCTCGCAAAGTCTGAGTAAGCCCAGGTATCTCTGTCAATTTGGTTAGTTTGATATTTTATTTGTATTATTATGATTTACATTTTGTAATTTGTAGGAGATCAAGTGGTCATATGGATGGTGACACAGAATCATTCCATTCAACATCAGTAGGGGTATTGTTTCAAATCTACACACTGTTTAACTGGCTTTGAAGTTGGGTGTTAGGATGGTTGTCGTCATCATGGAAGCATTTATACCAATAGTTACGTGGCTTCAAAACAGTATATGTTACAGGCAAAGGAAAAAATAACTAAATCTTACTATTCTATATATATACATATTATATTAAAGATAGAGTGAAAATGTTGTACACTAGAAAACACCTGGACAAAGAGTGGCTTCTTGTCAGTAAAGAAATTTATTCTGTATCATGGCATCTTATATAGGTTACTTAGCTTATTCTACATTCCCTTTGAATTATGTTTAGTTCCACACTTCATTCATTATAATATTCCTAAGGTTGCTTCTCTTGCCATTCCTGGGACTTGCAGACACTTTTGCATAAAGTACATAATACTTATATTAGAAGTTCCTTCTGAAAAATATTTGAAGTTTTATCTGCTGATCTTTTCTATTCCTCCTGCTTTCAGTCAATGTGAAATCCAAACCTGATATTCCTTCTATTCGAGGAGATGTTACGTCCAAGAAAAGCCATTTAATCAGCCGTTGTGCCGAAGAACGGTAGCAGCATGAGGTATGCCCTGTCTAACTTAAAAGCAGAGCATTTTGGAATAGTGAGATGATTATCTAATGAGCTGATGCTGTATAAATGGATCCCAAGAGCTTCTATATAAAATGGTTCTCTATATTCTAGCTGCTACAAATGTTTTTTTTCCCCTGTTGTGAGATCTTGAAAACTAGAAGCCTGAATTATGTTAATTATGTCTTACAAATGAAAGCTCAGCCTCTCCCTCACCTTTTTGAATTATATACTCCACCACTAACATCGTCTAGACAACTTTTTGAAAAAGAAAAGTATATATACAATGATGAATATAACTTTTTATATTTTTGTAAGTTTGGTTTATATGGTTCATGGGAGTATAAATTTCATTTTTACAAAGATACATGTTTCATAACATGAAATATACTCTTTGAAAAAGAAAAAAAATCAAAACATGTGAGAACTACACATGATGTTACTTTTGAAAGTGTATATTTTATATAACAATGCATGTATGATACTATGATGCATCTTCATGGAAAATGAATTATATACTCTACATACCTACTTAAAAGCAAAAATACATAAGAAGGTTTCCAACATATCATTACTGAATGCTGCATAAAATAACTGCCTGATATCATACAAGGCAGAAGATTGAAATCCAAAGACCTTTTTTTTAAAAGTATGTGATTATAATTATTTTATAATTGTAATGGGTTTGATTAAATGGACTTGATTGACAGGGAGACTGTTCATGTTCTGGTTTTGTCACAAAGTTAAGCAAACTTTTTAGATTCCTGAATTGAAAGCATTCATTTATTTCTATACAATATATTCATCCCTGATTCACAATCAAGTGACCAAAACAAACCAACAAGAAAATGCCCCCTCCCCTCTCTCTCTCTCTCTCTCTCTCTCTCTCTCTCTCTCTCTCGGTAAATGATGATTAATGATTGAATTATGAGGGCACCAATTTTCACAAAAAAAAGGAAAAAAAAAAGAAAAATAGGATCACATGGGTTTTTTAGTTGAGAAATTATTCAACAACCAGACATTTATAAAAAAAAATTTATTGATATAATTTATCACATTATTTGTAACTTTTGTAACTTAATTACTCAACCTAATTCTCATGGTAATCGTCACACCCAACAAAAAAACATTTGAGTTTATTTTTCATGCTAATGTACAAAATATATTTATAAAAAAAATTTATTGTTGTTTTATCATGTATATAATTTATGTATATAATTTAAGAATGCGCATTTATCATATCAAACATTACCTTTTACCACTTACGTAGCCAATTCTTGTATAAGCCATGTCACATCTAACACAATATATACTATGTTATATCATTAAATACTATATTATAAAAAAAACACATAAAAATTGTATGCACTTCATTTTTTCATAGAAAAATATATTTCATTAAATAAGTCTATGCTTAAATTTTGAAATGTCTATATTCTATATTTCTATGCACAAGTAACTGTATATAGAATTTTCAATTGAAAGTGTTTCATCTTGGGACTTCAGAGAGCCTTTCACATGCAACAGCCACACAACAAAATCCAGTATTTCTTACTTAACCTTCCAACCAAGGAAAGTTCAGTAAATCACTTGCTATACACATAGGTGGTGTTTGGTTGCTCTGAATATAAGAGCTTATTTCGATTAAAACTGATTTTAAGAATTAATTGTGTTTGGTTGGGTGACAAGGAAGTACTGGTTAATATCCTCATTCAGTAAAATTGGGCCCCTTTTTTTCATCTCGATCGATCTCACTTAAAAAAAAGCAAAACGCGTTATGTGATTCGGTGTTTATGTGAAAAGACGACAGTACCCCTTCAAACTTCTTTTATTTACGTTGGGTATATAAACCCACGTCCAGTGAAACCTCCCTCTCTCTCCTCCCTTTTCATTCGCCCAAAACACAGCGAGAGCTCTCTGAAAACCCTAAAAACTGTAAAAGCTCCAAATCGGCAGTTGTTCTTCAGCGATTACCTTCAAACTCTTGTCACCGTCTCTTTCGCCCCCCGAGCAGCTACCAACTTGTGCTCCTTTGTGGTTCTCGTCTCCGGGCAACGATCGAGGTAATACCACTCCGATCATCCCCTTTTTCATTGTGGATTTGTTGTTGATCTGTCTCGTGTGTGCTTCTGTTGTGCATTGGCTTCATAAAGTTTATTAATGTGTTGAATGAGTTTTTATAAAGATTCATCACACATGGTGCTCGGGTGGTGTTATTGTTGGGAGTCTTTTTGCTTGACTTGCATTCAAACCTTCCTCTCGTCTCCGGGAAGAGAGGAAGGTCAGTGACGTGCCCCCTCCACTGACCTTCCTCTCTTCCCTCACAGTGATCTCCACCGACCATTCCAACTCCTCCGTCTCCTTGTCTCCCCTGTCTCCTTCATCGAGCTTTGTTTCCTCCGTCAACCTTCCTCGACTCCTCCGACGACCATCATCTTGTCTCTTGAATAAGAAAATCACTCTCCAGTCAGTTGATTTGTATGTTTAGCACTGCAGTGGTTTCGAGGTTGTAGGGACTGTAGTGATTTTGGTGCTGCAGGACTTTTAGGGTTTGATTTAGGATGGGCTGCAGTGGTTTTGATTGTAGGGACTGTAGTGATTTTGGTGCTGCAGTGGTTTTGGTGATTTTTTTTGCTTGTATTCATAGTTATCAAGTGATTACAATAGTTGCATAAACCTATGCTTGCCTCTTATGCTTTAGAGGAACTAGGTTAATGGGTGCATATTTGTAATAGTTATGTAACAGTCAACCTCTTACAAGAGGGGGCATTGATTTTTTTGCTCTCCCTTTTTTTCAACAATGGCATTTGATTGTTTTTGCAGTTTATACGAATCTTTGCAATCTTATGACATAGATGGAAGTTTATAATTATCAGAGTCCTCGACAGATTCAACTCTAATACGAGTTTTTGCAATTCTATAGGATAGGCGGAAATATATAAATATCAGAGTTTTCAACAGATTAAACATGTGGGTATCCAGACACTATATTGTTTTGGCTCTTTAAATGAAATTGTGGTACTGATATTTTTAACATGTTAAAAAAGAATAATCTTTAATATCTAAAAAAAACATGTTTTTTCTATTTCAACCAAATATCAAAATAAATTTCAGCACTTATAAAATGGATCAAAATACCCTTCCAATAATCACATAAGTCAACTGGTTAACCAAACACACTTATTTAAAATACTGCTTAATATTTTTCATTGAACCAAACGTTTTTTTTTTCTAAACTCTTAAAAATTATCATCATTTCTCTTTCTGCACTTAACAATCAGCACTTAAAATCTGCTTTCCGCTGTTGCCAAATGCCCCCATAATCTTAACCTTCCAACCAAGGAAAGTTCAGTAAATCACTTGCTATACACATAATCTAAGCCGCCCAATCAACTCACTCACTATATATAAACATTTCCGCACCCTCAAAAGGCCTCTCTATGAATGAATGAAATGAAAGCTCAAACCCTTTGGCACAACCGAGTCCGACTCGGTCCATATTTTAGTGGCTCGGCTTTCCCGCTGAGTCCTCCGCCGGTTCTTCAGAGTGCCCAACTCGGACGGATGGTTCAGGCACCAAGTCCAGGATGACTCGGCTGGGTTGAAAGTGTGGTTGTGGAGGTGTGCACTACAGCAAGGAGTCACATTTTCGTGTATATCACATGCATTTTGACAAACGTGTCTAATGAAACATACATTGTACATGAAAATAAAAGCACATATTCAGAATGAATTGAATGAATACGTTTTTATGTTTTTGTAATAGTATATATATTGACATAGCACCTTAAGTAATGTGATGTCTGAAGGAATGACCGATAAGTTGATTGCAACACCACCTACAATCAGAAATCAATTTATATAAATTTTTGATCAGCAGGACTTGCAAAATGATAAAAAATATTAGTCTGCATAAATTTATTGGGTGTATGGGTTTTCTTTATTATCATACCCTTGATTCAATCTAAGGGTTTTATGGAGTTTTTTTATTTTATTTTATGATTTAATGTGTAGTTGAGTTATCTGTATAAATTTATGTTTTATTCTCATCATTACTTATGGGTTCATTCTCATTTGGTGGGAGATTGTATTTTTTTTCCTCTTTGAATGCGGTTTGTTCTCTCATATTTTGTCTTTTGACCTTAACTCTGGTTTATTTTGGTCTCAAACTTTCTTCTAAATCATTGGTGTTTTTTTTTTTTTTACTCACAGGAACAAGCATCATTTATTTAGTCTACTCAGCTCCCTCAAACCTCAAATAGTAACATGTTAGTTGAAGAATGGAGGACAACAGTTTGAAGACCACATGAAGATGAATTTTAATTTAGAAATTTTTTCATCTTGTTTTGGATGCATTTATGTACATTCCAGTACTGGGATATTGATTTTGTTAAAATGTTACTATATGGAAATATTTGTGGAAATATTTTGTTGATATTCAATGTCTTTTAACATCTCACTCTGTAAACTTGCTCATCACATCAGAAAAAGCTGAAAATGCATTTTTTTTGTGATTTATGTAATTCATGTCTTGTGTGTGGTAACATGTATAAGGAATGAATTTTAGCAGATAGTGTGTATCAAGTTTTTCTCAATGCCCAATTCAATAATAAAACAAACAATGGACGAACTATGCGACGCACGCAGGGAAACAGTGGACCAACTATGTGTAGCAAGGAAGACGTTACATCGGGCGAACTCATAAACCCTATATCGATTGAATGAAGACCACCATCAAAAGAACACCAAACCTTTCAATTAGAACAGCAGAGAGAGAGAGAGAGAGAGAGAGAGAGAGAGAGAGGATACCAATGGATATGAAAAGAGCCTTGTGTATGAGATCAATGCCTGTGTGTGAAACTTCAAAACATGCTTACCTCTGTCCATTCCTTCCCGAATCGACTACTTCCCAAATCAAAAAGTTTATGCAACACTGGCTGGTCTGAGCCATCCTTCTTTTATGCCATTTCCAACTTCAAAACTTTCCTCTTTAACTGGGGATTTTGGTTGGACTCTTCCCTTGCGCCTTTAAGAAGGTAGATTTCGCACTTCAAAACGTCGAGCTGAGGAAATCGAAGGAGTGTTGTTGAAGAAGATCGGGTTGGGGGCAGAAGTTTTGGGTTTTGGAGTGGAAAAGATTTTGGGGAAAACTTATAAGAGAAAACAGGGTTCAGTTAAAATAGAATTTAGGATATTATGGGAACATATGTGTATTTTGGGAAAATGTATAAAACTAACAGACGAAACATCTCATTTTTCTCCGTTAGTAACAGGTGAGGTCACATGAGACTCATCACCATATGTTAAAATCTAACTAGTTCACACAGAGAAACTCTGTGATCTGTTCACATAAGATCCGAACCCGTCTAGAGATTGTTAGTCTAATGGCTGTGTTCTTGTGCAATTCAATTTCAATCAATTCCATTAATTCCATACACAAAGCTGCACTTATTCCAGAATTACAACCCATCCGCAAGATGATTGAATAACAATCTTACCAGAATAATAAAAAGATGATTGAATTACAAGGACCTAACAGAGGAAGAAAAAATATATAAAATCAGTGCTTCTTCAAGAGCCCTTGAGCCAGCTTCAAATAGTCCCCATACCCCCCTACCCCCGAGTGACTGCTACCGCTGCTCGAGTGGGCCGAGTGACCACCACCACCACTGCTGGTATTGGTGGTGGTTGATGAGTGGGAGGACTGGGAGGAGTGGTATTGGTGGAGATAGGTCTCGGCCTTGCCGACGTACTTACCGAAACTCTTCTCCTCGAGCTTTCCGTAGTGGGAGGCGGCGCCGAGAAGATCAGCTGTCGCGCCAGCGACACGTGCCTTGTCGACCTTTTGTGAGTCGTGGGAGAGAGTGGCCTTGGCTGCCCCTGCCACCAACTTGGCACTTGATAGGATCTCGGCCTTTGATGGAGGTGGCTTTGTGTGGTGAGAGCTGGGCTTGTTGTGAGACGGGTTAACGTTTTCCATGGATATATGTCTCTGTGTAAGGCTTTCTTGAGGGGATAACAAGGATGTTATGGAAGAATTCAATGGAACTGTGTAAGAAAATCAGGCTTTCATGGTGTTATATGTATCAGATGTATTCGATGGAAGGGGAGTTCCAAGAAGGCTCTCTACATCGAAGTGCGAAGAACGTGTTGACCTGACTTTTCAACATATGATAAAAAAATAACTGTGTTTTCTTTTCTTTTTTTATAATGCAAGTTGGTGACTTTGCTTAAGATGGACGAAATCTGTTTTATGGACAACTGCACCTCACCTATAACACGTAAACTTGTTTAGAATAACTTTGTATGAATGGTATATATGTGCATTATCGATGTCCTTTTTTTCATCAACTATATAAGTATACAATGAGCCTTACGCAAAGAAAAGCAATAAAATTAAAATAGGTTAATATATTGATCAACAAAAGGAGCTCCTTGAAAAAGAAATGTACTAAAATTACAGCAGAGGATGAAAAAAAAAAGCATTACATAATGACACTATAATAATGTAATCAATCATCACCCATAATAGTCTACAAAACAACAGAAGCTCTGTCTTTTTTCTTCTGTTTTTTTTTCTTCTTTATTTTTTGAGACCTTGTTTTTGCTTCAAAGTCTCATCTTTTTGGGATTCTGTGAAATCAAAAACTGAAATTTTGAAATGGATTTTTGGATTTGGATCTGGGCTATGCTTCTGAGATGATTTGGGATAATGGGTTTGGGTGGGTTTGGGTTTTTTTTTTGGATTTTGTGAAGAAGCCCAAATGAAGAGCAGATAAAAAATATGGGTGTTGATTTGGTGGAGAATTTGCCTTTTTTTTGTCATGATTTCGCTTTTTTTTTTTTTTTTTTTTTTTGTCGTGAATTCAAATGTGAACAGAGAACATAAAATAGTTAAAAGCCAATGATGAAATCATTTTGAGTTTTTTTTATTAGTATATAGAAAAATTACATTGGTGATCTATTAATTGTGAAATTTTGTATTATGATAAATCAAATAAATAAATAAAAACCACCGATGTGAGTAAAGAAAAAGAAAACAAAATCGTGGGGACCACAATATGTGCAAAAGAGTAAAAAAAAAATATGTCCACCGTAGAAATAAATCTCAACCGCCCATTTTGTTATATTACACGTGACGTGTCTAGAGAAAAAGTAGATCACGATCACAGCATAAAAAAGAAGAGCAGAGGATCCAGACCCTGGAAGGAAACCCAAACATCATACTTCATGCAGTTGCGGTGGTGGTAATAGCTTGTTAATGAACTCGGATGTGCTCTTTATGAAGGAGAAGAAAAATCCATCCTACGATGGACCTTTGGCGTGAACACGCGGCAAGCGTTGGACGATGGGCCAATATGAGCTGCTCTTCTCTGGGATGCATTGCCTAAGTAGTTCAAGCTCCCCCACAATCTGCAAACTGGTTTCATCAGTGACACTCAGGCCTGGCAAGGCCTCCCTGTTGCTACCTTGCCAACGATCATCGAATTTGAAGAATATGCAAGTGAGGGAAGCGGTGCCAAGCTTGGTCATGTCCTTTAATGCACCACCTTCCTTGACTATCAAGCTTTCCAGTGAGGGGAGGTTCCATAGAGATTCAAGTTTGTTACACCTCTGTATATATAGAATCTTAAGATGGACAAGCCCCCCTATGCCTTCCACCCTCTCTAGTGAAAGAAGTTCTAACCAGGTGAAGTTGGAGGCACATTGGAGAACACCCATTGGAAGTGAATTCAATTTGGGACAATTAGCCAGTTAACATTCTCAGTTAAGGAAAGATGTCTAAACCTCTTCCAGTACCACAATCCTCACTCTCCATTCCATCTCTCCATTCTTCCCATCCTTCCACATCACTGAAATGCAAGAATTCCCAGTTTGGGGGAACCCACCTCGGCCTCTGTCACCGAACACAAATTTCCGACCAATGTTCATTTTTTCTTTATTGCCATAGATACGAAGCTCCTTCAATTGGGGAAGGTTGCCCAATGATGGAATCCGTCGGTAGTAATCAAGAACGTACAATGTTTTCATGAAATTGATATAGGTATTGTTGGTGTAGAACGGTTGGTTTGTGCATGAGTCTTCAAATATAATATGTTGAAGTATAATAAAAAGATGGATGGCAGTACATTGATGTTGGTTGAATAATGGAGGGGTATTCGATACAGACTTTGATGGATTTTTGTGGACATTATTTAAGTGATGGACTTTCGTAGACTTTGTAGACTTTCATAAACTTTTGTAGACTTTCGTAAACTTTTGTAGACTTTCATAGACTTTTGCAGACTTTCACAGATTGACTCTCATAAACTTTCACAGACTTTTGCAGACTTTCACAGATTAACTCTCATGGACTTTTACAGACTTTCACATATTGACTCTTATGGACTTTTACAGACTTTCATAAACATTTGTAGATTTTCACAAATTGACTCTCATGGACTTTCACAGACTTTCACAAACATTTGCAGACTTTCACAAATCACTTTCATGGATTTTAATAGACTTTCACAGACTTTCACAGACTTTAGCATTTCATAGATTGACTCTTTTCACATATGAATTTCTATTAATAAACACAATAATGTTTTGGATTTTTAAATAACAAATAAAGAACTTATCATACCCAACATAAAATGTAACTTAATATAGTAAATATCAATTTTCACTTATCTGAAATGCATATTGCTAAAATGCCATGATAAAAACGTCATTTTTAACTAGATAATATTATATTAGTTCACCATAAATATTGATGTCACGGTCATCCCATATACGATTAGCTATAATTAATCGTCAATTATTGACATCTCCACGTTGTGAGTCAATATCCATATTTCATACATATTCACATTCATAAAAAATTCTTCTTCTTTAAAAACAATCAATCTAAAATAAAATAAAAAAAGAAAAAAAATACATTCTATTGAGAAAATTCCAAAATGAGCTACCTTTTCTCTGTTATAAAAAGAAAATTTCATAAGCTTTTATAGAGAGGAGGGATGAATTTTTAATTAGGAAGACAATAAAAAAATAAAGAAATATATATATTATATAAAAATCATATATCTCTTCAAATATAATGAAATAAAATCATAAATTATATTACTTAAAATAAAATAAAATAAAAGTAATCATTATATTACTTTAAATAAAAAATAAAATAAAAGCAATCAGTATATTTACTCATATTTATACATATGCCTAAATATATCTTTTTATTTTTATATATGTTTGAACATTATAAAAAAAAATATACATGTATATTGTACAATAATATAAACATCTTCAAGAAAAATCAAATCAAACATTATATATATAATCAAATATATGATAAATCTATATTTTAGAAAATAATTGTGGATGATCTAGGCATATATTATATAATATATAATAATGAAATGATTGATTGCAACACAAGCAAATCTACTATTCTCATATATTCATCAAACATATGAAGTGATAGCAATATTTCATACAAATGGACATTCAAAAAAAAAATTGATAAATAAATTTAAAAAATGATAAATAAATAAATAAATGTGAATAAAAAAGATGAAATTTCACAATGCTGGAATAAAAGTCCATGAGAATCCCACTCATTTGGATGGGATTTTGAAATGACTTTTTTCTTTTTATTTCTATCTCTAAAGTTCACAAAAGTTCACAAAAATCAATCACTTATGAAAGTCTTCACAAATCCTGTTTAACTTGAATAACACATGACAAAATGTCTACTATGAGGAGTCTCAATCGAATAACGCTGGACTTTTTGTCCACGAAATAATGTCTCCATCGAATAACATTGGACTTTATGTCCACGAAATAATGTCTCAATCGAATAACGCTGGACTTTTTGTCCATGAAATAATGTCTCAATCGAATAACGCTGGACTTTTTGTCTACAAAATAATGTCTCAATCGAATAACGCTGGACTTTTGTCCACGAAATAATGTCTTAATCGAATAACACTGAACTTTTTGTCCATGAAATAATGTCTCAATTGAATAACATTGGATTTTTTGTCCATAAACCAATGTCTTAATTGAAAAATACAAGATTTACAAATCCATGAACATGGATAATTTGTTCATAAAAATTCTAATAGACTACTCCTATAAATTAACCTACACGGGTTGACATTTCGACTAGAGCCATGTGTTTAATTTCCATACATCTCGGTTTCAAATCATTTGGGGCTTTTTCTTTGTGCGCCTAATAAATAGCAAAGTTGAGTATGCATGTGTTGAGTAATTAAATAAAAGATTACTACATGGTTAAACAATCAACTGGATTATCATCAGACCATTATTAAATGCCTATTAAGATAACTGTTTTAAAAATGATAATTCAAAAAATGGTAATGATGATGAGACGATTAAGAATAATGTTGTGCGCACTCGTCACTCACTTTTCCAGCTTCAAATTGGGTCCGAGTGTATTAGCGCTCTTTCTTAAAATTAAGAACAAGTACCCCTTATAACTTAATATTAAATCTAAAATGTGGCAGAACAGTGAGAGCCAAGAACTACTTAATTATAAGCAGTGTTAGAATTAGTGAATGAAATAACGAGAATTATTGTATTTCATTTAGGGTTTAATCCCTTTATATACAAGTAAATAGAAGTTACACATGTAATACGCTACACATATTATGATATAACACATATAATCTAACAGCCCCCTTCAAATTCACGGTGAATCGTACAAAGTGAGTTTGCGAATGAGAAACTGAAATCGAGGAACTGGATGTGACTTCGTAAAGAAATCAATAAGCTGCTCGACAGATGAGATATGCGGAAGAGTTTGCGAATGAGAAACTGAAATCAAGGAACTGGATGTGACTTCATAAAGAAATCAACAAGCTGCTCAACAGAGGAGATATGCGGAAGCAATAATGTCTCTGCAAGAAAGTGCTGACGAACGAAGTGAGAATCGATCTCAATGTGTTTGGTCCTCTCGTGAAAGACCGGATTGCTGTCAATCTGAATAGCAGACCGGTTATCACAATTAAGAGGAATAAGACTAGTCCTAGTAACTCCTAGATCCACTAAGAGACATCTAAGATGAACAATCTCCTTGGTGGTGATGTCCATGGCGCGATACTCAATCTCATTGTTGGACAGGGAAACAATATCTTGTTTCTTGCTGCGCCAAGAGATGATGGAATCTCCAAAAAATACGCAGAACCCAATAGTATAGCGTCTAGTGGTCGGATCTCCAGCCCAATCGGCATCAGTGTAAGCTTTGAGAACCAGAGTCGAAAATGATGACAGATATAGCGATCTAGTGATAGTACCATGTAAATATATGAGAATATGCTTAAGAAAACCATAATGCACTGATCGAGGGGCCGAAACAAATTAACAAACAATGCTGACAGCATGAGCAATGTTAAGTCTGGTGATGCAGAGATACACAAGCTCAGGCTGCGGCAGCGGCAGGGGCTGCGGGGCAGGGCACGCGGCGGCGGCATCAACGGGCATGGTGACGACAGCGATGGCGACGACGACGGCGGTGTGGTGACGAAGGATTCAAAAAAAAAATTAAGGTTTTTGAGATGGTGGCTCTGATACCATGTTAGAATTAGAGAATGAAATAATGAGAATCTTTGTATTCCATTTAGAGTTTAATCCTTTTATGTACAAGTACATAGAAGTTACACGTGTAATACGCTACACATATTATGAGATAACATATATAATTTAACAAACATAAAGCCTTGCACAGAACTTGAACGAGAGGTTATATGGAAAATGAAACAAAAGGAAAATGATAATGTTAGGTACAACGTCCCTTTTCCCAGCTCCAATTTCAGTCCACATATATGTTTGAATTTTTTTAAAATAATATACATCATCTAATGAGATATATGCTATTAAAAAATAAAATATGTACTCTATTGGATTGCATGAATGCATTTATAAAAAATATAAAAAATTTATATACAATCATGTACCATTTTAATATGAGTACATGCTCTGATAATTTTCTATCAATACATATGGCACTAGAATTGGGGCTGAAAAAAGCTGTGTAACAACACTCTGGATAAAATGAATGAAAAATGTTACACTCGGTCCCTCTCATGTTTACATTTTTTAAAATCATATACATCAGTTAACAAAAGAGACTGCATTTAAGACATATCAAAGAATGAATGTAACAACGCTAAAAATAATTAGCAAAGCATACCTTGCACAGAACGGACCATGCATCATCATCTGATAACAGCTTCATTTGATGGGTAACCGACTCCTTGATTACAGGGAGTAGTTATAAAAAAGGCAGAAAAAGTAAAATAGATATTAACATTTGTGTCACATCATGCGGCTGGAGGCTATAAGATAGGGTATGTGAATCATTATTGTATTTTTTTTCATCTTAACAGAAAAGTTAACCGCAAGAGGTGTAATTGTACATTTTTGAAACACAAGGAGTGTTTCTGCAAGTCCAAATGCATTTTAACCTTATTTATTAATTTTTTATAAATCTTTATCCATGCTTTTTCATATTTTACTCAAACAACAAAAAATTTATTATTACGTTTAGAATAATTTAAAACATAATCAAACACAAAATCACTTTATCCTTATTTATACTCACTTATACTTGAATAACTATATACCCAAGAATAAGTCATGCGGGGGCTAACAGCTTAAGCTATTATGAGAATTGAAGTTTGATTAGGCAAAAGTACTCCAAACGTTTTCAAATATTAGGAACTTTGAGACACCTCACATACATATCAACTAAACATAGTTTTATACTGAGTGAGTATCTATTTAATTTGTATGATTTATCATGTATATTATATTATAATTTAAAAAGTTAGTTTTACTTATTATCATTGTATTCACACATAATATATCTCGATAATATTTTAATTATCTTTATATATGCTTTTATCAAACTTAACTTGTATGATTTATAAATATACGCGTATATTATATTGAACGGAACATTTGCTAATATCTAGACCTGTAATGATACAATGTTTGGTGAATTCATCATGAACCTGATACACCATTTCATGCCTTGTTCAAACTACAGTCACGGAGGAAATTATGGCAAGACAACGACAATCATATATGGAGACCCCACGATGGCTTTTCTATAAATATGGTGAGCAGAGAGTGGCATTTAATTGAGGGCTATGGAAGAAGCATGTGCAGAGGTCCCTCAATCTGCAGCTCTTTGATTTATTCATTTATTCACTTTTTTTTTTAAATGATGTTTTACATGATCTCTTGACTTCTTTCACATAGATGAAAGATGCTTAGAACATATTCAAGAGGGCACTTTTTTTTTGCTCTTTCAGGAGTGAAGGAGAAAAAAACATCTCCAAGGGGCTTCTCAACGAGACTTGCATGTCACTCATTGACCATTATAAGGAGGAAGAGAGGGGGCCGTTAATTATGGGAGACAGGCTGGCAGCCGAGCGGCTCGAGATAGACTCACGAACTTACTACGATTGGAGGAGATGGAGTGACAACATCGGTCCAAGGACTTATGGATAAGGCTAGGGGATAATAACACAAAGTTCTTTCACAAGTCAACGATGATCAGGCGTAGGGTGAATAACATTCAGGGTCTAGAATTTGAGGTTAGGTAGGTGACCGATGAGAGGGAAATAAGTGACCGTGTGGTTTCCCATTTCCATAGTACCTTCTCACGATGTCATGGCCGGAAACCTTCCTGTTTTGACCCTCTCATCAAGCAAATCCCGACGGAGTTTTTGAGCGACCTGGATCGACCCTTCTCGAAGCGGAAATCATTCGGGTGGTGCAGGGGTCGAAGGGGGACAAGGCTCCGAGTCCTGATGGCTTCAGAATAAGGTTCTATCAGTGGTTATGGTCCATAGTTGGCGCATACATTCTGAAGATGATAAATGACTTCTTTGCAGGTGGGTCATCAATAGGGCAAATAAATTCATCCATGTTTGTGCTAATCCCAAAGAAGGAGAGTGCCTCTAGGATTGGGGATTACCGACCAATTTGCCTTGTTAATACTTGCTACATGATCCTATGCAAGGCACTGGCAGCTCGTTTCAAGGGGGTAAGTGATGCGATATTTGAAGCGATGCAGACGGCCTTCATCCCAGGGAGGTCATTAAAAGAGAGTTTTCTTGTCACCCAGGAATTGGTTGCGGCGATACACAAGGAAAAGTGCAACGGGGTGGCTTAGAAACTCGATTTCGAGAAGGTGTATGATAGTGTTGATTGGTAGTTTCTTTTAAATGTACTTCAGATACATGGATTCGGTGAGAATTGGATTCGGATGATTCGGACCTATATATCCACTGCGCACACATCCGTATGCATCAACGGGAGATCACACAGCTACTTCCCGATGAATAGAGGTCCCCGTCAGGGAGGTCCCCTATCCCCCTTTTTAGTTTTGGTGATCGTCAACGTGTTAGCTAGGATGTGCGCATCGGCGGCAAGGGCGGGGTGGATCGATGGGTTAGTAGGCACAACGGGGGGGACAAGATTCAGCATTCTCCAATACGCAGACGACACCATTCTATTGGGGGAGGCGACGGAGGAGAATGTTCGGGGTTATCACTTTATTATAAAGTGTTTTGAACGGCTGACGGGTCTAAAGATCAACTACAACAAGAGTGTTCTCATTCCTATCACGTGCCAGAGGTTGAGGCCAGCAACCAAGCGAGTATACGTGGATTTGCAGTAAGATCCTTATCATGCAAGCATCTAGGGCTACCTCTCTCACAAGGAAGACTTAGAAAGGAAGACTGGATGGGACTGGTGGATCGCATGCGCAAGAGGTTGTCCGGGTGGAAAAGGTAGCATGTCAGCTTCGACAGACGTTTGACCTTCTACAGGCTGTTATGACCAGCATACCGACCTTCTACTTATCCATATTTCGCATGCCAAAGTGTGTGGGCTAATTGATTGATTCCATTCAGAGGGATTTCCTATGGAACGGAGTTGACGCAGACACACAAAGGCCCCACCTAGTGAAATGGGACGTGGTATGCTGAAGGCGGAAGCTTGGGGGTTTAGGTATTCTTGATTTGGAGTCGATGAATAGGGCACTCATTTCCAAATGGCTTTGGAGATGGGGGGCCGAGAATGGTTCTACATGGCGCAGGCTCCCGTGGGAGAGATATGGTCACCTAGTCAGTCGAACTGGGAGTATCTCGAGACCTTCGCGGCGGATGACTCACCTAGCCAAGAGGATTTTCAGCCTGTCCTTTTGTCAATGAGGCTATGTCTTGGACATTAGGTGAGGGAGGGGAGAAACGCTTTTGGGAGGATGTCTGGGTGGGGGATGCACCATTGAGGGTTCGTTTCTCACTGTCATTTCAAGGCGCAACTAGAAAAGAGGGGCTAGTGTCCAGTTTTTGGTAGCCTGGACCACGAAGTTGGGAGGTGCCTTACGACAATTCCAGCATGGCGGAGCAACGAACGGATATGGAATATTTAATCATGCACATTGAGCATCTGCAACCGTTACAGGGGAGAACCGATCGATTGACATGAGCGCCATTCGCCGAGCATGGTTTCTCTGTTAGTAAAGCCTACAAGTGATGGACGCGGGGGACCACCATAGTAGCGGAATTAAACGGGAAAATGACTGCATTCTGGAAGCTAAAAGCACCGCTGAAAATTAGGAGTTTTGTATGGTTGGCCCTACAGGGGCATCCGCATGAAATGGTGGCCGGATAAATCGGACATGTGTGCGCTGTGTAGCATGGAGAGAGAAACCGTTGAGCACCTATTATGTGTATGTCTATTCATGAGGCAAGTGTGGGATACAGTGGCAGTAGGAATGGGCTTGGATAATCGATTCACGTCCATGGAGGGTTTGTGGGAGGCAGGGGTGGCACTCCAACACCAGGTGGGCAGGGGTGGGGGGGGAGGGGGGCGGTCCGAGGGAAGGTAGCAATGACAGTTGTCTCGGTGGTGATTTGGGCGGTGTGGCACGCCCGCAACGCGGTAGTATTTAGAGGACAGTCTGCTTACGTGGAAAACGTAAGGGAAGAGACAGTCGGTCTTTTAATGCATGGGTCTGGGGGATTGTGGGAGCCGCTTCGGTGAGCTTTCAAAGGGGAGCGCTTAGCATCCGGTGACACCGTGCTGCGACAAGGCTTGGGTAGATACCTCTTCTGCCGAGCCAATAACCTTCTTTTTCCTTATCTAGTTTTTCATTTTATGTAATTTATCTCGTTCCCTTTGTTTTATTCTTATATTCGGACATGTACTACGACACTTCTATTAATGAAATCGTGGTAGATAGTCTACCTTTGTCAAAAAAAAATGGGGGGCTTCTCAATACTTAACAAATCTGATAAAAGAGCTTGAAAGCTCCACAAATGAGGAGGCATGTGGGGTCCACATGAAAAAAATTTTAAAAAATATTTTCTCTCACAGTGAGTCCCACATTAAATTAATTAATTAATTAATATTTTAATTAATTAATTTAAATATAATTAATAATTAATATATCCTTAAAAAATATAAATTTTAATATAATAATATTCTCTCTCGTCCACATTATATTTTAAATGTAGTTTATTTGAATTTAAAAAATAATATTAATAAAATATTATTGTAAGAGCCATTTAGAGAGTATGATTGAAGTGAACACTTTAATCAAGACTCCTTAATTAGATATATGTGTCATGCTCCAACAAATAAAGAGGCATTGGTGGAGAATGATTGGAGATGCTATTACCAACTTAACCAAAATTGAGTTTGTTCTTTGATTTCTCCATTGATTTTCATTTTCATGTGGGATGTAAGTTTCCAATGTATGAAAGAGATATTTTACTAATTAAATTAAGATGATTTCTCATTCTGAATGAATACGGATATAATTAACATTTGTGTTCTTCGATTCTTAACAAATAATTTCATGTCTATATATGCTCACTAGTTACAGTGATCAATTGTAAGCCTGTCAATTATCCAAAAAAATATCCGCATCCGATCCGAATCCGTATCCGAAAATGCAGAAAATATCCGATATCCGAAAAATCGGTATCCGTATCCAAAAAAATAATCCGTATCCGAAAATTTTCGGATCGGATACGGATATACCCCTATCCGATCCGAAAAATATCCGTATCCGATGGCATTAAAAAAATGTTAATATTAGTATTTAATATCTACCATTGGATTTTGATCAAGTGACTCACATTCTTTCTAATAGTTGTAAAGTTAGGACTTGTGTTTGTGAATTTTTAATTTTAAGTCAATTTTTGAACTTTAAATAAAAATTTGTTATGTTTAATTATTTATTTATTCTTTCTAATAGTTGTAAAGTTAGGACTTGTGCTTGTGAATTTTTAATTTTAAGTCAATTTTTAAACTTTAAATGAAAATTTGTTATATTTAATTATTTATTTATTTATTTCGGATATTTCGGATAATTATCCGAATCCGTATCTGAAATTTCGGATCGGATACGGATACGCTTTTTAAATATCCGTCGGATATGGATACGGATATATAAAAAAAATTCGGATATGGATACAGATATGACCGTATCCGGTCCGTTGACAGGCTTCAATTGGGATGAGGTCTGCATAATTGGAAAAAAAACTAACCGTTTCTTGCCTCTTTCAGACATCATAAAAAAATAATGCAAGAGTTATTAAAAATTTATGAATTATAATTGAATTTAAACATTATATAATACAAATATATAACTTTATTAGACTGCATGAATAATCAGATATTTTCAGAACAGTTGTATTGATATATGATTTTATATTGTTCCGACTTTCATATATCAGTTAATCAAGGTTTTATCAAATCTGTATTGAAATTTTAATATAACGTTAACAAAGTTGATTAATTTTAGGGTATCAAATTTTCTTCTTAAACATTTAATCAATTCTTAATCACAGCATGAAAATTCTATTTCTATTTTTAAAGTAACATTAATTTAATCAATTCTCAATCAATAATGAAAATAAAACAGTTTGTGCTTTCCTATACTAAACATTTTCTGAGTTCAGTTATATCAGCTATTTAAGTGTTCTTAATCATGACCAATTAAATGCTAAGACCTGATTTAATTGAGTTGAAGGTGATCAACTTACTTGACAGGCATTTAAACCATGCTCAAATGTTGCAATGTTTCCATTCATCATGTGCATATCAGAACAAGTCCATAAATCACTCTTTTAACATTGGTAATTGATGCCTATATTCTCTCTCTCAAAAAAAAAAGTGGCTTAGCAAAGAAAAACTTGATCAAGTCTCATAGATGATCAATAACAACCATGCCAAACAACTAATTCACCCGTGGAAAAAACTAGCAGGAAAAACTTGATCAACTTTCGAAGATGGTCAATAGAAACAACAATTTCACACGACAAACAAATTCCGAACAAGTGTTCCTTATAAAAGGACTGAAGAAATACCTGGGAAGAAATCATAAATCATTAAAGACTTCTACCCAAGAGCACATTAGATCAACATAGCAACCGGAGCACCACCCCCCAGACAGCAAGAGCAGCCCGTAGAATAATCAGGTTGCCAGAATCTTTGGGAGATCCGCTTTTGAGGTTCTGTGGCTGTGCTTTCGGAGGCGGCGGTGGTTTTTGGACAAGGATGGAGAGTTTCATTCCGTTGAAGCAGTAGCCTTTGCTGCAGATGAAGTACCACCGCTTGGTCTGGTTGAGTTGGACGGCCCAACGGTCACCTCGTGACCAACCGTCCAATGGATTTTCTGCTGAACAAGTGTTGTAGGCTGCCTCATTGACCACCATTACGTCATACTGGCCTTCCGTCCAACGAAAAACTGTCAAGATCGATGGAGATACAATATCAGCATCTGAGATTCAATAAAGTGAAATTTCAATATGCATGTGATGGTGCGAACTCATTTGATTTAAAGATTAGCTAACCATAAAACAGAGGTCCATTTGTTTCCCACGACACATACAGTGCTGCAGAACCATCATCAGATGACAGACAACAACTCTGCATATCTCTAGGGTCAACCATCACTATCTCCCTCCATTAATTTGGCCCAAGAAATTCGATATCATGCTACCACAGATGATGAATTTATGATCTTCCATTCACTTAACATTTGCACCTAGCCTTCTAATCTCTTATTTCATTTGATTGCCAATTCCTTATATGCACCATCTCACGCATACACACACTATATTATCTGCTTTATTCTTATCGGGTCTATGGTTTTAAAACGCATCTTGATACATAAGAGTTGTGCACAAACTATACACCCACAATAGGCAATGTGGGAGTAAACCAAACCATGGCCCAGGCTCTCACCCCACATCTCTTACTCCACATGGGCCTACTGGATACAGCCCAACCCACAACCCCTTTAATGGGCCACACATGACAATCACCCCCCTCAACGAGCCACAATCCCCTGTAAGGGTTGTAAATGTAAATGGCTGTTGTACCAATTGTAATGCCTCAGATCAACACAATAAGATGCATTTTTAAAAAAATGTATCTCCCACTGAAACCCAGCTCCTAGGAAGAACCACAACTTTTAGTTTGTGGTATTTCTCTCTTGTTGGCTCTAGTCAATGTTCTCTTCAACATTGAAGCTTAACATTAATGATTGATAATAAAACACCATCATATAGCGTACCATTCATTGAATGATTTAGATCTACATGTAATACAGAGTCACAAAATCTCATCACAAACACAGATCATGGCATCCTTACAATGTGAAACATCAATGTTAGTAACTGAAAATATTTAAACTACCCATAATTTCATTTCTCAAAAATGCCTTGATAATATCAGAAGTTTCTTAAGGGAAAAAAAAGGAGTTAAAATAGCTTCTATTTTACTTCAAAACCCCACCCAATATGATCAGACATTCACACAGCCCATCAAAACAAGCAAACGAAAATCATTAAAAACCAAAACCCATCAACAAAAACCATGATTATAACAGACCCAGTTCACATTTTATGCTAAAAGAGGCAAAAATCAGTGCGGGTTCAGACTGACCGAGCCAGTCATCCTTGTAGAAGTGCTGCTTGGCCGCCCAAACAGTGTAATTCGCGTCCGGTCGCCAGTTCAGATTGTGCTGCTGTGGATCCGCCACCGCCACTCCCATTGCACAAGTCAGTACCGCCACAACCACACCACCACCGCAGTAGCCGCAGCCGGAGCTCCGCCTCCTCTCACCATCTCTTCCAGATCTACTTCTCTCGCTTTGCACACTCTCTGTGAGTGTTTTTGTCTTTAATATAACAAAGTCTGGCATTTTCAGAATGGGTACCATAAAAGTGAGGCTCGTTGCTATTATATTACGATATTGCCATTGGTTCTTACATAGCTGGATGCCTGGATGTCTCTGTCGGCTTTATGTGCCCCACAACTGGCTTTCATAAAAGGGTACCAACGTGAATAATCGCAGTTCGCGTTTATTGCGGATTTGCCATTATTTTAGTCAGACTCATTGCATTTAAGCTGGATAACTAACAAGGGTATTTTAGAAAATACAAATAGAAATCTGTGTGGTCAAAAAGGGCCCATACGGTCCTATTGTCCAAAAAGCTCATGAGCGCCTATGATTCCCCAACGTGGACTGATCCATGGGGTCCAAGCTTGTAATCGATTAAAAAAGGATAATGCTAAGTAAGACATTTTTCTACCCCTAATTCCATTTTAATAGTATTTTAAAAATTCTTAAAAAAGTATATCTCATGTATAAATGTATTTATAGAAAATGTGAAAAAAATTATTAAAGTTTATGTCTCGTTTATGTGAGTATATTTTGTGACAATTTTCTAGCGGTGCCTGGAATTGGACTAGAAAAAATACCGTGTGTAACAATATATACATTAAATTCACTTCAATAAGAAAATTATTAAGAGCGTTGTAACAAGCAGTCTTATATGCAGCTTTAAATATAATCTTATATATTTCATTAGTAATCCAGCGAAGCATACACACACACCCCTCAATAAAAATTTAACATTCGCTACAAATGAGTTCCCTTAATTTGAATGGAAAGATATATATATTTCATTAATGCATAAACTTTGTTAAATGATATTTATTATTTTTTAAAACTCATTAAATGATATTATTATTTTAAAAAATTTAAAATATGTGGAAGTTGTCAGAAGGATTGTCTCTAACATTTTCCTATTTTTTGTGAATTATGTGTTTCATTAGATACATGAGAAATTAATTAAGGTCCCTGTGATCACCCGTTATTTATTTTTAGGTCCCTAGAAGTTTTTAAGTTTCTTTTAGGTCTCTAAAATGATGAAAAATTATCTTTAGGTCCTCGAAAAAGAATGCCTTCAATTTGCCCGTCAAAAATATTGAAAATGCACATCGTCGCCTGTTAACATTTTGTAAAGGTTAATAATGTACTGAGAAATGTTAACACGTACTGAATATACTTAACAATGTACTAGGGAGTATTAATCGTGCATTTAAAAAATTGTCCAGAGTGTATTTTTGATATTTTTAACAGATCGGTAACAACATCTAGTTTGAGAGATTTAAAGATAATTTTTCAGCGTCTCAAGCACTAAAAAACTTAAAAAATTTCAGGGACCTAAAATTAATTCATGGGTGATCACAAGGACCCCTAATTAATTTCTTAGATATATCTTCAAAAAAAATTCAACGCACGTGTTGGGACTGTAAAATGGCCCACATGAATCCATATCATTTTCTTTCCTCAGTATTAAGGGACCGTTTGGAAACTGTTTGAACGAGTTTTTGCTTTTATGAAAATTAAAAAGCGCAAATGTGTTTTCAAACTCTTCCAAAAAATACATTTAATCAAAATGTTACTTAACTTTTAGTACAAAAATATACTTTTACAAAAGCAAAAAAATAGTTTTCAATAATTCAATTTTATTGAGCTATTTTTTTACCAAATAATATATTGAAATATAAAAATAAAAAAATAAATGTAAAGATTAACAGAAGGAAGAGAAACATAATTTAAAATCTTCAAACACACGTGGTTGAATAAATAAATAAAGGCTTCTTGAACAAATTTAACAATACAGTTTTTATTTAACAAATAAAAAATAAGGGATTATGCCAGATCAAAATCTAATATTCCTCTCTTAAAATCTAAATATAAAATAATCTACATTACTATATAAAAGTCTTTTAAACCAAAAACATGTCATTTAACCATTTTGCCCATGTCAATCCATTCAATCCATATTCCATTCACACCACTTTAATCACAACCATTTGATCATTTTACCCCTACATTTCTATTTAATCCCATGAAAATCCATTTAATCATTTTAATCCCTACAATTCTACTCAATACCATGAAAATCTATTCACATCATTTAAATCATGTCATAATTTATTCTAATATATTTCATCATATCTTATATATATATATATATATATATAAGATATGATGAAATATATTAGAATAAATTATGACATGATTTAAATGATGTGAATATATTTCACAAGCGTTGATACATGCAGTTCATATTGCAGCCCATTTTGTAGCCCCATATGCTATGATAACATAGTATATACTGCATTATTATAGTGTATGAGATCCTATCATAGTGTACGACCTAAAATTTTTTTCATTTTTTTATCATGGAAAAAATACGCTAATGTATCTCAGTATTTACTTCATTTTATATAATAGCATGCACTTTAAAGGATGAGTATATGATTAAAAAAATGGGATGTATTGCAATTGAGGCTGCAATTAAGGTTGCGTGTATCTTTTTCCTTATTTCGCACACACATAGACTGGGCCTACCCACCATTAAGCCCAGTAAATGTTGGGCCCAGGCTAGACCCAGGGAGGGAGGATTTTGAGTCCTCATGCCTCCTGTCCAATAGAAAAAGGAAAATGATACGTCTAGCCCCTATGCTACCCTAATTGCATAACACATCGATTTTCATTTTTTTTAAAACCATACACTCTCCCTCATTGAAGTAGATGCAGTTTTATGAAATGAAGTATATATTGAGATATAAAATGTTTTGCACCATACACTGTAATAGGGCTCATACACTATGATAGCGCAGTGTATAATATATGTTACCATAATATATGAGACTGTAAAACGGACTGAGTGTATCAGCGCTCAAAAGAAAAAGAGTGCTCTGGTTCTTTTTACAATATCAAATAGGATAATGTTCCTCCACTCATTGAGGTATCCACATTGGACAATTTCACATTTTTTTTATGAACGATATTATTAATTTATTAGCTAGGATATATTATTTATTTATTTATTTATTTTTAAAAATAAAAAACATAGGCAGACTGTGTTTTGGACTATAACATTTTACGAAGACATATAAAAATGATATAGAGCCCCGTTTGCAGCTCTATTATGCACCCCACACACATTTTGATTTGTTTTTCTAAAGTATATATTTAGTTAATGGTAATAAAATATATTATTTTAGAAATTGTTAGATTCAAAATTATTTACAACTCTAAATGCAGTTGACATCCTTTTTAATTTTTGCTTCACCTAAGTATATGCATTTTGTAAAAAAAAATGAAGTAAATGTACCAACGAATTGGATGAAGTCACTTTTACATTTGTAATAAAGTTTCTAACGAGGACATAATGAGTGTGCTTAGTAGTGGCTATCAGTGTGTATGAAATTGAAAAAGGGGTCAAGCGTATCAGCACTCATTATTTCATAAAACAATATATATATATATATATATATATATATATATATATAGAGAGAGAGAGAGAGAGAGAGAGAGGGCCGATTAGGTGCGACGAACGGCAGGTGCGGCGTCGATCGTGGGCCGTCGATCACGGGTCCATCGCATCGGACGGTCGGGTGCGATTCACGTCGACCGTTGGATTCGATGGACCCGCGATCGAACGGCCCATGTCGACGCCGCACCTGCCGTTCGTCGCATCTAATCGCCCCTATATATATATATATATATATATATATATATATATATATATATATATATATATATATATATAGTCGAGTGATTCAGTGCGGGAATGTGAGAAACGACGTCGGTCGTTCGATCGCGGGTCCATCGCATCCAACGGTAGATGTGAATCGCATCCGACCGTCCGATGCGATGGACCCGTGATCGACGGTATATATATATATAGGGAAATGATTCGGTGAGGGAATGCGGGAAGCGATCACGGGCCGTCGATCACGAATCCATCGCATCGAGTGATTCGGTGCGGGAATGCGGGAAGCGACGTCGGTCGTTCGATCGCGGGTCCATCGCATCCAACGATCGATGTGAATCGCACCCGACCGACCGATGCGATGGACCCGTGATCGCTTCCCGCATTCCCGCACCGAATCACTTCCCTATATATATATATATATATATATATATATATATATATATATATATATATATAGATTTTCGATAATATGCGGTCGGTGCGGTCGTGCGGATTCGACGTGCGTCGTCCGATCGCGGGTTCATCGCATCCAACGGTCGACGTGAATCGCACCCGACCGTCCGATGCGATGGACCCGTGATCGACGGCCCGTGAATCGCGACCGCACGACCGTATAATATCACGACTCTATATATATATATATATATATATATATATATATATATATATATATATATATATAGGGACGTGATTAGGTGCGGTCATGCGGGCGGTGCGGCCGCGATCACGGGTCCATCGCATCGGACGGTCAGGTGCGATTCACGTCGACCGTTGGATACGATTGACCCGCGATCGGACGGCCCGCGATCGCGACCGCACGACCGCACCTAATCGTTTCTGTGTTATATATATATATATATATATATATATATATATATATATATATCATCTTATTCTCATTTATTTTGACATAATTGATTATTAAAACTAAACAAATAATATTTTATTCCTTAATCCATCTTAATTCTCCCCAATCCCCCCTATATTGTCACCTTAAAAGGGATACAATCTATATTATCTATATTACTATATAAAAATCTCTTATCACAAAAAAAACTATTAATGACCATTTTATCCTTACTAATCCATTCAATCCCATCACAGTCCATTCACATCACCTTAATCACAACTAAATCACCATTTTACCCCTATTCAATCCTATGAAAATATATTCACATCTTTGTAATGTCATTCATAATTTATTTTAATACATACATTTCATATATTTATATGATGAATAATATGAATAAATTATAAAATAATATTAATAATTTAAATCAATTATATGTATTTGAATACTTTTTATATACCTACAAAATTTACATTAATATGTTTATTAACTTATAATTAAATTTCAATGTCATAATATTTGAGGATAATGGATGCTTATAAAATGAAATTGTTTTTAATATTTTTATATATACCAATTAAAATTACATATATATTTATTCACTTATAATTAAATTTCAATATCATAATATTATGAGGATATAAAGGGATGCTCACTCTTATAATATATTTTACATTATTAAAATTATGGTATAACATATCTATCAATAAATCCGTATTAAAACATATGAGGCATGTCCTATGCTTTTAAATAAACCTTTCATATAATGCATGTTTTTCTTCAAACATATGATGCATAGCATATTAAAATTTGAAGCCTTACATATGATGGCGTTAGTGTTCAATTGTTTGACACTTTGACTTAAATTTTTGTTACAGTAATTTATTTCTATAATTTATTAATAATTATTTCCCATTTAGTGTTCAATGCAATTATTTAGCATGCCATTTATTGGCATAGAATCCCTAATTTTTTAATGTTAGCACCATTTATTGTGTATATATGTGTGTAAAAACCGCTGCTTTCATACACAAGCAAAAGCATATTATATAATATGTCCTATTATATTATATTATATAATATGTCCTATATATTATATTTATACATGAATAATATCAATATATTTATACATAATTAATATAATGCTATTAAATAATAATTTATTAATTATTTAAAAAACTAATTATTGAAAAAGTTATTCTTTTTCATGTGATGTGTTAATTATTTTATTTACTCCATGTGTCATCTTAGGGGATTTACTTATTTGGACACGCATGATGTAGATGTGTCAATTATTAGACATTTAAAAATGACAAACTACATTGACAACCATTAAAAAGATGATAACTAAATATCATATAAATATAGCACAATAATTCGAATTGTGTGATGTGAGGATCACAAAATCACCACACAAAATCAACGGACATATGGTTTGTTCATACTCTCAATGCAGCATTACACATAGCCCTTCAACTTCCCCCTCATAAACCGCCACCCTCACATTCATCCCCTCTCCATTCAGTCCCCTCATTATTCATTCCCTCTCCATTCAATCCCCTCATCATCTTCAAGAGATGCCACATTTATTCTCGCGATAATGAATACTCATTCATTCTCTTCCCCATTCCTTTGGATAATGGATCTATCATCATCTCTCTCTTTTTTCTTCTCTCCTGCAATTTTTTTAGTGACCTAAGGAAGAAGGGTTAATCATAAGTATATATGATGCTTAATTTAGTTCGTCTAATCCATTTTGTGTTTCAATTAAACTTAATATGTTATTTTTTTTCTTTGGTTTTTTGTTTATTTAAATTTTGCCCGTTTGGCTATCAAAAATAATAAATCTCATATAAATAAATTATTTTTCCCTTAAAAGAATCTTCTTCGATTTTCGATTTTGGTTGGAAGTAGCGCAACAATGGATCTGATATTTATTAATAAATATTTTGCAATGTAATTTCATTTTGATATTTTCATCATCAAAATAAAGTACTTATTTCTTCCATATCCTTTCATTTTATAAGCACTTCCTAATCATCAGAATATTATGATATTCAAATTTAATTATAAATTGATAAATATATAAACTGTTTACTCAATTTAATAAATGAATTTACCTATCAGAAATTATTTCCTTGATTTAGCTCTTCATGGAATAGGATATGGAGCTGTCTTCTCCTTTTTCTTATCCAGTGATTTTAAAATAGGTTTTTTTAGTGAATTTATTATAATTGAATTCTGTAGATTTTAGAATCTATATAAAATATATGGTGATGTCTATTTAAAGTTTAATTATTTTTTAATATGAATTTATCCATCTTCTCATTTTTTATTTTTCATTTGCATGGTACATAGAAATTTTGATGTTATTCATATATAAATTGTCAAATAATTGATTCTGTAGATTTAGGGATTTCATGATATATGTAACTGATGTGATGATATCTATTTAACTTTTTTAAAAATATAATGAATTTATCCCTGTTATCAATATTTCTTATTTCATTTGCATAATACTAAAAAAATTTGATGTTAAAATTTTAAATCTTCTATGACATTTATATGTAGTATTAAAATATCTTGAATATAATCTATCTTAATGATATTATCATGATATTATAGTTATCATATTTTCTGAATCCAAAATGTAAGGGTTAAATTTAGAATAGGAGTGGATTTCAATATATATAAAATATGAATAGTATTTATTAGTATTTATTTCTTATCTTCTTTTGGATATCATTTTACACAAATAACTTGCTTATCAAAATAGAGTAAAATATAATCCTTAGCTTTCAAGTACTGATTATTTTAGATTTTTTATATTTTAAATTTTGTATTAATTTTCTTCATTGGACTTAATTTACAATTTCTTATTTTAGATTTAGAATCTGATTTTAAATTTTTAGATATTTGATTTTGCCTGTAAAGTTTTTTTTCTTAAATCTTATATTTTATTGAATTTTTCATATTTAGTTTTATGACCTTCCCTTGCTGCATCTCAAGTCTCTTCTTTTTCTAGAGGAGCAAAAATTCTCTATCACCATAATTAAACATGTGAAATTCAAATGAAGAGTATATATACGCTATCCCACAGGAAATGATGAATAAATGTGTAAGTATAATAGTTTTATAATGATTTATATTTCACGGTTTTTATAAATCTATCCTTCATTAGTGATTATGGGTTCAATGTTTATGCTATTTTCTTTATTCAAGTAATTTTTTTGGGTAATCATCAACGTTGAAATGTGATCCTCCATTGGATGAAATCGAGGGCTTCATGAAAGAGAAGAACAACACAAATAGTCTGTTCGAGTTAGTCAGAATTATGAAAGAATGATTATTGGCTTCTGCACTCAATGATATTATTGTTTTTCCTTCTCTTTGTCTAGAATCACACATATGTATGGATTGAAATAGGAGAATAACTATCATAAGATTGTTCAAATTGTTTCATTTCGCTGTGATAATTCTTTTATATAACAACAGGATCATGGCATTATTTTAAAAAAGGGTCATGGCATCTCCTTAAAGGTTGCATATTTTGTTTTAAGTTAAGGGTTTGTTCAAAAACCCATTTGAAAATATGATTTTGTATAAAGAAGTTCACTTTCTTTGTTTTTTAAAAGACATACTTTTTGTACTAAAATTGAAACAAACTCTTTAATTTAAGTATGTTTTTTTTAGACCATTTGGAAGTACAATTGACTTTTTTTAATTTATGCAAAAACAAAAGCAAGTCTAATCGGGTTTCCAAACATCCTCTTAAGAGATTTTGAGTTTTCCAGGGTTTTAGAGGTGCTAATCTTGTTTTACGTTAAAGGGTTTTAGAGATTTTAAGGAGAACCAATCTTGCACCCATTTTAGCCATGATCTTTTATTTTCTCCGTGATTGGATCCAATAAGAAAGTAAAATATATACTCAATAATTAGTTATGCAGTTCGATTTATACGTTTTATAGTTCGATTAAAGGGGTGTCCATTTCGGTACTAACCAGATCCAGTCAATCTCTACATATATGTGGAGACCGGATTCGGTCAGTACCAAACTCGGTCAGTTTGGTCAGTACCGAACTGCATCATATTCAAATCAAACTGCAACACCTATAAATCGAACTGCACAACCAATTGTTGGGTATATATTTAACTCTCTTATTGGATACTGATAATACTTATGAATTCATATTTTCTCCAATAGCTGATTGAATCAACTAAGAGAGTAAAAAATATATCCAACAATTGATTGTGCAGTTCGATTTACACGTGGTGCAGTTCGGTATTGATCGAACTGACCGAGTTCGGTACTGACCGGATCCGGTCCCATGTATGTGTTGTTATATATTGATTTAAAAAATAGAGTAATTATCAACTGTGTATTTTTGTGTGTGGTGGTGGTGTTTTCCATCAATTCATTTTGTGTTGTGTTTTTCAAGATCAAATGATATCTATATAACCTAAATTATCTCTAACAAAAATGATTTTTTTAAAAAGTTCTTATTTGTGTCAATTTGATTATCATTAACATATTTATTTCTATTTTTATGGTGTATTTTCAACCATTTGTTATTATCCTTTTTGTGTGTTGGTGTTTAAAAATAAACTTATTTAAAATTCAATTTAGTACATGAACTTTTTTAATCAAAAAATATATTATCTGGATTTTGTCAATGTTATGACCTTATAAGAGAAAAAGAAAAAGACGTCATTTTCATTTCGGTTTTGTACTTCTTAACAAAATGGTTTTTGAAGTGATAAGTTACACCAAACTCTTATAAATTTTTTTATACAATATAGCTATCAGTGATGTCAATCAATAAAACCTTGACTTTTGAATCCTAAAACCCAAATCATAAACCTTTTCCTATATAATATAATACAACAATAAGTCTTATAAATATTTATGAAAAACGCAACATGACTATTCATAAAAAATAAATAAATAAATTGAATCAAACCAAATTTTCCACAAGTGTGGAAACATAAATTGAAAAAATTAAATAATAAAACTAACACCACAAAGTAAATAATCTTAAAAGATTAATAAGAATGTGAAATCTATAAAAATCAATTATAATTATGCAATATTAATATATAAAACTTCGGGCATGTCATTGTATTATTTATCAAACGGTCAATTCTCTTTATATGTTGTCGGCCATGTATTGCACTGTGTTCCATCAATATATAATTTTTTTTGTTGAGTTTTTCTCAAATGATGTCTAATCTATCGTCTCATATTACTCTAACAAAAATTACTTTAGAATTTTTTTTACTTGCGCTGTTCAGATTATTACCATATTTACTTTTAATTTTCTGGTGTGTTCTCAACCATTTGTTATTATCATTTTTCTTGTGTGTGTAAAAAATAATTTAATATATATTTGAAAACAATTAAAATCACTTTCAATTTTTTTATATTAATATTAATTTTCAATTAGATGATAATGGGAAAAATATATATTTTAAAGTTTTTTATTATATTTTTTCTTCCTATCATTTATTTAATTTTTTTTATTGCTTTTCTATAGCTCACTTTTACCCCTATCTTGAACGGTAATCC